>CM070874.1:219778012-220378369 GCA_036365515.1 Torymus aiolomorphi
CGGGTTTACACGTGTGCGCATCTGTTGTGCGCCCTCACCGGCTTTGAAAAAGCCGGTGGTTTGACCTCGCGTTTAACCTTGATGAAGTGCGAACCCGATGCCTACACTCTCTCCTCGCACTTGCTCTCACCGCACGAGAACACCTACTCGAAGCCGATGTCCAGGTACGACGAGCCTGGATGAGCGGTTATGCGTTATTACTCGCGTCGCGGATGATGCGTGCACGCTTACCATGTTAGGTCTTCGGCGCATTTGACTCGGTGGCCTAGCATCCTCGCGTGCATCCTCTCGACACATCTGGCATCGTAGCTCGGTTCTTCATGATCTCTCGAACTGTAGCAACGCCAGGCGATCGGCTCTTCTGCTCGCGGAAGTCACTTTTATTCACAGTACGGCAGGTAGAATCAGCCTGCCGTACAGTCTCGGTATACTTCACGTACTTCCCACGTAAGTACGTGAAGTCACACTTTACCGGCAGAGTAAATGGCCTCAGTAAAGCACACTACTTCTTTACTGAGGTTGAACGATTGACAAAACACTTTGTCACTCGCGAAATTCGCGATAACAAAATCCGCGAACTCGCACGCGTGTATCTCTCACGCGCGGTAACAACAAGATGGAAGCCGGGCTCTCTCGCGCCGGCTCGCTTCTCGTCTCGTCGATGCAGCTCCAATACTGCATCGACGCGCCCTCTAGCGTTAGCTATCACGAACTTACTAATTATCGCCGTCGGTACTACAGGCCATGACACCCCCCACCCAGACGTCGCTTATCTCCAGATGGGCGACTCTGTACACCAATCGGACGTCGGTTGTACCTGGAAAGTCTGAGACAACTTTGTCTCCGACTATCCTTGTCAGCTCTCGAGGTTTTGAGGTTTGCCTCGAAGCTGTGTCAAACTATCGCCAAGTAAAAACTTTCTTCACTCTTCAGTAACTGAAGATTTAGCTTCGGTAGAAGCCCTCTCTTTCTCTATCTCTACAGGCTGATCTACTTGTAGAGCTAGCAATACGTGCTTCGCTTTGCTGTGATGGTTGTCTACCAAGACAGTAATGTTCACCTCTTCGCGTCGGCGGCCTCTCATTGGCCACTGCTCCATGTATAGCCGGCACGCTGGCGTCTGGTACGTTTTCCAGCCAGACGACGGTGGTGAAGGCCAGGTCTTCTTCGTTATTTTCCGACCTGATCAGGCCCTGGTGGCTGGGTTTTCGCAAACGGCGGATCGCTCATCGCCGTGTTCTCTCTCTTCTTCTTCCTTTTTTCTTCTTCTCTTCTCAAGATCAGTTCCTACCCTCGGAGATTCTTCGGATTCTCGAAACTCGGAATCGAACTTCCGTAGCCATAGTGCTGGACAGGCAAAACGACCTGTCGAGCTACCCTTCGCACTTACTCACGCCCAGCTGGTGTCATACAGCGCATTGCGAGGTGGCCTTCCCCTAGGGGTATGCTCGAATCAGATAGGTCGCTTCTAAAGTCACCGCCTACGTTACCTGGAGTTAAACACACTCCAAACCAGGCATCGTTACCGTCGATTCGACAAACAAATCGGGAACGGGATGCCTGGCGCCACAAAGCGGATGCGGAGCTAAGCTTCGACGCATTTACGGCACTTGGCGAAACCTCTGGTCACTTTTATCAGTCACTGGTGTGACCGGTCGGGAAATGACCTGTCATCGCGGCTTAATTTTGGGCAAAATTAGTTGACCAACGATGCCACGTGAGAGGATTGCCTGAGCTGGCCCAGAGGCATTCGGCTTCCGGTCGAGGGGTCCTATCCCTCCGAGGATATTCTTCTCTCTTCTTTTCATCTGAAAGTTGACGGTTTGGTGGATTTTCCCGTGCCCTTTTCCACCATCCTTCGAACTTTAACAGCGCTACAATGTTTCGTCACCGAAGATTCTTACCTGCCGTCGCTGGAATTTACCGTTGACCTGTCCCATTTGTCACAGGAAGTGAGGCTCTTTGGTCAAACGGTATGTCTCAACGTCTATTCTTCAGCGACGACAGGCTGTGGCTCTCTCGGCTTCTCAGTAGCCTATCTCGCCACAGCCATAGCAGCGAATGAGACCTGAGGGTTGTATTTGACCTTGTCGACCGGCTTCCTTGCTCTTCAAGGTCCTCCAACGAGTCCTTAGGGCTGTCCTTGACCTTTCTCCTCGGTCGTCCTTGCCCTTTAAGGTACACAACCTTAGAGCTGTCCTTGACCTTGTCGACGGTCTTCCTTGCCCTCGTAATGAGGTCTTCGTTTCTGCTTCCAACAATTCTTTGGAGCTTTTACTTCGACTGCTATGGTAATACGAACTGTCATTGATCATGCCAATTCCTCTTCTCTGACGTAGCAGCCTTGTTCGTATTCTTTGTTTTCTGAATATCATCATCGCTCTTTTCTTCGTCGTCACGGCTAAGCGCTCCTCGTTACTCATTCCTTGCTTAGCAGTGACTTTCCATCATCTGGTGTCATCTTGTTTCTTCGTCGTCCTCTTCATCAATTATTGCGACGTATTCCCTCTCTTTCTGGTGCCGCACATCACATCACCAAGGTTTCAACTTGCCTTGTTGAGTTCCCCCCTCCCAGGTTCTGCTGCGGCTTTTAGGCAGCGGTTGAGTCCTGCGTACCAGCGGCACCTGAGAAGGGAACTACACCTTTCTACGGATTTTCTTCTGCTGGTCTTCATAACCAATGTATGTAAGTGCTCATCTATTTCTCTTGTCGGCATACATTGGCACCGGTTTCCAATGGTTTCTTTTTTCTTCTGTACCATTTTTGTATTGCTTGTTTGCTCGTCGCTTTCTTTACATGCGCCTCAGTACTTAAGAGTGTGGTTGTGTGTGCGATTTCTATCAACGGGATCGTTCCCCAAGGCGCACCTTCTTAATATAAATAAATAAATAATTTATAATATTGGTTTTGTCTACCTAACCTACACGCTCTGAATTGCACCTCGAGTTGCAGAAGGGTTGATAACAGTTGCTCGACTTCAAAACGCACTGGCTGGTTTTTCTCTCAATTTGCCAGTAATTGGTGCTTCGATCCCGATTTAGCACGAATTACTGGTTTGTCGCTGTTTTTCAGCTATTTTAAAATTTTTACTCTGTAAAAAAAAATAAATGCCAGCCAGGTCAACGCGGGTTCGAATCTACCCCTCAGTTCGGTTCTTTGTCTCTGGTTCGAATCCCCTGAGGGTATTGTCTATACTAGCCTTCACTAGGCTAGCAACTGGTATCGACTGAACGCTCGTCACAAATTTAGTCGAGTGTTCAATCCCCTGATGCTTCTCCTCAGAAATTTTTATTATTGTTTAAACAAATTATAATTATTGTTTAAACAAACTAAAGTGTCGCTCGCATTTTAATTTCGCCTAGGCGCACAGTATCTGACTATTTGACACGATAATCTATAAAAAAAAATAGCAACTTTGTAGCCTACAGCAATTTATCTTGATTTTTCTCAAAAATCTTGGAATTTCTACCACCAGAGGGTTTGCTGTAGGTTGGTTGTTGTACTTTAGTCACTTCATAACTAAAAATCCAAAAAAAAATCGGAAAAATCCAAAAAGAAATTTTTGGGATTCGAACTTTGCTCCTTCGAAGTGAAAATTTCGCGATATTCCCAAGCACACACACGTTTAGGGCGCCAGTTGTCACGGGGTGGATTTTCGGGCTAAGGCACGTTTCATCTGCGTACCTTAGCGGTTCAATTCCGTATCTCTCGGTTCAACTCCCGGAGATGTAATAGCCAGATTAGCTAACAGACGCTACAACGTCGTGCAATGTTAACCTAATCTGGTTACTTACCATGCAACACGCAAGTAGAAGAATCGCGCTTTATTTCTCACCAGTGACTCGAACTCCTCTCCTGGTCACTGGTTCGTGTGCCGGCTGCTCAGATGAAACGAAACGTATCCTCTTACGTAACAACCGCGGAGGCGGCGGGGAACGGGGAATGACTAAGGTCGCGAAATAACAACTCGAACGGTTAAAGTTAATAATAAAAGACTATTGTTTATTAAATAAAAGAAGTTGTGGTGTGATAATGGATCAGAAATATAAAAGAAGTGAATATTGGTTTGCGTATTCCCTATCTAAACGGTGCGCCAGCACATTATCCCTGACGTCAGCTGCCTCGGAGGCTGACGTCACGCTCGCGGTAATTTACGCCGCGCACGTAAGGTATAATACGCCTCACGTGTGCGGTACTCTACGCCCGCACTCACCGAGTAAAGCGACGAAGTGTGAGAGCAGTCGCGATCGCCGCGGGACGCACACACGTATAAGTGTGAGAGAGAGGGTAGACGGCGTGTTTACACGTGTGCGCACCTGTTGTGCCCATCCACCGGCTTTGAAAAAGCCGGTGGTTTGACCTCGCGTTTAACCTTGATGAAGTGCGAACCCGATGTCTACACTCTCTCCTCGCACTTGCTCTCACCGCATGAGAACGCCTACTCGAAGCCGATGTCCAGGTACGACAAGCCTGGACGAGCGGTTACGCGTTATTACTCGCGTCGCGGATGATGCGTGCACACTTACCATGTTAGATCTTCGGCGAATTTGACTCCGTGGCCTAGCATCCTCGCGTGCACTCTCGACTCATCTGGCATCGTAGCTCGGTTCTTCATGATCTCTCGAACTGTAGCAACGCCAGGCGATCGGCTCTTCTGCTCGCGGAAGTCACTTTTATTCACAGTACGGTAGGTAGAATCAGCCTGCCGTACAGTCTCGGTATACCTCACGTACTTCCGACGTAAGTACGTGAAGTCACACTTTTCCGCAGAGTAAATGGCCTCAGTAAAGCACACTACTTCTTTACTAAGGTTGAACGAGTGACAAAACACATTGTCATTCGCGAAATTCGCGATAACAAAATCCGCGAACTCGCACGCGTGTATCTCTCACGAGCGGTAACAACAAGATGAAAGCCGGGCTCTCTCGTGCCGGCTTGCTCCTCGTCTCGTCGATGCAGCTCCAAAACTGCATCGACGCGCCCTCTAGCGTTCGCTATCACGAACTTACTAATTATCGACGTCGGTATGGCAGGCCGTGACAACCTATACCTAAATAAAGTATCAACCTGACTGGCTCTAAACAAACTATCCTTAATCATTGATAACAGTTTACATAGAATTTGGAAGTATACGAAACAGCACTCTGGGAAATTTAAATATCTGTATACAAGGAAAACAAATAACCAGAGTTGACAGTACCAAATACTTCGGAAAAACCATTAATAGTAACAATAGATGGGAAAATCACATCACAAACATTTATAATAAATTAAAATATTTAATCTTTATTTTTTATAAACTCACTAAAATACTATCGCAACAAAATCTCAGGATGCTCTATTACGCTCTTTTTCATAACATCATGTCTTAAGGCATAATGGCATGAGTAGGAGCATTCCTAAACATAACTAGGATTTTTTAAACTCTACAGTACAGAATTTTCAAAATAATAAACAAAAGTAACTTTTTAAATGAAAAACAGCCACTAAATTTAGATCAACAATTCACTTACGAATCTCTATTATATCATTACGAAGATTTAAAAGATAATTTTATAAATTCAAATATCACCACGAGAATGAAATGCATCATAGTTCCAAAACAAAACAAAAGAATAAGTAACAAGATCAGTTATTTAAGGGCCATTACTTGTTATAACAGTCTGCCTAACAATCTCAAAACACTAACAAACAAAAACGACAGAAAAGATAAACTAAGAGAATGGATAAAAATAAATTAAGATCAACAGGTTATGAACACACAGCAAGCGAAGAAATTAGAATAGACTGCAATAAAATCAGAACAGTCTTACATGAAGTAAAATACACTAGAAAGGGCTATGCCCTAATATTACAATACAAAGGAAGGTAAACAACCGTCAAGTATGACTGTCTAACATAGGAAGTCCATGTGTATAAGACTATGCTTGACGCATTATTATTAGATACTAGAACATACATCTGCTCTATAACCAAATGCATACGACACCAATTTCACTCACACCAACGAATGACAAATTATAACTACACTAAATTAAAAAAATTCAAGAATGATAGATACTTGCAAAATATAAACTTAATCGCAGACAGCATAATCCAGTTATTTACTACAGAAACGGAAGAAAAAATTAAATAACCAAAAAAAGAATATTCTTTTATAAGGAAATTTACTAAATGTCCCAACTCGAACAATAATCCACAAACAAAAACATACAACAAAAATTGCCCTTATTGCCATAATCCTAAAACACGTGGAATTAAGCATACCCATTTCTTAAAAAGCACAGATACAAATGAAAATCAAGGATAAAATAAAAAACCCACCAAAACAGAACATAATGGAATAGAAGAAATATATGATATGATTGACAATATTGGCAATGAAAATAGCATTAAATTACTACAAAAACCAGTAACAAAAGAACCGGGAAACAAAACAACTACAAACAACATCCATATGACATATGGTGATATAAACTACCTAGGATCAAACAAAGCACTTTTTTATTTTGATAGAGGAATCAGAGGCAAGCAAACTTTTACTAATTCAATGTATCCACTAGATGCACAACCAAAACACAAGGATATAGTAGTAATAGATGAAATAGTCTTCACATCAAACTGTAAATGCGATTCGAGTAACCAACACAGGGACATGTTCCATCATTATAGGGTCACTTGTGCAGTTGGGCTTACATGCTCAGCTCGACTTACCAAACATGAAAGGATAATTTATGTAAGAAACAAGAATGCAACAACAGAAACACCTACAACTGCGAGATCTATGCTAATAAGATATTGGTGAGAGTGGTAGTGACATAGTTTTATTTATAGTTGAAATTTGTTTCTCCCTGTAACCAAGTTACAGGAGAGTAAACAAATACGCTCTAAAAGAAATGTATTAGATTGTAAGTTTAGCCTGTAAGTTTATTATATATATTGGACCAGCATACAGGAAGTGACTTGCTCTGCTGGACTACTTTTGTAATGTAATTTTGTATTACTCTGGTTAATAAATAAATAAATAAAAAATTCATTGGCACGTAGCTTCCTCCAAATTAATGTATGGTTCCTATATGTATAGTATATATTTTAAATATAAAATACATTTATTCATTATACTTTTTTTTCATTGATTTAATGATTCATTAATATTTAAAAATTGAATATTTTTTATTATTCAAATTATTTATTATTTGGCACTTATTTTATTTAACAAAAAAGAAATATTTTAAAATCTAAAATTAAAAAATTGCTATCTACCCTGAGATCAACTTACTCACATTTTCAAAATAATATATAATAACTACATTTTTTACATTATAAATATATTATTATTCAATAATTTTGTATTTTTATTATAAATAATTGTGTACATATTATAAAAATTTAAATTATTTTGATTTTTGTAATGATCCGTTATAATTTTCGTCATACTCTTCTTTTATTTTCAATAAAATATCGTTGATTGTTGATTTTATCATTTCTTACACCATCTTAATAAAAAAAAAGCAAATAAAATATTATGAAAACACAAATATCAGTGGCTGCTAATAAAAAGATTTACATAAATTTCTAAAGGTAAAATGAGTGTATATAGAAATTATATGCCCATGAACCATAACCGTTTCAACTTTGAAATTTTTATATAAAAATTGAGAGAGAGTAATTCGTACTATATTCACTTCAATTCACGATTATTTGAAAAATTAGTTCAAACTCAAAATAATTGGCCAGCGTATCTGACTAACTTCATGTTTCTGCAGAGCTCGCTCTAAATTAACCTCAATAAAAAATTCTTTTACCTAAACTCTATATCTCCACAATATTTCAACATGATTAAACCAATTTTTGTTTTCTCTAGTTATCATGCGACAATGAAAATTATTTTGCAAAATACGAGAATTTTAAATATCAAATATCTCAAAAAGTAATAGAACGATCTTGATGAAAATTCGCCGATATATTATCAATACCACATACAAAATTGTCTATAAATTTGGAGCTGATTCATTGAACCGTTCTCGAGAAATTACGATTTGAAAAAAAGGTTAAGAAAATTTTAACCTCAAATATCTATGAAATTTATTGAACCCAAAGAACTTAGCCGAGAACTATCCCAAATATTCCACTACAAGTAATTTCAAAGCGATTAAGTCAATTTTACTAAAGTAAACGTGCTTCATACTAAACGCATATTTTTCATTTTTTAATTTTTTTCTCAAAAACTATAAAAACTATTCGACAGAATGGATTAAAATATTTACAGATTATAGCTATTTATATTCTTCATTATCATGATTTTTTTCAAAAAAATTAACCGTTTATTTTGGGAATTATAAGCTTTAAAAAAAAAACATGTTTTTGTTAACAACAAAGGAACCGCAATAGCTAATGTAATTTATTTTTTGGAAAATATAGGTTCTTTTATTCTCTTTAGAATGCTATCTGTCAAATTCAAATATCTCAATGTTATCATTAAATAAACGCAAAAATGAAGTTTGCGAAAATCGAAAATTCGAAATAAAACAAAAATGCATCGGCGAATCAAAAAGAGGATTTCCTTCCCTCATTCACACAAGAAAAACAAAAAAATGAGACCTGTCCGGTTAAAATCGATCGAATAGATCCTGAGATAAAACGGTTCACACCTACACGTACACACACACACACACACACACACACACGCGCGCACGCACGTTTCCAAAAATCATGTGATTCGAACTTCTATCACCTCTATTCGTGTTTCTAGAGCGATTTAACGAAACTTAAAATTTGACTATTACAGACCTTTACTTCTATATTACTTCTAGAGGAACTAGAAGGAAGCAAAAATATAGCTAAAGCAAATGTATGTATGAGTGACACAATTATAAGGACGTGTAATGTTCTCCTTGGTAAATTGCGAAGGGATCGAAAGGATTGTGAGTATAAGGGTTATTTGTACTCGAAGAACACATAGTGCAGTCAAAATTGACCCAAAAGAATATACCAATTTTACTTTTATAAAAAATATATGGAAGATTTGAAAATCTGTTGTATTAGTCGGAGAGGCGAATGGCAAGACGTTTGAGGAACGGGAACTTGGGTAACGCAGTAATTTGAAAAACCGCACTCTAACAAGAGGCAACTTTTTAAAGTGTCCATCGTTTTTGATAGTCATAAGTACTTCCAGCTTACGAAATATTCATGAAATAGCATAAGAGTCATGAGATAAAAGCGTTTTATAAACGTTTTGAAGAACCATATACGTTGATAAGGCTTTTAATATCAGCTGAAATGTGTTTCTGTGGAAACTGCATAGCAGAATCATATCTCGCATTATACATTGGTTAAAGTTGCTATTAATTAATTATTTAGGTATTAATAATTAAAATGTATATTTAAAACGTAATATTGCTGTAAAACAGTATGCTCAAGAAAGAACTTAAAAATGAATTATTTTTAGTCAGCATGTATATTAAACGTTTATGCAAACTGAGTAAAACTTAATAATGAGACGATCTAGTGCTAATACTGCGTCTACATTAGGGAGTTGTTTCAAATTCACCGTGACGTGCTGTACATTGCCCGCCCATCCCGCCCCGTATTCTGCCGTGTCGAGTGCTTTTGGAAAACGAGTGTGCCGTCAACTAACACTATTACGTCCGTGCTCCAAGTGCTTTTTAAAACATCACATCAAGTTAGACATATGATTCTTATGTTTTAGAAAGCGCTTGGAGCACGGATGCAATAGTGTTGGTAGACGGCACACTTATTTTCCAAAAGCACTCGACACGGCCGGCACGGTACGGTACGGAGCGGGCCGGGAGGTACGGTAAGGCACGTCACGTCGAATTTGTAGCAACTCACTTAGGAGCCACTTTTGTATAGCAACGTCGAACGCCAGCAACACTTGCCGCTGTGTTCAGATCAGCTGCGCACATTCTAGTCACAGAAGCTGTACTGGTCCGTGAGGACCCCGCGCAACAGCTAAGATTTGGCATTTCGAACATCAGCGTGATAATCACGATTTCTGCTGCTAAACCCCTAACCGGTTGTTCTCTGAATCTAAGCGCTGCATGTAAGGTCACGGAGCTTATGACAGCATTAACAGAAAGCACTACTGTATTACTACACTGGAATAGCAGCTGTCTTGCCTTCATATACCAGCTACCCAAAATCAGAAAATTGTTATACCAAAGGATAGTGCAACAATAACTTGGCATTGGCAAATACCCTGGTGGAAATCATAAACATTTTATAACTAATAACTGACCATTTATATTAGAAACTTGCTATAAAATGGGAATTTATCTTGTCCTGTTTCTAGGTGAAATGTGTTATCCCCTATTATATGGCCATTTAATGGATTGATAAATAGAATGAGTTATTCGAAAACAAGCACAAGCTTGTTCTTGAGTATTTTAAAGGTATTATTACTGATCAGTTTCTTTAGTCTGGGAATGGCTAGTAGAAGGCTTGCTGTTATGACAAGGAGTGAGAGAGACAGAATCAGACGGATAAATAAAAGTTTTGCTGAATTATTAATAGAATGAGTATACAACAAATGATTTATTAGTTAATCATATTTACTTATATTTTGGTAAGCCATCCAATGCTTTAATGCTCTTTCATATACGATAGAAGTAGCAAGAAAATCAAATACGAATATTTTGTTGTGACGTCAATCCAATAAAAAGGCAAATAATGGTGGAAAAATCGTTTCATCATAGCCATTATTTATCCAGTTTTTCTAGCTATTTTCTAACTTCTTGGCCATTTCATATAGATGAATTTCCACCAGGGTAAGGTAAAGTTTGAATAAAGTTTGCATTTCGCTCAACCTATAATAAAACTGGTCAAGGAGACTTGCCGTTACTTAAAAGTGTACGCCATAATCTACGACCAAAATGTATCTGTATTTTTCTGAAATTTTTACTTTAATAGTTGTAAAGTTCACCCATCCTTATGAATAGCTAATAAGTTTTTCGTGATTCTATTGAAAAATAACAGATGAGATTTCAGGTTACCTCTCAGGTGAGATCTTAAACCTTGTCCTAAAATATCACTCGAGATTCTGCTTCAGGTAGTGGGAAAAACTTACGTGAATCACCTAACACCTCACTTGAAATGTTTTAGTAGGGGCATATAAAAAGTGTAATCTTCAATTGGATATTCATAAGATTGAATGAATTTCAGCATGATTCTAGTAAATGTGTGAGAAAAATTTAGGTAAACTATGTCTGTAGATGATGGCGTACATTTTATAATTACGAAATGTTGTTGACCAGCTGTATGAAAATTGTTTGCACCACGGGTGAAGAATTTACCCCTTAAATATAAAGATGTTTTTAATGTGTTTAATGTTCTGAACGTTAATCGTGAACGAAATATCGAAAACTTCAAAATTCGTCTTTTTTATATTATCTCTCAGAGATATACATAAAACATGTAAAAACTGCAAAATAAGTTATTCCCAAAGTGATTATCCCCCCAAATCATCTTTAAAACCACCTCGACTAGACAATACATGACAAAAAAAATTTATACCATCAGAGTTTTTGAAATTCAGACAAATTTTATGACTGATATTTCGTCCATATGTTGACATAGCCTTGTAAAAAAAATTGGCGATATGAAATTAGTTCCGGAGCATTTCCATTCGGGGGTGTAAAGGGGCTAAAATAGCGAAAAATACACGAAAATATCGATAAAAAAATCACCACTCTAGAGTTTATAAGTTTCAGACAAATTTTATCGCTGATATTTCTTCCAGATGTTGCCATAGCCTTGTAAAAAAATTGGCGATATGAAAATCGAACCGGAGCCTCTCCGTTCGGGAATGTAAAGAGGCTGAAATAGCAGAGTATTACCGTTCGGGGTGTAAAAGGGCTAAAATAGCGAAAAGAACGCGAAAAATATCGATAAAAAACACCATTCCTGAGTTTATGAGTTTCAGACAAATTTTTATATTTTTTTCGGCCCGATCGGATATTATTAAGTCGGTTAAAAAAATAAAGAAAAATATGGAAAAATCGAAATTAATTTTATTTTGCTCTGGGTTTGGATATCGGTCGCAAGTAGGCCCATGTTCTGAAAGGTCTTGAAATTTCCTATATACCAATATTTTTGTCGGCCCGATCGGATATTATTAAGTCGGTTAAACAAAATAAAGAAAAATATGTAAAAATCGAATTTTTTTTTCGTCGCCGGGTTTGGGTATCGGTCGGAAGTAGGCCAATTTTCTGAGAAAGGTCTTAAAATTTCCTATCTACCCATATTTTTTTGAGTCCAATCGGATATTATTAAATCGGTTTAAAAAAAAAATGAAGAATATGGAAAAATCGAAAATAATTTTTTTTGGCTCTGGGGGGGGGGGGGTGGATATCGGTCGGAAGTAGGGCCCTTTTCTGAGAGGCCTTGAAATTTCCTATCTACCCATATTTTTGTCGGCCCGATCGGATATTATTAGTCGGTCAAGAAAAATAAAGAAAAATATGGAAAAATCGAATTTTTTTTTTTCGTCGCCGGGTTTGGGTATTGATCGGAAGTAGGCAAATTTTCTGTGAAAGGTCTTAAAATTTCCTATCTACCCATTTTTTTTTGGGCCCGATTGGATATTATTAAGTCGGTTAAAAATAAAATAAAGAAGAATATGGAAAAATCGAAATTAATTTTTTTTTTGCTCTGGGGGGGGGGCTCTGGGGGCGTCTGGATATCGGTCGGAAGCAGGCCCATTTTCTGAAAGGCCTTGAAATTTCCTATCTACCCGTATTTTTGTCGGCCCGATTGGATATTATTGGTTGGTCAAAAAAAATAAAGAAAAATATGGAAAAATCGAATTTTTTTTTTCGTCGCCGGGTTTGGGTATTGATCGGACGTAGGCAAATTTTCTGTGAAAGGTCTTAAAATTTCCTATCTACCCATATTTTTTTGGGCTCGATTGGATATTATTAAGTCTGTTAAAAAGAAAATAAAGAAGAATATGGAAAAATCGAAATTAATTTTTTTTTTGCTCTGGGGGGGGTTTGGATATCAGTCGGAAGCAGGCCCATTTTCTGAAAGGCCTTGAAATTTCCTATCTACCCGTATTTTTTCGGCCCGATTGGATATTATTGGTCGGTTCAAAAAAATACAGAAAAATATGGAAAAATCGAAAATAATTTTTTTTTTTGCTCTGAGTTTGGATATCGGTTGGAAGTAGGCCCATTTTCTGAATGGTCTTGAAATTTCCTATCTACCCATATTTTTTTCGACCCAATCGGATATTATTAAGTCGGTTAAAGAAAAATAAAGAAAATTTCCTACAATACACAAGCAAAAGTTTAAAAGTTATTTCTATGTACTGGAACATGTTACTGGAATTGGATTTTATAAATATTTGCTTGACTTAGATAGTTAAATATCTGAGACCATAAGATATGTTACACTAGGGTAAAAGTTTTAGAGAATTGCTCATATGAAGAAAAAAAGTAAAATAAAGTTTAATTTTTAATGATAAAATAGAATAGAATGACATTACAAAGTTCTTTGTGAAAGTATTCTGCTAAAGCAGTTAGCAGCGGTTTTTTACAAGGCTGTGGCAACATCTGGAAAAAATATCAACGATAAAATTTGTCTGAAACTAATAAACTCCCGAGTAGTCATTTTTTTATCGATATTTGGCGTCTATTTTTCGATATTTTAGCCCATTTACACCCCCGAACGGAGAGGCTCCGGTAAGATTTTCATATCGTCAATTTTTTTACAAGGCTATGACAAACTCTGGAAGAAAAATCAGCCATAGAGTTTGTCTGAAACTGATAAACTCCCGAGTGGTGATTTTTTCTCGATTTTTTTCGTGTATTTTTCGCTATTTGCTCCTTTACACACCTGAACGGAAAGACTCCCGTTCGAATTTCAAACCGCCAATTTTTTTGCAAGGCTATGGCAACATCTGGAAGAAATATCAGCCATAAAACTGGTCTGATACTAATAAACTCCCGAGTGCTGATTTTTTTATCGATATTTTCCTGTTAAATTGTTAATAGCAGCAAGTGGTAGATTTTTCTTCTAATTTTTGACGTGTCTGCAGCTTATGGCCAATCTTCTACCAAGGTCAAAAGTTATTTTTTCTCAATAAATTTTACTACAATTATTTATTCCTGAAGATGGACATAACCAAAATATCCGAAACGTTGAATAATAAAAGATCAAATTAATAAAAAGGTGTTTGTTATCAAAATTTATTGAGAAAAAATACCTATTGACCTTGGTAGGAGATTGGCCATAAGCTGCAGACACGTAAAAAATTAGAAGATATTTTCCTGTATTTTTCCCTAATTTAGCCCCTTTACAGCTCCGAACGGAAAGGCACCAAATCGATTTTCATATCGCCAATTCCTTTACAAGGCTATGATAACATCTGGACGAAATATCAGCCATAAAATTTATCTGAATTTCAAAAACTCTGATGGTATAAATTTTTGTTGTCATGTAATGTCTAGTTGGGGTGGTTTTAGGGATGATTTGGGGGGATAATCCCTTTGGAAATAACTTATTTTGCAGTTTGTACATGTTGTATGCATATCTCTAAGAGATAATATTAAAAAAATTGAATTTGGAAATTTTCGATATTTCGTTCGCGATTAAAGTTCAGAATTTCAAATATATTTTTTATTATTATTTACATTAGATTATAGCGATAAGAATATCACATACTATTATAGAATACACCTTATTAAAGTCGAGAACTTGAGCTTCTATTTTGTAACGTGTGAGAGGGTCTTTATCGTGTCCTTATTGAACTGATGTCCACTAGGTGCAAGTGAGGTAGTGAATAATACAATTACTACTGAAATGAACGTGAGTTTATCCATTACGTGCGAGAGAGAGGGAGAGAGAGGGAGGGAGTGAGAGGAAGAGGGAGTGAGTGAGAGAGAGGGGGGGAGAGAGAGACAGAGATAGAGGTATTCCTGAATATCGCGACGCGGGCGTAAGTTCCTTCTGGTCCGACGTGGGGCTGCGGGCTGGCGTGGAAACGACTTCGGTGTGGGAATATGAGCTCCACGTCTCCTCTGGTTCCAGGAATGGAAGAAGTAGGAGAGAGAAAAGAATGAGTCGAGAAGTAACGATAACGAGGTTTATTGCACAGGAGGTGTACAGCGGACGTACGTCCGCACGCTCGTGAACTCAAGCAACGACTGCCGCTCGCAGGCGGCTGCTCTCTCTTCGCGACATGGCCGACGCTTCCCCCACTCTCACAGTTAGAGTGAGAGGGAAGATCGCAGTCCCTACACACTCCCCCCCTAGTGCTAGCGATGTATAAAAATATAAATACAGGCAAAGAAATTATGTGCTCGGTAGCACTTACAAATCTTATAGTTAAGATCACTAAGCTTTGGTACCAGGAGCAAAGGTTGTCTTCTTTTTGGAGTATGTCTTTAATACTGGACGATCGATAGTGGTAGGCTGATTGCCTTTACTATCACCACTAGCAGGTACATCAGGGAGATTATCACATAGCATATAGGCCGGTTTAAGTAACTCTATGGACACGCTGCGTGTCGCACCGTTTACATCAATGTCAAAAACGCGGTCGGATTGGCGCTTGACTATCTTATATAGGCCAGAATAAGGCCTCTCTAATGACTTCCTGGCCATGTTACGTATGAATACATGAGAGCAAGAGTATAAATCTTTAAAACAAAATGCGCGTTTTTTGTAATGGCGATTGACAGGGACTGGACGGACTTGGCGCATGAACTCGTGAAATTCTTCAATGAAAAAATTTGGGTCGGGAGTTAAGTCCTCAGGGAGGAAAAACTCGCCTGGAAGACGCAAGGTCGTACCGAACATAAATTCTGCAGGAGACGCATTCGTGTCCTGACGAAGGTGACAGCGTAAACCTAATAGTACTGTACTTAAGGTACGGGTTCAGTCCTTGTCCACATGATACATAATCGCTGACTTAAAACTACGATGCCAACGCTCGATTAAGCCGTTGGCCGGAGGGTGATATGCGGTGGTGCGAATGTGCTCGCAAACTATTAGGGCCAGAAGAGCCGTAAATAGACGCGATTCGAATTGCGAACTTTGATCAGACGTAATGACCTTGGAAGCACCATATCGCGAGATCCAGGTATCATAGAATGCCCTGGTAACCGTCTGCGCGGTCATGTCACGCAGCGGAACAGCCTCCACCCAACACGAGAAGCGGTCAATCATGGTGAGAATGTACTCAAAACCACTGATTTTGGGGAGAGGACCAACTAATTGTAAGTGAACGTGCACATGGTCAAATCTGCCGTCAGGTGCGACGAATTTATAAGGTATAAGTTTCACATGGTGAGATACTTTTGACTGTTGACAGTCTAGACAATTTTGCAAAGGCGAGGTATATCACGGTGCATATTGGGCCACACATAACGCTGCCGTATGAGCCGATCGGTGACTTTGGGGCCTGGGTGAGCAGGCTTGTGAAACATGTCAAACACCGTCTCACGAAGGGACTCAGGGATGTACGGACGAATGGCTTCACCAGTAATCTCGCAAAAGATAGTAGTGTGGGCAGGGCCCCATTGAATACGCTTTAGAGAGAGCGGGTATTCCAACGATTCGCGAATGGCCCTAAGCTGCTCATCGGCTTCTTGTTTTTCAGCAAGCTCGTTGAGGTTAATCTCAACGGGGAGTCGGATGGACTCTACCCGAGACAGTGAGTCGGCAACTGTATTTTCAGTGCCTTTGATGTACTCAATTTGGGTAGTGTATTGTGCGATAAGGAATAGCTGGCGCGTTTGGCGCGGTGAAGCCTTATCGGATTTTTGCACAAACGCGTAAACAAGAGGTTTGTGATCAGTTAGGATCTTGAAGTCCCTGCCTTCAACAAGAAATGAAAAGTATTTTACAGCTTCATATATGGCTGTGAGCTCGCGGTCATAAGCGCTGTATTTTTGTTGGGCAGGAGAAAACTTCTTTGAGAAGAACGCAAGGGGTTCCCAAATTCCAGTGAGGGAAAGCTGTTCAAGGGCAGCATCCATACCAGAATCGGAAGCATCAGAGACGATGCGTATTTTCGCGCCAACGCGGGGGTGTATGAGCAGAGCCGCTGCAACTAATTCCTCTTTCACACGAGTGAAGGCTGCCTCTGCCTCTGGCGTCCAAGGGACTGGACGTTTCTCGTTTTTACGCGAATCAGTGAAGAGAGCGTTGAAAGGAGTCTGAGTGGTTGCAGCGCGAGGCATATAACGGCGGTAAAAATTTACGGTACCGATAAACCTACGAAGCTCTGCTATCGTCTGAGGCTTTGGGAAATTCAAAATGGCCTCAACTCTGCTTGGAATGAGGCGAATGCCTTCACTATTCACAAGGTAGCCTAAGAATTTCAACTCCTCAGCAGTAAAAGTACAGTTGTCAATGTTTAGGCGAAGATAAAACTTTTTAGGCCTTTCAAGGACTATTCGAAGATGAGCATGGTGCTCTTCTAACGAGGATGAAGCGGCCAAAATATCGTCTATGTACAGGTACACAAAATCGAGATCACCTAACGCGCTGTTTATATAACGATGAAAGGTCTGACTCGCATTGCGAAGACCAAATGTCATGTACATAAATTCAAAAAGGCCAAATAGCGTAATTATTGCCGTTTTGGGGATGTCTTCAGGAGCAACTGGGATCTGGTTGAACGCCTTATGAAGATCCAGCGCTGAGAAGACTTTTTTACAGTGAAGATTATTCGTGCAGTCATGAATGTGAGCAGTCGGATATTTATCCGGGACTGTCGCAGCATTCAAACGCCTATAATCATCACCCGGTCTCCAGGAATTATCCTTTTTTAACTCCATATGGAGTAGGCTCGCCCACGGACTGCTGGAGGGGCGACATATGCCCGCCTCCACCCAAGCGTTAAATTCAGCTTTTGCTGCTATAAGCTTGTCAGGAGCGAGTCTGTGAGGGCGTTCAGAAACAGGAGGGCCTGAAGTCACAATATGGTGGAACACGCTATTGCTATCAGCAACAGTGGGTTTCGAAACACCCGTGATCTCAGGAAATTCCGCAAGCAGTTCTGCACATTTGGAGCCAGGACTTACTGTGAAAACAGAGTCGACTGAAACTTCTTTTGTGATGGCAAGAGAGTAAATAGATGTGAGCGGGTCGACGAGGCGACTTCTTTTGAGATCAACTAAAAGACCATAATGCGATAAGAGATCAGCACCTATGATCGGATGAGATACGTCTGCTATGCAGAAATTCCAATGAATGGGACGCTTAAGACCTAAATTGAGAATAAGCAAGGATTCGCCATGCGTGTTAATGACAGAATTATTCGCGCCAAAAAGTTTATACCTACTAGATTTGCCGTGAATTTTTGGATTCGACGGGATGAGAGAAATATCCGCGCTAGTGTCAATCAAAAACATTCTGCCAGATATGCGATCGCTTACATGGAGACGTTTAGACATTGGATTACCCTCTGCTGCCGTCTCAGAAACAGAAGGCGGAGCTAGTTTTTTTGAGGGTTTTGTTTAATCCATTCGCTGTATTTAAAGCACCACTCTCTGCAAGAGAGAGGGTTGTCCGCATATTTGCGGTGGGCTAGACATAGGCCCGAAGAATCGCGACTAGAAGAGCGACTGCGTCGAGATTTTCCTTTTGACTGGGGCGCAGATGAGTCACCTGATGAGCCCTCAAGCGCCTTTAATCTCTTATCAAACGAATCGAATTTACGCTCAAGGCGCTTAAAAGCAGCCCCGAGATTGAAGGAGTTGGATTGGTTTGCGGAAACTACGTGAGCTTGCGGACTGGAAGCACTACCGATCTGTATTTGACTCGAATTAACAGCTTCTACGATTTTATCAGCCATCTGAGCAAGCTTATGAAGATCCGTTACTTCCGAAATCGCGAGGGAAGCTTTGCAATGCGATGGTAACTGATCTAAGAAGACAGAGCGAATAACGTCATTGCTCGCACCTGTATCGGGGCCTCGCACACGGTTCAATATGAGAGACGGCTTACCGATTGTCGAGACCTGACCTTTGATGAGCTGACGCAGACGCGTCTCAGCAGAGGCACCGAACGTATCGATCTGGCGGTTTTTAATTTGTTCAAAAACGTCCGCCGGATGAGGGTCAGCGGTGACAATGTCTTTGATAGCTTCGAACGCTTCCATATCTAGCTTCTCGGAAATGAAATCCGCTTTGGTCGCGCCCGACGTAATGCCTGCGTTCCTGAGGGTGATCTGTGCTTGCGCGAACCATACCGACGGATTATCGCGGGAAAAGGAGGCAATTTTCGGTTGCCGGTAGATCGCATTTACCGCTCGCGGAGCATGGTTGGCTCCTGAATCGTCCTGAAGCTCCAGGAGCTGTTGCACCTGTTGCTGCAGAACCTGTATTGCCTCGTCGTTGGCCATATTGATGAGAAAGAATGTACGCGAGACTAGAGCCGAATGCGCGAGTGACTATCCCTACGGAACTCGAGAGTACACGTAGGAGATAGAGGAACTCCTAATCCTCTAATGAGGCTGCCTTACGCCGCTGCGTATTACAAAGTCCTAGTTAGTACTCACAGGTACAAACAATGTTTTTTAAAACTAGTCTAAGCTAAGCTTAAAACTATATGTTAAAATTATAAGTAAATCGGATGAGAAGCTCAGAGACCACTTTCCCGCTTAACAAAATTTTTTTTTTTTTTTTTTTTTTAAGGAAAAGAAATTTTATCAAAAGGTGTGACTAGGCAACGTATAAATTAAAAAAATCAGAAGAGCATAGAACGTGTGTTTTCAAAATTATCAAAATGATCTACTTTTTATTTCCTTGCGTCGAAGTAAATTTAAAAAGTGTAATAACGCGGAAGATTGAAATCAATGTGAAATTCCGAGAGCGCGTGACCGCTGAAAGATCGCACGTAAACACGTGTCGAACTGCCACATCGCGTGCGATTCCCAGAATACGGCCACGCGGCGTAAAAAAGCCTCACAGTGTATGCACACCGGGCGAAAGCAATTCCCGAAAATGCGCACAAGAATTTTAGTTGGACATTGATTTGATTTTTTACACGCTACTTTTAACGCACGCATACCTCGATGCAATTAAGTCTTCTTGGAGAAGATGCCGGGATGACTGCTGGGGCTGGCTCGGAGAGAACTCGACGAGACGCAGTAACCGGATACCAGCTCCTCCACGTTACTCCAGGGGTGCGGTGAAAAGGCGCCGGTGATGGTGGCTTCACGCAAGGCCGTACCCGGAGATCAGCCTCGAAGCGGACGTCCTCACGTTGCTCGACAGGTGCGTTTGAAGGCGCCGGTGACGGTGGCTTCACGCAAGTACGCACCTAGAGATCTGCCGAAGAAAGGCGCAATGCCTCGGAGTTAACTCGACGAGGACGAAGATTGCGTAGTTGCGCTAAAGGCTCAAGGCAGTTGGTTTTTTACGCGTGTGCGCCGGCGTGCCAGCACGCACACGACGTAAATGGCGGCAGCAATTTCTGATTGCCCACGTGTGCGCCGGCGTGCCAGCACGCACATGGTCTAATTTGCCGCTGTGAGTTTTCTCGTATACGCCGGCGTGCCAGCGCGTATACGGAAAGCTAACGACGTCCTCGGCGGGGCGAGAAGTGCCGCAACACTTGAGCTTACTGCTCTTGCGTCACTCGAAAGTAGGCGCAAGAAGCAGAAGCGAGGATGGTGCGCCTGAAACAAAGGCGGCGGCGGCGAAAATACGCCGTGGCAGGCACCAACCTGCCGACTTCCTCGGTGCTCCTCTTGAAGTCGGGGTCACCAATGTGGGAATATGAGCCCCACGTCTCCTCTGGTTCCAGGAAGGGAAGGAGTAGGAGAGAGAAAAGAATGAGTCGAGGAGTAACGGTAACGAGGTTTATTGCACAGGAGGTGTACAGCGGACGTACGTCCGCACTCTCGTGAACTCGACCAACGACTGCCGCTCACAGGAGGCTGCTCTCTCTTCGCGACATGGCCGACGCTTCCCCCACTCTCGCAGTTAGAGTGAGAGGGAAGATCGCAGTACTGAGTCGTTCAAGGTACTTCCTCTACTCTGCCTCCTTGTCCTCTCCCTGGCTTTTTATCTACCGTAGTCCGCTTGAAGTGTGGGTCGATTGATCAATAGCTAGATCATCAATCGACCAGCCTTTCAACATTTTTACTCATATTGGCAGGGGTCAATGCCTTGCGATCTGCTGACTTACAGCTCGCTTCTTCCTTGTTATAATTCCAAATTTCGCCAGCATCGGTACATGGCGCAATGCTCCTCCCATTACAATTTGTTTTCTCAGAATTAAAAAATATCATTTATTTAAATAATATCAATTACAAAATTATTTAAATATTCAATACACAAGATACACTTTATAATGCGAGTTTTTTCTTTTGAGTTTAATATAATTAATTAAAATTTTCATTGACTTTTACGCAATAGCAAACTAATTAAACGTCAATATTTTTCATCAAAATTGGTGCTATGCGGGAAATTCCCCTGTGCCTAACAGAGATGCGGAAAACTTGCCAGAAAATTTTCGGAAAATTTTGGCAGCTACCAAGTGATCTTGACTCAGTTTTTCACGCTGACCACTTTGGTATACATATGTTGCATTGTTTCAGAATCACCCTGTATATTTTAAATATAAAATAAGTTTATTCATTATACTTTTTGCTAATTATTTAATACTTCATTAACGTTTACAAAATTGCATATTTTTCTCTTATTACTGAAATAATTAATTATTTGACACTTACTTTATTTAAAAAAAAGTAATATTTTAAAATATAAAATTGAAAAATTTCTATCTACCCTGCGATCAACTTACTCACATTTTCAACATTATATATAACTCCATTTTTTACATTATAAATATATTATTATTCAAGAATTGTGTATCTTTATTATAAATAATTGTAAACATGTAATACAAATTTAAATTATACTTCTAATTTTGATTTTTTTAATGGTCCGTTATAATTTTCATCATCCTCTTCTTTTATTTTCAATAAAATATCCTTGATTGTTGATTTTATCATTTCTTACACTATCTTAATAAAAAAAAGCAAATAATATTATTTAAACACAAATATCACTGGCAGCTAATAAAAACATTTACATAAATTTGCAAAGGCAACATGAGTGTACATATAATTATATGCCCGTGAACCATAAACGTTTAAACTTTAAAATATTTAGGTCAAAATTGAGTGAGGGTAATTGTTACTATATTCACTTCTTAAATCGCGATTATTCGAAAAATTATTTCAAACTCAAATATAATTTAAGGTAGTTCACCACGAAATTGATTTTCTTTAAATTTTCTCAAAATTAGTGTACATCCGACAGAAGTTCATTCTTTCCGACCTTGCCGAGTCAATTTTAAAATCCTGCAATCTCATTGGACGATTCCAATTTAGGGTTAATGTTGACACAATAGTATACGACGATAAGTGAGAAGTTTCTACCATATATAATATGCTTATAGCACAATTTTCCCGATATAGTGATTTTTATGACGGAGTTTTCGACATGGCGTCGGAGGAGAAGGAGCCGCCCGATGCCTCTCTTAATAAATATTACAAGTGCCATCCCAGCATTAGCGTTGGGGCAGTGGTGTGCATAGTGTGTGGAAACTTCTACCATACTGATGAAATAGTTACAAAATATAACATAGGAAAACCAATTAAATTCCTCAGCAACTCATTTATTGTGTGCCAAGATCATCCTAACCTCTCACTAACCTCAAAGTTGCCATATGGCACGCTCAGTGAAGCAGCGTGGCAATTCATAGCACAGCTAAAGCATGAAAACCGTGAACAAATTAAACAAGACATTGTGAATAACATAGTGCATGAGACAACAGAAGAAAATGGTCTCAATAAAACCATATATGAAGATTACAATGAATCAGACTCACTGAAAATTGAAAATAACCTGCTAAAACAATTACTTAAAGAAACACAAGAAAAGAACGCCTTACTAAACGAATTACTAATAAAAGAAAGACAAAATAACAATTTTAAAAACATCAAGCCCCACACTTATGCAGAAATTTTAACAAATACTAAACCCAAAGCTAAAAGAGTACCAAAACTAATTGTTAAAAAAACAAACAACAAAGACAATATAAACCTAGAAAACACTGTACTGCATTATCTTGCTAAAGACAAAACAATCCAAACAAAAAAAGTGACAAAAATAAATAATGATACTATATTAATAAACTGTATGAACGAAGAAAGTATAAATGCAATTGAAAATACCTTATCTAAAAAATTATCAACTAATGCAAAAATCAAAAAAGAAGAAATAAAGAAACCTATAGTGAAAATTATTAACATTGAAAAAGTGTTTAATGATAAAGAACTAGAACAAGACATTAATCAAAGAAACTTTAACAATATTGATGACAAGTGCAAAGTTCTACACATAAACTCAAGTGAAAAAGCTAAAACAATGAGTGCAATAGTTGAAGTAACGCCTACAATCTACAAACATATAAGAGACAATAAAAACAAGTTATTTATAGGGTTTCAAAATTGCAGAGTATTTGACATAATAAACACAAATCCATGTACTAAATGCTCAAGAGTCGGCCACAGTGGCAAAAAATGCGATAATGAGGACAAGTGCTACAAATGTGCAGGAAATCACGCAGCTGCTGAGTGTAAATGTGATACTCTTAAATGTGCAAACTGTGAATTTAACAACAACAAATACAAAACTAATTACAATATAAATCATAGTGCAATAGACAGTGATCAGTGTGAAGTGCTAAAACACAAAATAAAAAAATACATTGAAATGACAGACTATCCACTGCAGCCTACCTACCGTCGGTACTTTGGCAACCTAGAAATCGGCAAACAAAGCAATTCCCGCTCACAGCAATGGATAACTACTAGAAGAGTTAGATTAACGACCAACACATCTGCCGGTACATTATCTCCAGCAACCCCTACATCTACAGCTCAACCAAGATTTGATACGTTAGAAAATGAAAATGAAAATGAATCTTGATTCTCAAGAGGTAATATTTGACAACGAACATATCACAAATAGTGTAACCGAATTAAATAGATGCCTAGCTACAGTCAAAGAATTAATTCTTTGCGTTAATATAAGAAGTTTAAATGCTAATTACAATAAACTATTAGTATTCTTAAACAGGCTTGTTACAAAGCCTTGTATTATAGTATGTACTGAAACATGGAAACTTGAACACCACGAATTTTTTAATATTCCATAATATAGAATGTACTATAATGAAAGCAACATAAACCAATCGGATGGTGTAGTATTATATATAAGTGAAGACATCACAGAAACCACGGAAATTATACAAATAAATAAACTTAGAATAATGAACACGAAAGTCACACTTGAAAATAACAGAAACATAACATTATGATCAATTTACCGATCACATGACATACATAAAACTGAATTCTTAATGAATATTAAAAATTTTCTAAAAATAAGCAAGAAACAAAAAAATAATATAATAATAGGAGACTTCAATTTTGATATATTAAGCCAAGATGTTTTAGATCAAGACTTTTTACAAATACTATTAGAAAATGGTTACTGCCCAGGATTTAAAAGTATAATTAGACCATCAGATATTAATAACAATAGCAATGGCACCTGTATAGATAACTTTTTCATTAAACTAGACAAAATTAAATATAAAACTTACTTACTAAAAACACCTTTTACCGACCATTTTCCCATAATGATGTCATTAAAAAATATTAAAAAACAATCCAGTACCAAATTAGGAAAAAGATTTAACTACAATAAATTGGAAAAAACAGCAGGAACTATAAAATGGGCAGATATCTCATTAATAACAGATCCCAACCAAGCCTTAAATAACCTTATACAAAAAATTCAAACATGCCTAAACAGGTCAATAATTAAGACGCATAGCAATAAACAAAACAACATGAAACCGAGGAAAATTTGGATAACAAAAGCAATAATAAATTCGTGTAAAAATAAAGAAAAACTATATAATATATGGAAGAAGGATCCTACTAACTCTGTAAAAAAAGAAAATTACAAAAACTACATTAAGATACTTAACCACATTATCAACCAAGCAAAAAAGGACCATGATAGAAAGCAAATACAATCAAACATGAGCAATCAAAGGAATCTCTGGAGATTAATTAATAACAAAATTGGTAAAAATAGTAAATAACAACATTAATTTTATCATGGATAATAACAACAAAAAAATAACCGACTCAAAAGAAATTTCTGAACATATCAACAACTTCTTCTGCAACGTTGGTAAACAATTGTGTGACAAAATTAAAACTCCACCAAACAAAAGAGTAAGGCTGCCTACTAAGAATAACAAGAGTATTTTTCTATATCCTACTAATCATCAAGAAATACAAAAAACAATATTAAACATGGAAAATAAAAATGGTGGGTGTGATGGTATTAGCACACTCTCACTCAAAGTTTTAATATCACACATCTCCGACCCACTGGTTCACATAACCAACTTATGCTTAGAGAAAGAAATTTGGCCTGATGCTTTAAAGATTGCGGATATTATACCAATACATAAAGCCAAAGAAAAGCATCTGCCAACAAACTACAGACCAATTTCCCTAATCTCAAATGTTGCAAAAGTATTGGAAAAACTACTGCATAGTAGAATATCATCTTTCATAGATAAATGTAACTTGATCTCAAATAAACAATTTGGATTCAGGAAAAATAGAGGCACTAAAGATGCACTATATCAAATAACTAACACAATCTATAACCACATAGATGCAAGCGACCCAATAGCTATTACATTCCTCGATCTAGCGAAAGCATTCGATACAGTAGATCATCAAATTTTGCTTGATAAACTATATAACTACGGCATCAGAGGTAGCGCATATAACCTCATAAAAAGTTATCTAAGTAATAGGAAACAAAGGGTGAAAATAGGTAATGATTATAGCCAATACAAAACTGTCTATATGGGAGTACCGCAAGGTACAATACTTGGACCACTGCTGTTCATTATTTATATTAATGATATGTTATCTTCAATGCCTGAAGATACAATATTGTCATACGCTGACGACACTGCGATCATAGCAATAGGTAAAACCTGGCAAGAAGTAGAAACTAAAATGAACAACTACCTACAAGAAATAGCCGACTGGCTAGCACTAAATAAACTATCTCTCAACAAGGACAAAACAATATACATGGAATTCGGCAGCAATTATAAAAGCACGCCTAAAAATATGAACATTTGCATACAAGGAAAAAACATCAAAAGAGTAGAAAACACCAAATACCTAGGAGTAACTTTCGATAGCAACATGAAATGGGATATACACACCAAAAATATATATAATAAGACCAAATACCTTACTTTCATTTTATACAAACTGTCTATTATAATGGACACAGACAATCTCCGTATGATTTACTATGCGTTGTTCCACAGTATCACCTCCTACGGTATTATAGCCTGGGGAGGCGCTTACGCAGGTAGAACCAAAAGCTTACAAAGCCTGCAAAACAGACTGCTTAAACTTATAAATAAAAACAATTTTATTTATGACAGAAATCCACTAAATATAGAGCAAATTTTTACCTTTGAGTCACTAATATTTCATTACAAAGAATTACAAGACAAATATATAGAATCCGACAAAGTAACGAGGAATAAAAGTATACCAATACCTAAACGTTGTAAACGCATCAGCATCAAAAACAGCTACATTAGAGCACTAACTACCTACAACAAACTGCCTAATGACCTTAAAACAATAACGAATAAAAAAAGTCTGAAATATAAAATCAAGATCTGGATAAAAGCAAACATCTAGCATAATAAAACACCCATGAATAATACTAATAATATTAACTGTAAACAGATAAAGCAACTATATTATTCACTAATAAAGATATCGGACACAGACCTCCCACATTGGAAGTCCATGGGGAGTTTAGAGTCCGATAAACTGTTACTGGATATAAGAACATATATATGCGCACACGGGTTATGCACACTACATTATAAACGTTCTCATCGTCGATTATCTAATTACAACTGGAACAAAATCCGAAAACTCAATATTAATCAACAAATTATCATCGAAATTGCAAATATGATTGCTAACAGGTGGACGCTCTCAGAGAGCAACAAAAATACAACTTTAAGCAATAAGTGTTGTGACTATCGTATTACTAACGGAAATAATGAAATAAAACATATACACTTTGACAAAGAAAAATCCAAAGATATTGAAATAAAAAAGGAACACAACAACGAAAAATATAATCCCATAGAAACTGTATTTAGTACGATAGATAAAATGGCTGAGGATAACAATACAAAAACCATGTCAATGGAAGCAAGTGGCGCACCGGGAAAGCCTATACTGCAAGATAACACCTACCGCATGTCTTACGGAGACCTCAACTATTTAGGCTGTAATAAAGCACTACTGTATTTCGACAGAGGCATTCGAGGTAAACAAACATTTACAAACTCAATGTATACTCTAGAACAGCACCCGAAATACAACGATCTCATAGTAGTAGACGACATTGTTTTTACATCAACATGTAAATGTGACTCAGCCAACCAACACAGATTGATGTTCCCACACTACAGAGTTACCTGTGCAGTGGGACTCACCTGCCCAACAAGACTAAACAGCTACGAAAGAATCATCTTTGCAAGAGACAGAAACGCATCCACGGAATCATTTACAACAGCAAGACAAATGTTGGTTAGATATTGGTGATAGAAGAAAAGTCATGAATAATGTGTGGTTGTCGACTTGACTCCGTAGCTGCTAGCTACGGGGATACAAGATCGACAAACAATCAGGGACAATACTTCAATTTAGTTTTAAGTTAGTTTAAGTCACCAGACCAGCATACAGGAAATACTTCCTCTGCTGGGTTACGCATGTAATGTAAAAATGTATATTGATATTATCGTAATACCTATGTACTTACTCTGGTTTAAGGGGTCTGTCTAGTAACTCACTTTTGAAAAATCGTTTTTTTTTTTTTTACTTTTTTCGAAAGTAAATATATTAAGAAATATTGTGTGAAAATTTTAGAACGATCCGAGAACTCTAACATTATTTTTGAACGTTTCAAAGGTAGGTACCTTCATGTAAAAAAAACTTTAAACGCGTTTTTCTCGAAACAACGCTTTTACTCGCCTTGTTGATGAAATTTTCGAAACTACTCGACCGATCCTTATGAAATTTGAACCACATATTCTTCAAACCTATCGCTATGTCCCCTATAAATTTTTTTCAAAAATTTTGAATTTTACCATATTTTTTTTTCAAAAATCGGCGAAAAAGACCGTATTTTTGTAGATTTTTTGTTTTTTCTTCACCATTTTTTTATTTTTTAAAATAATTGAAAAAATTCATAGGTGACATTGCCATTGTCATACCAAACCTAAAGCACTTTGATTTTTTTGTTTCAGACAACACAGCTCCGAGATTTTATCAACAAGGCGGACCTACCTACTTTTCGAGGTGTTGCGTTTGGCTGACGTTTTTGGTCATAATACATGTATAAAATAAAAGAAAAAAATTTTTTTATGTATTTCAAGAGTGTATTTACTAAGCTTAATAACTTTTATATCATTACCTTTATCCAGTATCCCAAGAAATAATCACGAAAATCGCGTTTTTTTCGACGCGAGCTACTAGACAGACCCTTTAATAAATAAATAAATAAAATAAATAAATTATCCGGTGAACAACCTTAAATTTAATTATCCGTTGCGGTCAGTTTTACCCGAGAAAATTTTTTAATTTACTCACATTATCAAAAAATTAAAAATTACAACAATTTTACTCCAGTTATTTACACCCGAGGGAAGTTGATTCATTCTGAACGTGTCTAGTCAATTTTAAAATCTCTACTTTTTCAATTATTTAATAATTTATTAATATTTGTAAATTTCATATTATTTTCTTATTACTTAAATTTTTTGTTATTTCACACTTATTTTATTCAATTTGTTTAAGACACAAATAGTTATTTTTAATATTAATGATTTTTACATGTCCAGCCGATAAAACAGGATTAATGATAATGTATGAGTATTACACCTTCATAAAAAACAAAAGCAAATAAAATATTATGTAAAAACAAATATCAGTGGCCCCTTACGAAAAAATTCTGTAGAACCTTCTGCAGAATATGTGCAGAACTTTCTGCATAGTTTCTGCATGACTTCTGCATAGCTTTTGCATAGTTTCTGTATATCTTCTGCATAATTTCTGCTAAACTTTTTTCAGAAATTATGAGGAAATTCTGTATAATTTATGCATGCATTTCCTCATTTTTCTGCAGCTACTTTCTGCAGAATTTCTGCTGAAAATCTATAAAAATTATGCGGAAATATTTTCAATAAATATGTACAAATTCTTCAGAATTTATGCAGCATATTTCTGCAGATAATCTATAAAAAAACTCCAGGAATATATATATATATATATATATATATATATATATATATATATATATATATATGTGATATATATACATATTCTGCAGAATTTCTGGAGTAAATATCAGTAGAACTTCTGCAGAATTTATGCAGAAATTCTGCAGAAACTGTGGAGAATTTCTACAGAACATTTGCATGATTTTTTTTAGGAGAATTATTATAGGTACTTTTTAATAAGAAATTTGTTACATCTAAATAAATATACTTGCAACAAATAAATTAATGAGATTTTTTTTATAAAAGTCAATTAGAGTAATTATATACTATTTCGAGTGTAATGTACCCTTACGAAAAACCCTGTAGGAATTCCTATAGAGATTCTATAGGATTTCCTATAAGTTTCCTATAGGATTCCTACAGATTTTCCTATAGGAAACAATGCACGTATTTCCCCCTGTAAAATCCTGCAGGAATTCCTATAGGCTTATATATAGAAAATCCTACAGAGGTTTCAGAAAACTTTTTACAACCTGCAGGAATTTCTATAGGAAAATCAATAGGAAAGAATGCATGTTTTTTCACTGTAAAATCCTACAGGAATTCCTATAGGAAAATCTATAGGAAACAAAGCACAATTTTTCTGGTAAAATCCTGCAAGAATTGCTACTGCTTTTCTATAGGAATTCCTGTAGATAGTCAATAGGACTTCCACAGGTTTTCCATAGCACGTCCTGCATCGACTTTGCGAGCCTATTCTATAGGTTATTATTCTGCAGGAAATTCTATCAGTGAGATGTAACAAAAAAATCGCATTATTTAGCGTGTTTGATACTTTCCTGGCGCAAGAAAAAACTGTACCTTTCTGTACATTTCCGTAAATTTCCGTATATTTCTGTACATTTTTGTACATTTTCGTACATTTTCGTACATTTTCGTATATTTTTGTTACTTAAGGTAGTTCTCTAACGCGTTATAGTTTGTGCGCTCAGCGAGAGCACAAACTATACCATGTTTATAAGAATAAATAATTTAATCTAAATTTGGTTAGGAGTTTGTTCACTTTTATAAGAATAATTAATTTATAAGTGTTGTATTAGGGGGTTCCTCTTACCCATTGTTTTAGTTTAATTTTTTTTGTATGCTTGTGTCTATTTGTTTTTAGTACATTTGGTAGGTTGTTGAACTGCATTATTGCTCTAATGTAACTATTTCTTATGCTAATGGTCAGGTGTCTTCTGGGAATTTGTAGACTTTTTTTTCTCATGGTACTATTGTAGTTAATAAAGGCTGACTGTAATTCTGCGTAATGGTCAGTCAGTGATTCGTTCGAAAAGATTTGATCTAAGCTCATAAGATTTTTGTCGAATGTAAATTTGTTCTTATTAATTATTTTAAGTAATCTTATCTGTAGTCTATTGAGCAAACTCTTACTGTTAGAATACGTGCCTCCCAAGGCCATATTTCCATATGAAATAATGCTGTAAAAGAGGGCATAATATATCATACTCAAGGTACCAGTAATCATGAGTTTTGCCAGTTTATAGAAAATGAAAATGAGATATTTACTTTTATTTTAAATGTATTCTATGTGCTTGTTCCATGTCATGTTACTATAAAACATGATGCCTAAATATTTCGTACATTCTACTTTATTGATTTTAGTGCCTTGAATGTTAATGTCTAAATTTTTTGGTGTGTTATCTATTTGATTTCCAAATTTAATGCAAACTGTCTTGTCTGTGTTTAATGAAAGCTTGTTGAGTGCTAGCCATGTTGATATTTTATGTAGAGTTTCATTCATTTTGGTTTCGACTTCTTTCCAGGTTTTGGCTGTCGTCATTACAGCTGTATCATTTGCGTATGATACTATAGTGTCTTCGGAGATGTCTAGTAGCAAGTCGTTGATATAGAGTAAGAAGAGTAAGGGTCCCAAAATAGTTCCTTGAGGAACACTCATATTGAATGATTGGAATTGGCTGTTTATATCATTTAATTTTACTTTTTGCAGTCTATTTCCTAGATAACTTTTTATTAAGTTATAAGCACTTCCTCTTATTCCGTAATTGTATAGTTTATGAAGTAGAATTTGATGGTTTACCGTGTCAAAAGCTTTGGTGAGATCTAGGTAAGTTATGGCAATGGGAGTGCTCTTGTTTAATTTATCATATATTGCGTTAGATATTAGGGATAGAGCATCTTTTGTACTTTTATTTTTCCTAAAACCATATTGATTTTTGGCAAGTATTTCGCATTTGTTTATGAAATTTGTTATTCTATTGTGTATGATTTTTTCTAATATTTTTGATAGGTTTGAGATAAGTGAAATGGGTCTGTAGTTAGTAGCGATATGTTTTACTTTTGATTTATGGATAGGTATAACTTCTGCAGTTTTCAGTGTATCTGGCCAGATGGCCTTTTCTATACAGAGGTTGAAAATGTGAACTAGGGGTTCTGCTATATGTTCCATCAGGGTTTTCAATGTTTTCCCATTGATATTATCAATACCACATTTTGTTTTCCATTCGGCAGATAATTTTTTAAATTTCATGGTGGTTGGTTGGCTCGAAGAGTATAATTTTGCTGTTCATTGTAGGGAGTTTAATTTCTTCATTTGTCGGTCTTATTTTATGACTTAGGTTTTTGCCAATTGGGCAGAAAAATTTGTTCAAGTTCTCAGCAATTTTTACAGAGTCAGATATTTTCTTATTGCTATCAGTTAAATAGTTAATGTTATTATTCCTTCTACGATTTTTTCCAATTTTTTGATTAATAACATTCCATATCCTCTTGGGAATATTCACGCTAGATTTTATTTGTTTATTATACAATTCCTTCGCTTTATTTATAATATTCTTTAGGATATTGGTAAAATACTTATATTCTTCTCTTTTCCTATTGTTATAAGGATCTTTTTTCCATAATTTATACAGTTTTTCTATGGTAGTACAAGATTTCATAATTGCCTTAGTGAACCAATTATTTCTAGGTCTCATCTTTTTATTTTTGTTAGTTTTTATTTTATAATCAGCTTTGCATCGACATATTTTTATTTTATCAATAAGGTTATTTAAAACTATATTTGGATCATTTATTAGTGACAATTCTCTTCAGTTTATTGAATCCGCGGCTGTACTAAGTTTGTTGTAATTTACATGTTTTATGGTATCTACATTGTGAGTAGTTCTTATCTTATTTATTGATATAAAAAGTGGAAAATGGTCAGTAAGTGGTATACGAATATGGATATTCATCATTCAAAAAATGTTCTAATATCACGGGACTGGATACTTGGACCTGTTTCATTGAAATCCTTGGAGTCAGAGAGAGGAGACTGGCAGTGGTAGAGGGCATGAACAATTTCGAGCTGGTGCTTCAGCTGGTAGTGTTGTGCGGCACGTACTCTTCAAAATCTTCGAATTCATCTGTATGTAGCATGATTTTTCATGATTTCAAGTCAGTGGTCGTGAAATTATCCTACTTAATATATTCCTTTGAAAGAATACATAACTCATGTATAATATGGCAGAAAAGTTAAGAAAATTGATTTTGCACTTTCACTTTCAGATGTTGACCTTTATTTAGCACAAGCATTAGCAAATGTTCAGTCAAAAAACGAAATTAATTTTTTTCTATTTTTCTCACATAGATGTTATAAAATTATGTATCATTATAACTAATATTCCAATAATCTAGGTTCTAGCTACTGAACATTTAAAGAAAAAAAAGGAAGAATGTTAGAGGAAGCCCCAACGTTAGTCAGAATATCACTCAAAACATGAAAAAGAAGCAATTTTTAATCTGTTTTCATTCGATATATGATTGCTAGAGCTTTTATATTTGGCATGGACGTATAAATAACCTATTGCTGAATAATATATGTGCAAACAAAGTTAGAAAAATTTATTTTGTGGTTTGCTTTGAGACACATTGAACCTTTTAAGTAAATTTCAACAGTTCAGAGTACAAATTTCAAAATAAATTTTTCTGATTTTCTTCACATAGATATTATACAATTATACCATGATATCACATACTACTCCAAATATTAAAGCTCTAGCAACTATACGATAGAAGGAAAAGTACAAAATAATTTTAAGAAGTCACACCGCCAGTTAGTGAACAACTAAATACATGAAAAAGCAAAAATGATTAATTGGTTACTAGTGTAACTATGATTGAAAGAGCTTTGATATTTGGCAGGGTAGCATAAAATAACCTATAATTGCATTATATATGTACAAAAAAAATTCGAAAAATTTAGTTTGTATTTTGATTTTTAAAAACATTGCTGAATTTAATATTATACTGTAACATAGCGAAGTTAATATTCGGGCCAATCGATCACGCGACAATTGGTCAAATACTTTGCCGAATAAAATCGTGCCGCGAGAATGCGAATTGAGCGCCATCCGAGGTAATCTCTCTCCTTGTAGCAAGGGCTGACTCTCTTTCCGCTGGGTGCCTTCGCAATTTCAGCATCTCCGGAGTTCGATCCAAGCTACGCAGTCACTGAGTTCTCAAAAAGCCATATCACCTCCGACAAGGTCCGTTTCGTCACGAGCTCCCCTTCACCTGGTTACCTTTGGTGGACAATTGCTACTACTGAAAAACTATCACGACAAATTGGAGAACTCTACTGGATTGGTGTCCCAGCGGGAGAGCTATCATTTGCAACATACTGAAATTGCAAGTTAAGTTCATCCGTCTTTTTTGCCATCAACCACCGAGCGACTAATAATGTCAATTAACGTATAAGTTATTATAACAAGTGATCCGTGTCCGATACGTATATTCAAGTTATTGTTTAGATTATCGAATTTCTAAAATCGTGCGATCTTCTTTTATACTTTGCGTCAATAAATCATACTTTTTGTCAGCGTAGCGCGGCTTTATGCCGTCCTGCCGCAACGAAATAAAATATGAGGCGCTACCTCTAGGCGCTGAACCAGAGACTAAAAGTGGGAGCGCTGAGCGGCCACCGCTCTCCCACCCCATTCTACTCCGAGCACTTGTACAGAGGGGAGCTAACATTGAGTTTGTTTATAATGTTGTTTATTAAGTAAAATTGTATTCAGAGAGTGTACATTAAAGTGTCTACAGAATAAGATTTAGTTTTGTGTACATCTGTGTTTTATTTTGAGCCAACTCCAAAAGCGTCCTATCCAACAGTTTATCGGCCCAGCTCGCGCTTCGTTGGAGGTGATTGTGCACGACAATTCCCGAGGCTCCTTCTGGGAACAGAGGACTTTCAGAGCGGGTGCACCAAGAGGTTCAGAGGATGGTCACATTACGAGTTTCAGAGTAAGTAGTAATCTTTAAGAGTGATTTAGAGAAAAATGCCGCGTCGTGCATAAAAGTGAATTCGCTAGTGATATTACGTGCCGGTGATGAGTTTGTTCGTGGCGCATAAGAATATAATCAAAGGCAACTCGTAAACGCGGTGATTCAGAGAATTTAAGAGGTGTGGGTAATGATTGAGGCATAAAAAATCTCGAGAGCGCGAGCAAAATTCAGAGTTGCGAGCAGCCGCGGGAGAGAAAAGCCGGCAACCGAGATTTCCGAGAATCGGGTGGCTCGCTTCGAAAACAAGCTTCTCCAGCGGAAATATGACACAGAGGTCAGGAGACGGTGGGCTGTGGGGCGATCTGTCTATTGACAGCACTGGGGCTATAGCAGCGGCCATGTTTGAGAGAGAGAGAAAGAGAGATATTTATTTATTGTGTCAAAAACACAAAGTGTTCAAAATATAAACAGTGTACATTAGAAAATTCGCCAAAATTAATATGTAAAACATAAAATGTAAAACAAGGATATCACAAATCAAATCGAATACTTTTAAAAGATGATATCACAGTCAAAATAATACTAAGGTAGTCATATCACAGATAATACTTATAAGAGATGATATCACAGACAAAATAATACTAGGTTATCAGTAGTGATATCACAGTCGCAGAGTGAGATCACAGTTGAAGTTATAAGAAAATACTGAAAACTTTGGGCCAGTATAGCCACCGTGGCGAATACAATATTAAAAACACAATATTAACAATAAAAGTTTTTAAAATACCTATCATTCGAAGTACTAAAACTATAAGCAACTAAAACTGATACATTCACTCATCCAGTCATACTTATAAATTACAGAATACTTATAAATTACAGGCATACAACTTGCCTAAGAATACAGGACATAACGAATACATAAATAGTGTAAATGGGACAATACAAGAGTACATAAAGCTATCACATTAAAGGTGACTTATTCCAGGTCAGATAAGTGCCTCCTTACTGCGCGCTTGAACCAACTGAGAGACGGTAGGTTTCGAATCACAGTGGGTAGAGAGTTCCATAAGTGCGCTCCTCGCACCTGGAATGATTTAATTCCGTACGATTTGCGCATCAGAGGGGGCTCAAGTTCTTTTATCAATCCTCTTACGTTACCCCTGGGCACGTATCTAGTAAAGAGACCTACTAGACAGTTCGGAACATTCATACGCACGATTTTGTACATCAGTACAGCCTTAAAATAGAATCTCCTCGAATCAGTGCGTAGCCAGCCCAATGAGGTTCTGTGAGGAGTGATGTGATTGATCATCCCTCCTAAGACCAACCACATACCTAACACCTGAATTCTGCAGGACCTGCAGTCGGATTCTCAGCTCCTGAGAAGCATTCAACATCACGACAGAACAATAGTCCAGGTGGGGGAGAGAGAGAGAGAGAGAGAGAGAGAGAGAGAGAGAGAGAGAGAGAGAGAGAGAGAGAGAGAGAGAGCCAAATGAAGCGCGCACGCGCGCGAGTATCAATACGAATAATCAGCAAGCACAAACGTGTTACGGGTGAAACCGAGGTACTTCTCGCGCACGCTTGGATGCAAACAAACAAGTCGCTTCTGGACGAACGGAACGCCGCACACTGGGCCCATACGGATTTTTTGGTTCAAAACCACCTAGAGGTCGCAATTCTCAACGGAAACTCAAAATTTTTGCTTGGGAACATTCGTTATCAAATATCGAAGAGCCCTACGAAGCCTGATTTTCCAAAAAATTAACCTATAAATCTAAGGAGTCATATAATCCTATCACATCAACCAATCAATTCAATTTTTGACCTGCAAATCCCAAAAATACGATAAACCTTTAATTTGTAAGCCCTTTACTCGTGAACTCTTTACCTTTGATCCAGTAAGCCATGCACTCATAAACTCTAAACCTATAAGCCCTAACCTCATAAGTCTTAAGGCAGTCTTACACCTAGTGGCTTCTGAGGCCAAAATCAGCTATAAAAAAGAGAAAAATGTTATTTAAACCACATACAATGTATATCCTAAAAATATACACTATTTCTGACAGAATGGCCCAAGACTTAATCTGTAGACCAATTTTATGAATCAAGGTTAAGAGAGCATGTGTCAAGGACTTATAAATTGAAGTTTTATAGCATTTTTGGGAATCACAAGTGTAAATTTTGCGGTTATATGTTATAAATTAGGTTTATAGGTTCATATTATCAAAATTAGGCTTCGTAGCGGTCTTTGGTATTTTGTCACAAAAGTTCCTGTTTTTAAATTTTCAAATTCGGTTGAGAATTATGACCTCTAGGTAGTTTTGAACCTTTCGGCCCCAGTGTGCGCCGTGAGTTTGGGAGCCACAAAGCGCTGTGCGTTATGTGGTATACAGGGTGTGTCATTTTAATTGACGCACCCGAAAATTTCATAAACGGCGTCTCCTAGAAAAAAATGATTCAAACAAAAGTTGTAGGGTACGGACGGGGCCAACTGATAATGACCTTCGCTTTGACCTTGAGGTCAAAGATCAAGGTCATTTGAAGGTCAAATCGATTTTTTGCATAGGAACCCCCACTTTTGACCCCGGAAATGGAAAGAGCGTCAAATTTTACGTTCAAATATGACCTTGAACCTAATTTGAAATTTAATATTTAAGGTCATTCTAATGTTTAAATTGATCAATGTATCCATTTCAAAAACTACGCATTCAACCATTGATCACAACCTTTCATCTTAAGTGACTTCTAATAATTATCAATAACCAACTTTTACCTAATGTGACCACTGGTGATATGGTTTCTGCTTGCGAACTTAATCTCAAGTGAAAGGCACTTAAAATTTAAATGAAAGGAGCAGTTTGCGCATTCAGTTAATACGACAGACATACATTATTTTGTGGAGTCTCCGCTCTTTATTGTCCACAGTTCAATAATTTGTTCTTAATTTTTAATTATAATTTTTCATTTTGCTTTCAATTTAGCAAAAATGTTTTGTCAAAAATTATGGCAGAGTACCCACCAGCTGAAATTGTTGATATGTTGATAATTTTCGGTGAATGTCATGGTAGTTACCGAGCTGCTGCTAGACGATATGCAGAGCGTTACCCAGATCGGCGACATCCTAATGACAGAACCATTCAAAGACTAAATTTGAAAGCTCAGAATGGACACTTAAGTCGACAATGTCCAAGTCGTGTATACGACGAAAATGATACACGTGTTCTTGTAATTTTAACTTACATTCACCTAAATCCGCACACAAGTTGTCGAATCATTTCAAGAGATTCAGGTATTCCTTTTAAAACTGCTTCAAGAATTATCAAAAAAGTGAAATTCCACGCATATCGCATAGTATTAGTGCAAGTCTCAATTCCCAATGATCGTCAAGAGCGTTTAAATTTTTGTAATTGGGCTTTACGAAAAATTGAGGAGGACCATGACTCCTTTAGGTTTGTAGTGTTTAGCGATGAAGCCACTTTCGAAAATAACGGCGAAGTTAATAGACACAATTGGCATTATTACTCAGAGGTTAATCCTCATTGGTATTGACAAGTTGATAATCAACACCATTGGAGTCTAATGGTCTGGTGTGGCATCATGAATGGTTATCTAATTAGCCCATACTTTTTGATAGAAATGTAACAGGAGCTATTTTTCGAGAGATGCTTAGTAAGCACTTACCTGGTATGCTTGAAAATGTTGATTTGGCAACGAGACAAAGAATGTACGTTCAATTAGATGGTGCAGGGCCGCATTATGCTCGAATTGTGCGGGACTTTTTGAATAACATGGATTCGCAAAGATGGATACGACGAGCGGGTCCAGTTTCTTAGCCTGCCCGATCACCTAATATGACATTGCTTGATTTTCTTTTTTGTGGGAATTCATAAAAGATAAAGTGTATGAGGAAGCGCCAACTACAAGAGAAGACATGAAAAATCGAATAAGAGAAGCTTGTACGGCAATTCCAAGAAACGTACTGCTGAAGACTGTTGATAATTTTCAAATTCGAATCAACTTATGTCTCGAAGCTAACGGTGCTAACTCTGAACAACTATTACGAGGTTGACATTGATTGATATTGAAAAAGTAAATTACTCCAGAACGTGAGAGACAAGGGAACTCACGGAAATAGGAAGCACCCCGGAACGTGAGAGGCGAGGGGACTCACGATAACAGAAAGCACTCCGGAACGTGAGAGGCGAGGGGACTCACGACAACAGAAAGCACCCCGGAACGTGAGAGGCGAGGGGAGTCACGACAACAGAAAGTACCCCGGAACGTGAGAGGCGAGGGAACTCACGACAACAGAAAGTACCCCGGAACGTGAGAGGCGAGGGGACTCATGACAACAGAAAGCCCGGAACGTGAAAGGCAAGGAGGCTTAGAAAAATTGAGCACTTCAACGAAATACTTTCCTATCACGTCTACGTTATTGTGTCCGGGTAAAGCTGGAATAGGTCTTTGTCCTTCTTGGATCTCTTCGATCTTTATCCTGGATCTCTTCGATCTTTATCCTGGATCTTGACGTCTATGTCAAGGCCACATCTTAATATTGACCTGAAGATCAATATCATGGTCAGTTGCCCCTCCCCTACACTCAGCTTTTGTACAAAACATTTTCTTCTGTAGACTGTGTAGTTTTCCAAATGTTTGAATGCGTTGACCGACTTTCTTCTTTACATTATGTTGACCTTAGAGTTTGAAGTTAGGGTCCAGGTCATATTTGAACGTAAAATTTGCCGCTCATTCAATTTCCGGGGTCAAAAGTGGGGGGTTCCTATGCAAAAAATCGATTTGACCTTCAAATAACCTTGATCATTGACCTCAAGGTCAAAGTGAAGGTCATTATCAGTTGGCCCCCTCCGTACCCTACAACTTTTGTTTGAATCATTTTTTTCTAGGAGACGCCGTTTTTGAAAATATCGGGTGCGTTAATTAAAATTACACACCCTGTATAACGAGTTTAACGCCAAGCATTGCGCGATGTTAGTCGCTGGCACTATTGACACGATTTTTTTCCCTCTTTCAGACTTCAGAGTGTATGTATGTATGTACATATAGGTATATACGTACAGTTTAAAATATTCATTCAGAGAATGCTTTCTTTAAAACAAATTATGTACGATCTCATGTGTGCGATCGCCCCAACCCATAAAGTAACGGTAAAACCGCGGTGCGGCTAATCGGTTTGGGAGGGAGCACATGACTGCTGAATGCATTAGGGTAAAAAGATCGGAATATTAATTTGCTGTGCGATTAATATTCATGTGTGTATAAATGTTTAGCAGGTTCAGAAGCAACTCATAGATGGACGGGGAAAGTAACACCAACTGCATCAATAATAAACCAGAGGAAAAGAGAAAGGTATGAGAGTCAAATAGTTCAGAGACCTCATCAGGTAAATGAGAGGGGGGAGAGAGAGAGAGAGAGAGAGAGAGAGAGAGAGAGAGAGAGAGAGAGAGAGAGAGAGAGAGAGAGAGAGAGAGAGAGAGAGAGAGAGAGAGAGAGAGAGAGAGAGAGAGAGAGAGAGAGAGAGAGAGAGAGAGAGAGAGAGAGAGAGAGAGAGAGAGAGAGAGAGAGAGAGAGAGAGAGAGAGAGAGAGAGAGAGAGAGAGAGAGAGAGAGAGAGAGAGAGAGAGAGAGAGAGAGAGAGAGAGAGAGAGAGAGAGAGAGAGAGAGAGAGAGAGAGAGAGAGAGAGAGAGAGAGAGAGAGAGAGAGAGAGAGAGAGAGAGAGAGACGATTTATTTGCCTACGCGGCAAAATAATTAATACAGAATTTATACAGTGTATAACTTAAAATAAAATACAGTAAAATAAGATATAATAAAAATATATAAAAATAAAAGTAATACAACCTGATACAAATATATAAATTATACATAAAAATATGTTTGTCTACGAAGACCTTCAATTACGATAAAAAAAATAATAAAAAAGAACCATATGATAAAATAAAAATAAAATACATAAAAATCATTAAAAATCACGAGGACCCTTCATTAAGACAAAATAAATAAATAAAACTAGAGAAAATATCACAGCTGGTACTATACGCTAAAAGGAAAATATTACAGTTATACATTAACCATTTCATAAAATATCACAGTAAGGTATCACAGCCGCTTAGTCAAAAAATCACAGATCAAAGTTAATCCGCAGTCTAATACTAAACTAGATAAAGGTCCCCGCACTGGCAGCTCTAAGCATCCTTATAGAGAGGCTAGGCGTCGAGATCAAGCAGGTGTTGGCGCACAGCCCTCTTGAATGATGAAAGTGATGGAAGGTAGTGCAGGGAGGGGGGGAGAGAGTTCCAAAAGCGGGCAGACTGAGCGACAAACGCTCTATCACCCGTCTTATAGTTCAAGGCAGGGAAAGCAAGCTCCGGCTGCACTCCCCTGCTTGTTGGCCTAGGCTTGTGCACCGTAAAAAAGGCAGCCAAGTAACTGGGCTCACGCATCCGAATTATTTTATATAGTAGCAGGGCTGCGAAGTAGAATCTGCGTGAGTCCATACGGAGCCAGCCCAGACGTCTCAAGCAGGGGGTGATATGCTCATCCCTCCTAGCCCCAGTAACGTTCCTCACACATGAATTGCTCAATCTTTGCACTCTCGCTCGCTGTTCGTCAGACGCGTCCAAGTAGACCACCGTACAGTAGTCAAGGTGGGGTTGAACTAGGGACTCGACTAATCTTTTGCGGAGAATCTCGGTGGTGCACGCCCTAATAAACCGCAAACTGTATAGGGCTTTATTGACTTTCTTTGTGAGTTGGTCAATGTGCGGTTTCCATATTAATTTACTATCCAGTGTAACACCGAGACTCGCAACTTCGCTACTGAACGGGATGCGTTCTCCAGGCCGCACACCAATACCTGGCAGATCTAATGAGTTTATATGATTAACTCCTACCCTGGAGCCGAATACAATGGCTTTGGTCTTACCAGCATTGAGGTGCAGGCCCGAGTTCGCCGCCCATTCAGCCACCATTTGCGCCGCATGGGACAGCCGACCAATACCCTCCAGAATTTCGTCTTTTGTCGTGTGTAAGTAGATTTGAAGGTCATCTGCATAAAATATATGTCTGATAGTATTACCGTCAAGTACGTCACGTAAGTCGTTAACGTAGAGACAAAAAAGCAGTGGACCCAGGACAGATCCCTGTGGAACTCCCAGATTGGTTTCTAACCAGTCAGAGTTACCTTTGCTATTTGAGGTGACTATCTGGGTACGTCCTTTCAGATATGATTGAATCCACAGGAGAGCTGCCCTGGAGAACCCCAGCCGACAGAGCTTACGCAGAAGCGCTGTTGGTGAGATGGTGTCGAAGGCTTTGCTGAAGTCGAACAGTAGCAGTAACGTCAGTTGTCTGTTGTCGATGCCTATACGTATATACGTATATCGTCGGTTAGCTTAGATGCCTATACGTATATCGTCGGTTAGTTAGAGAGAGAGAGAGAGAGAGAGAGAGAGAGAGAGAGAGAGAGAGAGAGAGAGAGAGAGAGAGAGAGAGAGAGAGAGAGAGAGAGAGAGAGAGAGAGAGAGAGAGAGAGAGAGAGAGAGAGAGAGAGAGATCTGTTTATAAAATGCCACAGGTGAAACGAGTTCACAGGACCGGGTGTCTGAATGTCCCTTACCCAAGGACGACTCATGGTTCTGCTATGTTTGTAACGAGATGAGGGGACACAATAAATGTGACCAGTGCCCCAACAATGTTCAGAGGTATGACGATCTGAGTATTATCAATAAAAACAGAGGCAAAGGTAGAGATTCGTTCAGAGCCAGAAATGGTCATAGGGGTAAAAATAACCAACACACTCCATATGACAAAAGCAACACACCAGAGAATAGAGAAAGTCAAGCGAATGCAAATTTAGCAGGTAAGAGTTCAGAGTTAAACAATAAAAATCATAATATCAGTTTTGTAGCCGACTTCGGTACTACAGAGCACTTAACAAATAAAGGGTTTTTACTCAAAGATTTTGTTAAGAGCACAGAAAGAGAAATTAAAACTGCTAATAAAAGTAAGAAAGCAAATATTTAAATTGGTAGGATGGTAGGAAAAGTATTTATATGTAAAGAATTCAGCGAATAAAATTATAACGGTACCTAATGTTATAGCAGCCCACGATTTATCAGAGAATTTGCTTTCTCTCAGAAAATTTGCAGATGCAGGATATAGCATATACCTAGATGATAAAGAATTAGCAATATTCAACAAAAAAACAAATGAGTACTGCATTACAGGAGTATACCAGAAACCAAACTGCATAATTAATATGAATATTCAGAGTAATTCAGTGACAGAGGAAGCCAGTAGATTATACACAGCCACAGCACACCTGGTTACCTTGGAAGATTTCCCGTTACAAGGCCAAGAAAAATCAGAGGAGCTGGGTAGCACAGATAAAAGAAATGAGCTTGAGAGGGAGAAAGTACAGGAAATCAAACAAGAGAAATCAGTTACCAATGGCAAAGATACTGAATTTTGCACAAGTGAGAACTATCTGGGCAAAAAGATACTAGATTTAAATCAAACAGTATCACAAACAGCAAGAGAGAAGTTAGAGAAAGTCCAAGAAAATTGTGATCCAAAAAGAAAATGTAAAAAGAATAAGTGAAGGCATGTTATGTAACATAAGACTTGGACATGATTCACTAGAGTATTTCAAGCAATTCCGGCAGTCAGAGGAGAGACTGGATAAAATCAAATTTGCCAAAGAAATTTGAGAGTGCGAGATATGCATACTAACCAAAAATGAAAAGTCTACCATTCAGAGATAAGAGATCCAGAGCAACCAGACCCTTGCATTCCATACATGCGGACACAATGGGACCTATTAAACGAGCATCGTTTCCAGATGATAACAAGTTTATTATTGTGTTTATTGACGACTACTCGAGATACGCCAGAGCATATTGCGTCAAACACAAAAACGAAGCTGGAAAATGTTTAGAGGAATTTTTAATTCATATGAAAAATCTAATAGGAATACATGAGAAAGTATGTTTTATCAGAGCATACAACTGAACATTGTTTACTAGAGGAGAGTTTTCGGAGATTATGTAAAAGGAAGTTATAAGTAGAGACTTTGCCCCTCCTTACGCACCAGAGTTAAATGGAACAGCCGAGCGGTTTAACAAAACCATTCAGAAGAAAATCAGAGCCTTGATGTTTGACTCAGGTATACCATCAACAATGTGGATAACTGCCACTGAAGAAGCGATTCACGTATACAACAGAACTTTACACAAGAGCAATAAATTTAAAACTCTACTTTCGAAAATTTGTCCAGAGAAAAAGAGTCACTTAGAGAATCTGAGGAGATTTGGATGTATAGCCTACGTGAAAATACCCATTTCGGAGAATAAATTATCAGAGCAAGCTTTAAAAGCACTTTTGATCTGGTATACTCCTACGGGATACCGTTTGTGGCACCCACAAATAAACAGATTTATAAACTCGAGGCATGTGAGATGTAACGAGAAGATGGTATACAAACATCAAAAAGAATCTCCAGAAAAACCAGGGTTTCAAATTTCAGAGAACACAGAGAAATCAGAGATATCCCAATAGAAAAACACTGACATTAACCCGAGTCCAGAGATCACAAAGTTAACAGAGCTTGCCAAACCAAAGAAAGGGAAAATATTCAAAAGAAAAGAAACAGATAAAGAGGAAACAGAGCCCCCTCATAAAATCAGAAAATGGCCTACCAGAGAAACAAAAACAAATTCAAAAAGAGATCCAGAGTTTTTGTACAGAGTTCAGAGTGACAACGAAGACAAGGTATCTGAATTAGAGGAAGATAAAACGATCTTTACGGGACTGGCCAAAATCAACCAGGATCTCCAGAGAAAGAAAATTGCAAAAGAACCATAGAGGAAGAATTGCAGTCGATGAAAGAGAATGATGTCTGGAAAAAAATACATAGATAGACCCACTTCTACTCAGAGGAACAGAAAACCAAACATAATAGATTCAAAATGGACCTTTAAGAGAAGAATGGATAAGAATGGACAAGAAAAGTTCAAGGCCAGATTGGTCATCAGATGATTTGAGGACAAGAACGTCTATGAACTCAGAGAAACTTATGCACCAGTATCAAGACTGGCAGTTATCAGAGCTTCCTTGGCCATCATAAACAAATAAGATCTGGGTGCAGTAAAACTTGATGTTAAAACTGCTTTCCTAAATGGAATCTTAAAGGACGACGTATACATGGAAATTCCAGCGGGAGTAAACACCAGAGAATCAGAGAAATCCAGAGTTTGTAAATTAAAGAAGAGATTGTACGGCTTGAGAGTCAACCCGAAAAGATGGAATCAAAGATTTACAGAGGAAGTAAATAAACTTGGATTACAGAGAGATATACACGATCCATGCTTATTTACTTAAAGGAAAGAAGAATCTATGTCATTCCTGGTGCTGTATGTCGACGACATAATACGTGCCAGTAATAGTACATCTAAGAGACAAGAGATCACTGCACAACTGTGTGAAGTGTTTAACATGAGAAACTTAGAAGAACCAAAGACGCTCCTAGGAATGCAAATAACCAGAGACAGAGAAAACAAAATCATGAAGATTCAACAATCAGAGTATACAGGAAAGATCCTAATGAGATTTAATATGAATGAAAGCAAAGCACAGAGCACGTCTATAGTAACATGACAGGTGAAAAATAGAGAACGCAAGATTGCAGAGGAAATAGTGGAAGAGTATCACTGCAGAGCCCCATGCAGAGAAGCGATAGGCAGTTTACTATAGTAGGTGGTGCAACAAGGCCAGACATACCATTTGCAGTCAACTTCCTATCTAGAAAGCAGAGGTCGCCTACAGAGAACGATTGGATAGACGTAAAAAGAATACTCAGGTTCTTAAGAGGAACGTCTGCCCTAGGCTTAACTTTCAGAGCAAAAGGAGAAAAACTTGAAATATTCACAGATACTAGCTTCAGAGACTGAAGACTCAACTTCCACAGGTGGCTATATAATAAAGTTATACGGAGATACAATAGTCTGAAGGAGTCACAAACAGAGTTACGTAACCCTCTGAACCTGTCAGACAGAATTCCTTGCAATGAGCGAATCATGCCAAGACATGATTTCGCTAGTAAAAGCAACCAGACATGTTACAGGAAAGCCTTTGTATCCAGTGACCTTGTGGTGCAACAACATGTCCGCCGGAAAATGCACTCAAATGGACGGACCACACAAGTTAAAGAGTTCTGACGACAGTGTTTCAGAAATTCAGGGAAAACTCAGAGAAAAAGAAATCAGAGATAGCAAGAATCACATGGTGGACACACACGAAGACTTTATTAAGAGATGTGTATTGGAAAACAGAGTCATAGTAAAATGGATAGAGTTTAAAGAGAACCAAGATGACATAATGACTAAACCTTTGCCGATATAATCTTACTCATACCTCAGAGAGAAAATATTGTGAAATATATTTGAAATATTCAGCCAGAGAAATTTTCTTTTATCTGTTTCAGACTCCCATAATAACCCAAGGAGGCAGCATGAAGGGAGGAAGTGTCAGCGTAGCGTGGCTTCATGCTGCCTTGCCGCAACGAAATACAAGATGCGGCGCCATCTCTAGGCACTGAACCGCTCTCCCACCCCATTCTACTCCGAGCACTTGTACAGAGCGGAGCTAACATTGAGTTTGCTTATAAAGTTGTTTATTAAGTAAAATTGTATTCAGAGAGTGTACATCAGAGTGTGTTTTATTTTGAGCCACCATTCAACCTCCAAAAGTGTCCTATCAAACACTTTTCTATTCTATTATATCTTATTTACCCGTTATTATATCTTATTTACCCGTTATTATATCTTATTATATCATGTTTATTATATCTTATTTATTCTGCTTTGTGACATACCGGGCAATCATATCTAAAGGCATATAATTTCAATGTAATTTAATTTTTACATTGGCGACCAACTGCGGGTACTATGCACAATTAATGCATGGATTATAACCCAATTTATGTAACAAGGCATGGTTCAAACCCGGCTCCTCGAGACCATCTACCCACTCAAAATTGCATCACTCCCTTCAGTTGCCATTATTTCTTCTAAGTTACTGTACGCGGCGTTGAAGGAAACGATATCCCGATATGTACTATACATGCCACAACAAGCATCGCACCTATTAATAGACAAAATGTTGGAAAGTTAACGTTACTACAACTAGATAATCACACAAAACTATACGCGAGTTTTTCTAAATTTTAAACTATCAATTAATTCCAAAAATTTTTAAGAGAGCGCAGAAACGACAAAAGAAAATTTCTAAAATCGGGTATCGTTCTTAAATTTAATGTAATAGCAACCGGATAAATGCAGAAGAAAATATTATTTCTATTTTTAATCACGGTTAAATAATTTTTTAACTAACATTTATTATTTTATAACAATATACTGGGCATAAATGCCAACTGTTATGCACCCAAGGCAAAGAAAAGAGAAATCATTGATGTCATTTGCAATAATTCTAAATGACTAGTAAGTTCATTTATCAAAAGAATGAAAACTATCGATATAAACTAAGTTTTCTATTTATTAGCATTAAATTAATTTCAATTTTGAATTAAAGAAATTTTTTTTCTCTTTTTAAAAAGTTGCTAGGCTAGATAATCTTATTTTAAATTAAGGTGAATAGTGAGGATTCTTACAAATTACATTCAAACCAATCTTCGCGAAACACGAAAATTGGAACTTTTGAATAGGAAAGCACCACAACATTTATTTAACTTAATTTTGTTGTTATATCAAATAATTTTATTTTGCGCAAATATAAATCGTAAAATCATCGCAAGATAAATTTTACTAATTTGTGGGCGACACACAAAAAAAACGTTAAATTTTAATACAAAAATCGCGAAATAAATTTACAACAATTTTTGTGCGACTCGAAAAATAAAATATAAATTTTTAACAAAAGAAAACACAAAAATATTTCTTTAAGGCAAAAAAAAATTTAACTTAAACTTTAACAAAGTTAACACAAAAACTGTATTTAATTTATTGTTGCACGGCTCAAAAAATTAAATTTTGCTGTTATCGAAAAGAATTAATTCTTTACCAATTACCAGAAGAAAAAATTAATTCAACTACTTTACACCACTTGCAAGATAAAAATATAAAATCTAACTAGCCTAGGGCACACGCGCACCTAGCCACGTGTTCATCCGACGGCAAAATGTAAGCGGGTACAGCCTCGAGGAGCTCGGCGTTCGCGATCCGACGGTTGACGGCCGAGAAAGCGCGCGACGACATTTCATGTCGTCGCAAGCTGTGGAAATGGCACTCTGCCATTTCCACAGCTTGTCTAATGCCTAGTAGCCTATTCAAGCATGAACTTCAATCTAATTCTAGGCAAAACCCTATTTCGCAATCTCTGGGAGAGAGAAAGACTGGACAGTCGAGTTTCTCTGTCACGAGATCGGTCTAACACCCGCACTACGTCCCCTAATACCACGGTATTTGCGCACGTTTAAAATTTACGTCGAGTGACGTCACAAGGGCTTTTTCGCGCAGACCTAAGTATGGCGGTAAAACTTACGTGGTTACGATACGCTCTTTATCTGCAGCAGAAAGGCAGATTTGTCGTGCCGAAGGCACGTCACAACTCGATGTTCCCTTTGTTCAGGAGACAGCGTCTCCGTCCGGATGGCAGGTGCCGGTCGCGAAGTGCAAGCAGCCGCAGCAGCACACGCGGAGAAAGAAGTTTAACACTATTTTTTCCAGCACACACCGGGTGCTAGGCTTGCCACACGGGTCACTTTCCTCGACACTTACTATAACAACGTTCTCACTATGGCACGATAACACCCACGGCACTGAGAGCAGCTACAAATTTCAGCACAATCAAGGCAGAGGTACACTCGCGGCAGACCGGAGGCACGTGTTCGTTGAACTGAGCCGACTTCAGCAGCGTTGGCTACCGGTCGACGGCTCTCTCTCTCTCTCTCTCTCTCTCTCTCTCTCTCTCTCTCTCTCACTCACTCACTCACTCACTCACTCACTCACTCACTCACTCACTCACTCTATCTCTCTCTCTTAGTCGCGCACAAGGCACGAAAGCAGGGTTACCAGATGGCGATCTTCTATCCTTTTTACTCACGTGCAAGTGACGTCACATTCTTTGAGAGTAAGTGGGACAAAAAGTCGCCATCTGGCAACCCTGCACGAAATGGGTCTGCACGCGGGTCTATTTGGCTCGCGCGTAGGTAAAAGGGTGTCGCGCGTCCTACGCGAATTGTGGGTTGCGGCGACTTTGCGTCGTCGTGAGCTACGCCTATACCGGCAGGTACGACCATCGTGTGCTCGCGGGACTACGCGAGCAGGCATCGACACGCTTATCGGCGCTATAGGCAGCCGATTAACCGATGCTGCACTTGAATACGAGCAATTTGGTCTTTATAAATTGCGCTCGTTAGAGCGTAAATAAAGTTTATGTAGTATTATATCGATAAATATTATGTATTTGTGAGTGGCGATGTTGCGCTGTTTGCACATGATTTAATCCTACTACTCCTTTAAATATTTTTCCTCAATTTAAAATTTAGGCAATTTTGACACACAAAAACTTCTATTTTCGTTCTAAATTTTAAATGAGTTACAGTTCTAAAAATGCCGTTCTGTGCCACAAGTTGGCTGCGCTATTTATAATGGGGGCATTTAATCACGTGGGCAGCAATAAATACTCCCGATCATATTTGGGTTCTGACAAATGATGAGATAAAATTTGCTGCATAAGGGAAATACAACGACGACTAAAGGTAGTCGGCAAAATAAATTTTGATTTAATTAAGTCGTAATGCAGAAGGCATATTCGACATACTGGGTGCCAGGCACTGTTAATAATCAAATTTACAGATAATTAAAGTGAGCAATGCCTCTCACTATTCGAAATACCAATTAGAGTTAATCACTTACAAAATTTTGAATAGTTGCTCGACAGCTCAACGGCAGAGGAGCGAGTTCGGACAATCACAATAACAGCACAAATAACATTCATAACCATTCTCGTAACACAGATAAAAGAAAACAAGACCTTTTAGGCGAATATAAATTAGAACAAATACTTTTTTTTATTTCTAAATTTTCTTCGGCTAATCGTAGGCCAATTTTAGGCAGGAATTCTATTCTATACATTCATAGGAATTTATCTATTAGCAATAACTAAACATTGAGTGCTAGCCTGGCAGAGGCATTACAAATTATTGAAATCAAAATTGGCACGGCACTAGTTAGAATTTACTCATGAAAAGACTTTACCATCTGAATTCAACTGACTTCGCTACTTCATCTTTAGAAACAAAGTTCAAAGTCGCGGATAACACGTGTACAGTCAAAATTATAGTAAAATGACTCGCGTGACAATATCATAACGGGAATTCTATCTTTTATACAAAAGTAACGCGCAGGGATGAAGGCATCTCAACGCTAATACTAACAAGGAGAGGGTTTCAGCTGCGGGAAACCGATTTTAGCGGGCATTGGCGAGTCGATTTCTGGTACCTAACAATGAAGCCCAGTGCTCACATTTCCGTCAAATGGGCTCTTTTCTTGAGATATGGGCAATTTAATCTCAAATATCGTCTATTTTGTTAAAATATGATGTCTCTTCTATTGACTGTCACATTGCAAATATTTAAGATACGATAACGAGGAAGAAAAATTATAAAAGTAGACAGTAACAGCTAAAATTTAAGCACTGATTCATTAAAAATACTGATTTTTCAGGAAGTTACAAGCAATAAAAAGCAATGAAACGAAAACAAATTTTTAACCATTTTCGTACCCTATCTTTGATTGTTTGTAACTTCCTGAAAAGTCAATATTTTTTAATAAATCAGGGCTTAAATTTTAGCTTTTACTATCTGCTTTTATAATTTTTCTTTCTCGTTTTCGTATCTTAAATACTTGCAATGTGACAATCAATAGAAGAGACATCATTTTTTGACGAAATAGACGATATTTGAGATTAAAATTGCCCATATCTCAAGAAAAAGGGCCTTTGACGGAAATGTTAGCACTAGGCTTCATTTTTAGGTACCAGAAATCGACTCTGCAATGCCCGCTAAAATCCGTTTCCCGCAGCTGAAACCCTCTCCTTGTAAGACCTTTTATAGGCAATTACGAATTTTTACAAAAGAACAAGCTTTGCAAGCCTTATCGCTTCACAATCTCTAGTCCTCTGACGCCAGGCAAATTTAATCGGATTACGAATGCGGCATCTAAGTGAAGCTAATGAATTATACGCAAACTTTATAACAAAATTACAATCTAAAGTGCGCGAGGCAAAAGGCATTCGCGGGATCACTCCTATTAGGCAGAAGAACAAATTACACGCGGCGCGGATGACGGTACTGCTGAGCAAAGATCTTCCATGTCCTTCCTCGTCGGTGGTCAGGAGAAATATCGTCGAGTCCAGCGTCGATCTTCTCGCCGACGCCTTGACCACCGTCGACGCGGTCGTCGCTAATTGGTTGTTCAGGGATCGCCTCTGTCGAAGGGAAGCTTCGAAGGCTGTATTGGTTGTTCTTTATCTCTCTCTCCTTACTTGAGTCCAGCCGAATTCCCAAATTCCTGTAGAAATAGGAATTTTCCATAGTATTTCGAAATAAGATATTTTAATTTGTAATATTAAATGCTCGACTCGGCATTTTTATAAGGGGGTGCAAAGATGCAATAGCATCTTAATAGGCACACAATTAAATATATTCAATGGGTGAGAGAGAGTTACAATGATGCAAAGTTAATTAACTTATGTATTAATTTATAATTAATGATTAACTCACTAAGACAGAACAGGAAATGAATACGTAGCTTTCACAAATGTTCCCTGCTGGAGGCGATGATCATCAGCTGGTGTTGGGGACTGCGTCGTGACGGTGGCGAGGCGGACGGCGATGAGATGACGGACGCTGATGGCCGACGGAAAAGCCGCTGGCTGTTCTGAAAAGCAGTTTGTCGGCGCGCGTTTCGCTCATTGCAGTAATTTTTTCTCGCATGAAAAAGAAGATAAAATAGTACATTTCGATACTAGTGCGAGGATTTGATTTTCCCCTCGTGTGACTGTTTGCACCCGAGCGAAGCGAGGGTGAAAAGGTCACACGAGGAGAAAATCAACTTCTCACACGAGTGTCGAACCGTATTTTTTGACACGACGTGTGAGAAGTGAGATTTTTGCACGCATCGTTTAACGCAGCGGACGAGAAATCGAACTTCTCGCACGGAGTTTCAAAAAAAAAAATAAGCAAGTGTACAAAAATACGAGTGATCCTGGACGCTGAGGTGAAGGATTCTCCTCCTGGCTGTTAATAGAGGGGATTTTATAGTAGAAATCCACTCTCAGTAGCGCGAAACTAACGTGGGAAATTCCGCCACGTTACAATACCCCCCCCCCCCGATAAACAAGGCATGGAGGTTTCATTCGTATGAATGGAAATACACTTTCGGAAATCTTTCTCTCTTTTGGTCAGGTTGATTTTGCTTTGAGTAAAATCTCCGGTCCTTTAAACGAGCGGTTGGCGGTGGAGAGTACGCGATTTGTACACCGAGTCGCGTGGTCCGCTGGATTCATACGCGATAGCAACCAGTTCCACTTGGAGACTTTTGTTGCTTCCGCAATCTCGCCTAACCTATTAGCTATGAAAACTTGTCTCGTTCTCGGTTCTGACGGAATCAATTGCACGATTGTAGTCGAGTCAGACCAAAAATATCTAGTGCCTGTTGTTATTTCAACCTCCTTTTCGATCATTTTCCCGATCCTAGAGCCTAACAAGGCAGCTTGGAGTTCCAGGCGAGGAATGGTTTGCGGTTTTAAGGAAGTGACCATCGCCTTTTGCATTATCAATGACAGGTGTGCTTGTGCGTTATCCTTCTCAAATCTCAAATACGCGACTGCCGCATATGCCGTTAAAGCTCGCTTCGCAAAACACGTATAGTTCGGCGCTCTCGACATTAGCGTATCTTAAGTAGCTCCGATAACCACCCTCGCCAGCCAGCGAATTCCTTGTCCTTCAATTCCGTGTCCCATTTTATGCCACTTCGCTATATATCCTGCATCAGCCTTTTGGCCTTTAGTATAAAAGGTGATAAGAAGCCTAGCGGGTCGGACACCGACATTATTATTTGCAGGAACTCTCGTTTTTTTGGTCTTTTCGAGACATGTAGTATTCCTTCGGGAATCCTCTGGGCACCTATGTTAAATCCCAGCTGATCTGTCTTCCGATTCCAATAAAGGCTTAATACTCTCTTTTCGTCGCCGCTGCAGACCTTAGTTTTTTCGATGTCTAAAGCAGCACTCTTACTTATCGCTTCTATCGCGGAGGGATCGTTGAACGCCCAGCCGTGTATTTGAAGATTTGCTTCTGCATTAATGCTCCTCGCGTCCTCTACGTTTTTTTTGCTCATCAGGAAATCGTCCATGTAGGTGTCGCAGGTGATACCTTTTACCGCGTCAGGTTTAATACCGGCAACTCTGCTGGCGTTTTTGTTTTTAACATAAATTGCACGGCGAAATCATTGAACCGAAAATCCAGCTGGTCATTTTATGCAAAACCGGCTCCGCGTTTCTGTCTCACCTCTCCACAAAAGGCGCTGTGCACTCCTGTCTACCTCACAAACCTTCACGCGCGGAAACATATCTTTAATGTCTGACTTAAAGGCAATTTCAAATTAACGGAAACGCAACAGAATCGCGGGAATCGGCTCTAACAGATCTGGCCCTGCGTCTAATTGGTCGTTTAAGCTTGTACCTGCTATTCGCGCAGCTGCGTCAAACACGAGTCTGACCTTCCCTGGTTTGTTTGGTTTTTAACGCCAAAGTGCGGCAAGTACCAGACCCGCGGGCGGTCTATATCACTTTCAACTTAGATATCGTAGCCGTCGTTGATAAATCGTTCCATTTCCGTGTAGTTATAAGGAATCATATTCAGGATTCCGATCGAGCCTTTTTTCGAGAGATACGAGTCTGTTTGGGGCAGTCGTTCGACTGTCTGCAACCGGTATAGATCTACCTCGCAATAACAAACCCGTTTCCCACGCCTTCCCTACTAGTTGCGTGGTTTTTTCCAAAGTCTTCAGCGTGTGGTCATACTCTTTGGATTTGCCCGTCGCATCACTGAGTCCGAAATTTTAGTCAAAAAATATCGGTTTATTTGCTCGTCTAGCCTTTCATAAAAGATCTCATTATCATGCGTTGTTTCCAGGCAAAGTTTTTCCGTACAGCCCACGAAACTCTCCTCTACATCTATGCTTTCGCGGCACATGCGACCGTGTATCGATCCGCCTAACAACAATCGGGATAATGCGATCACGTGAAGATTTATTTCGCGTAATACTCGTGTGGCGATAACTGCGCATATATCCTACCCTAGCAATATTTTTGGTCTCGCCGTTTCATACAGTTGTATTACAATTTTTCCTGCGCGATCTACAAAGTCTGTTATTTCTGTAGGCAGAGCTTGCGAGGAAAGATCTAAATTTTGTATCCCTATAACGTTTCTTATTTCATAAGTGAGAACGATTCTTATTGGCTTGATGCCTACCTATCTACATCGGCGAGATATACCCTTTAACACGATTTTGAATGATTGGCCTCGAATCCAGGCATCAGGCGTTAATTTGTAATCTATTAGGGAGATGGTAGAACCCTCGTCGAACAACGTGTAGGTATGTATACATGCTTTGGGTCCTAGAATGCGTACGATTAATAGCGCGCAATTATAATTCTGCCATTTGAATGTCCCGCTGTGCTTTAGTCCAGGTACCGTTGAGAACAAGCTGAGAGAACGAGCCAATCGCAATCGCCACAATGTGAGTATCTCTATAGATCGTTATCCGTTTCTCTTTTTCTGTCTCATTAATTGTGCGCTAAGGCTGACACTTACCGCTTAATTAATAACGCGAAACATCATTGCTCAATTTATTAGTCTGAGTAGCTATTTTCACGCGTTTCTACTTCCAAGGTTATTGTGTGGACGTAAACCGAAACTGGAACATTTATTGCGCTAACTTTATTGTTTTCGCGACATTGTAACACGGATGTTATTGTATAATTGGGGGCCATCTCAGGAATTAAAAGTGAAAATAGTGAAAAATTTCGTTTTCTCTTGTACCACATTCATAGAAACATTCTTCTTCTCTCTTCCTCTCGCCTTCATAAAAATAAATTATTAAAATGGCAGCTGCAAACGGTACGGTCGCAAGAAACTCAGAAGCAACAGAGGTTTTGAGGAAATACCTTAGTTTAGAGGATCTTACGTTAGTAACGGCAATGCTCAACGAGTTAGTAGTAGTGCTCAGGCGTAGATATCAATCAGCATCGGAGATGAAGCCGGAAAGAATGCGGGATGTTAAGAAGTTGCAATTATCACTCGCAGAGACCGTGGATAGCGCGGTAATTGAAAAAATTTGTCAAGATGAAGTCATAATAGACATTTTAGGGGAATTTATGCGTCGCAATATTAGAGTTGTTGAAATTATGGAGTCAATTTCGAGCGTAGATAAACAAATAATTACAGAAAGTATTTCACCCCTAATTAAAGCCAATCAAGAGGTAATGGAAGACGCTGACTCTACGCATTATAAAACGGTAATAAACACAGCAGACGGGGATAATACATGGAATAAAGCGGTTTTCGATATAAATTCATTAAATACGTTAAATTATACCCCGCACATAGCAGGGGGAAGGGGGCATAGTACGCCTTTAGTTACTAATGTGAGAACAACACTGCCGACGACAATAAATTCCTGTCGCCCCAATGCAACCTTAACCACGTTAAAAAATTTGTAGATCAAAGACGCACTAGATTGTATGCCAAAATTTGACGGCATTAATATTTCGCTTAGTACCTTTTTGTTCGGTATAAGAGAAGCTATTAGCATGATACTGGCAGCAAACGAAGCTGACCTGGCTAAGTTAATTAGGTGACGACTAGTTGATGGTGACGAAGAGTTGGTTTTTCATAATATGAACGAATTGATTAAGTATTTCGAAGCAAATTTTGGATCTTATAAAACGCATCACACTTTGATGGGGGAATTAACCACGGCCAGGCAAAGGGAAAACGAAAGCATTATAATGTTCGCAAAAAGAGTTAGGCGTATCGCGATAGAATTAAAAGAGGCCCCAAAGAGAGACAAAAGAGTTGATAAAGATTTCACACAGCACGTGAAAGCAGATAAATTAAAATTTTGTATACGCGATATGGATTGGGAGATTAAAAGACGTACGGGGATAGCTTCAGCTTTTCAAGAAGCCGTAGAAAAAGCGACAGAAATTGAGCGTGAGATGACAGATTTAGAGAAAACCGAACCCACGCGTAAGAGTAAAATAAACCAGGAAAATAACAAATTAAAAGCAGAATCAGCCGAAGTTAAAATTATTCAAAATAAACCGTCAGAAATTTGTTAATATTGTGACAAAAGAAATCATATCGCGAAAAATTGTTGGACGCTAAAAGCATTATTACCTCCAAGTGCGCAGCAACCGCCGATGCAGCCAACTACTTGGGCGTGGTCCGTAGCAACTCAACCGCACGTCTCGGGGCCAGCTACGAACGCATTGGCTGGCGCGCGGTCGGCCGCGCCCCAAGATACACAAAATCAATATAGTTCGCGATTGCACAGTCCCGCATTAGCACAGTTGAATCGAACGAATAATTTTATTAAGTATTGCAATTATTGCAAAAAGAAGGACACTGAAAGAATGAATAACAGGTATTGGAAAGAAAAAATAAAGAAAAATTACAGCGTGAGATGGGAAACACCAATAGCCCCGCGGCACAGGGCGCAACCTGGGGGCAATCAGAGAACGCGCGCCCGGACCAATTAAACGAGAATCAGAATTAAAATTTGCAAGAAAATCTCTTTTATTTAGCATAAATAGTAGATCACCTGTAATTAAAATGCCATTTGAAAACTATGATGTATCGCTCAAGTTGATCTTAGATACGGCAGCGGGACCATCTTTGCTTAAAATTAGTAAAAGACCTAGAAAAGCCATTGTTTTTGAGAATGAAATCCTTGAAATTAATGGCATTACAAAGGAATCGATTAATTCGCGCCAAAAAATACCTTTAATTTTCCGCGATCTGACCTTGTATTTTCATTTGGTTCCTGATTATTTTCCCATCGAAGAAGACGGGTTAATCGGCAGTGAAATGTTAAGAAAATATAGGGCAAAAATTAACAACGAAGAAAATTTTTTGGAAATAGCATCTCACATTATTACCTTACGGTATAGGTATAGTGTAAATATCGCACGATCAATAAACAAAGGAAGTGTAAGCTTAGCACGAACCGAGCGGCGCACAGTGGTCCGAAACGCTGAAAAAATGGACAAAAATCAGTCTTCACGCGGAAAATGATTATTATGGGAATATCATAGTGAAAATTGGTAGTTCATATCCTAAGTTATAAGATAGGCTACCGCTTTTTTGAATATTGTTGTTACATTTTTTTATACAGGGCGTTAAACAACAAAAAACGGGAATCGAAAAATGACTTTATCACAAAATTCTCTGAATTTTCAAAAAAATATGGCGCTAGAAGTTTTCTTTTAGGTAAAAAACGACGAGTAATCGATCTACCGGATCAGATTTTGAAAAAAAAAAATGGGAACCACCTTAAAAATGCATTTTTTGTTAACTAAAAATCCCATTTTTTATAAACAATTCATTTTCCATTACCATAATTGTTTCTAATCGATTCGAAAATATTTTCATCAATAAGCTGACATTTTTTTACGTCGAAATGTATATTTTACAAAATTTTTCAGGTCATTTTTTGGGTATAGAAAATATTAGCAAAGTTTAAATATAATAAAGTAGGTTAAAATTTGTATCACAGGGATTGATGATTTCATCACACCGCGGATTTTGGAACCAATCGATGACTTTTCACAGTTGTTTCCTATGTAAAAAATTGCTAGAAGTCAATTGGAGGTATCTAATTATGAAAAAATAACTGAAAAACTGTCTAAAAAGTGCATTTTTAGAAAAAAAATATGATTTCTTTTGCTTCCTCCTAGAGGAAGCTTTGTGATAGTAAAAAAAAAAGTTTGTGAGATAATGTCTTAGGAATGTTGTATAGAAAATTTGGAATCGAAATACACCATTTTTAGAAAATGTCCGTATGGATGTGTGTGTGTGTGTGTGTGTGTGTGTGTGTGTGTGTATGTATGTCCGTATACTCTGATATCTCATGATCTACTCAACCGATTTTAACGAGAGAGTGATCATTTTTTCAGATTTTGCTTCAACAATTGGGGTCAATATTTTATTTTTGTCAAAATCGATTTTTTTGTTTTTTATCGCCATTTTTAAATTTTCAAAATTTTTATTTTCAATTTTTTTTATATTTAGAACAAATATTATTTATATACGATAAATTCTCTGTATGCAGAATAAAATTTTCTACAATTTAAAAAAAAAAAAAAAAGCCGTTAGCTATATTTCGTCATAAGTTATTCATGAAGACGTCATTATTAGTAAATAGGGTATATTTCAAAATTAAAAAAAGATATTAACATGAATATTTTTTTGGTTATAAAGAATACTGAGTACTATAACTTACTAAATTTTTAGGTTTTTTTATTCATTATTTTTGGAGAAAAAAATAATTTATAAAAAAAAGTGTTTTTTTTTTTTCCTTCAATAACTAGAGTAAAATTGGCTTAATCAGTTTGAAATTTTTTTTAGTGGTACATTTTGTATCACAATCGATTGAGTTCTTTGGGCAAAAGGATTGATCCATAAATTTCGGAGATATTTGAGGTTAAAATTTTTTTCACTTTTTTTTTAAATCGTAATTTCTCGAGAACGGCTTTATGTATTTGAATCGGGTGGGCGGCCTTCGAAAGAGAATTTCAAGACCTATATTTTCTAAACAAAATTATTTGTCTAGCTATTACGGTTCTCTTGTTATTAATAAAAACGTAAACATTGAAAAATGAAAAAAATGAGTTTGGTATGTCCAACTATTGCGGGAGTAAAAATTGACTTAAGCGCTTCAAAATTCCTCGTAGAGGTGGATTTTGGATAGTTCTCGGTCGAGTTATTCGGGCAAAATGATTGGTCCTTAAATTTCAAAGATATTTAAAAAAATTTCAAGTTAATATTTTCCATAAAATTTTCCCAATTTTTTTTTTAAATGTATTGAGGATGGCTCTATGTATCTGAATGTGATGGGTAGCATTTGAAAGAGAATTAAAATATTAATATTTTCTAATACTTATAGCATTGACTCAGAGACTCAATTGCGGCGACACTTTTGGCCTTGCGGCCTTGTCCGTCAGCTCGTGTCCGGGGGCCTTTCTACATAAGTATGTGTGTTCTGTGTGTTCCGTGTGTTCCCGACAAATACAGATAGGATCTGTTCCGTTTATGTAATACAGAGACAGACATAGAGAGAAGTTGTCTAGAACACTAGAACAGACAGAACACACATATGTAGAAAGGGCCCCGTGTGTGTTGTGTAGGTACGCGTATGCCCAAGCGCATGCGCTGCCGCTCGTTTGTCGTCGTAAAGGAATCGAGCCAATGAGGATCTCTATTGCACAACTGCAAAGTAGAAAACCCATCTCCAAAGCAGCATTACCTAGTGCAGAGAATATAGTTAGTTGTTTTTAAAGGACGGCTTTGTACCAAAGTCTCAGTAAATCGTTCTCACTAATTTTAATTGTCGTAACGGACGAAGAAATGGAGTGAGTATTTCCGCCGACGAAGAAGAGAATGAAAGTTGCTTGCCGACCGTCGGATGACGAGCTCTAGAAATTTGACGACGAGAAAATCGACAAGGTGATTATTGAGGATGAGGACAGCGATGAGGATAACGATGATGACGACGAGGTTCAGGACAGCATGAAGAACGAGGCTGAGGTTCAAGCTATTGAGTCTACCCTAGCCCAAAATAACTATAACTACGAGGCTCACAAAATGCTTATAGAGAAACTGCATTCGATGGCAGAGTTGGAAAGGATTGCCAGGGAGAATATGAGTTCCAAGTATCCACTGACACCAGAATTATGGTTGTCTTGGTTGCGATATGAAATGAAGATTGTTGTAACACCAGAGCAGAAGATTGCTCTTATGGAACTTTGTCAGTAAGCTGTTCAAGATTACCTCTGTAAGTTAATTAATATTTCTTGTCATGAATCCTGCTAATGGTTTTAATTTGCAATTATAATTCTTAGTTATCAATTTTATTTGTTGATTATAATGACCACGTTGTTTTTTAATACTTGTAGCTATCGAGTTATGGTTGGAATATTTACAGTTCATTACAGGACTGAAACAACAGAGAAAATTTGGAATTTATTCGAACGAGCATTAACAGCAGCTGGACTACATGTTAAAAAAGGATCTTTGATTTGGGATACATACAGGGAATTTGAAAATTTTATTGCTTTAATGGTATATAAACAAATGAATTATTTTATACTTACTTCTATAGTCTTAATTTCACAAATTTTATTAAATTTGAATTTATGTTTAGATGGATTCAACTGATCGAGAAAGAATTGATCAAATAAATCGGATTGGAATACTTTATAAGCGTCAATTAGATGTCCACTCTTATTTGGTGATGTGGAGAAGGTTGTTACTGCACTGAAGACGAAAATATTGTTAAAAGTGGATATGAAAAAGCTAAGTCTTGAATCCAGTTTATGGCTGGATTACACAAAATGTGCCATGGTGTGTTAAAATTTGGCAAAATTGGATTAGATTTTATAAAAAAGCAATAATCCACTTACAGATGTTCAAAACTTGATTGAAAGCGCCTTTGCAGTTGGGTTTTCTACACCAGAAGAATATAAGAATTTATGGATACCAGAGCAGAAGATTGCTCTTATGGAACTTTGTCAGTAAGCTGTTCAAGATTACCTCTGTAAGTTAATTAATATTTCTTGTCATGAATCCTGCTAATGGTTTTAATTTGCAATTATAATTCTTAGTTATCAATTTTATTTGTTGATTATAATGACCACGTTGTTTTTTAATACTTGTAGCTATCGAGGTATGGTTGGAATATTTACAGTTCATTACAGGACTGAAACAACAGAGAAAATTTGGAATTTATTCGAACGAGCATTAACAACAGCTGGACTGCATGTTAAAAAAGGATCTTTGATTTGGGATACATACAGGGAATTTGAAAATTTTATTGCTTTAATGGTATATAAACAAATGAATTATTTTATACTTCTATAGTCTTACTTTCACAAATTTTATTAAATTTGAATTTATGTTTAGATGGATTCAACTGATCGAGAAATAATTGATCAAATAAATCGGATTGGAATACTTTATAAGCGTCAATTAGCTTATCCACTCTTAGGCATGGAATAAAATTTTGGAATAATTTTTAATTTGGTGATGTGGAGAAGGTTGTTACTGCACTGAAGACGAAAATATTGTTAAAAGTGGATATGAAAAAGCATTAAAACATATAAAGCTTATTTAATTAATGAGAAACAAATTGGAGACACTGGAATAGTTACGGTACTATATGAGCATGCTATAGCAGATATAAGTCTTGAATCCAGTTTATGGCTGGATTACACAAAATGTGCCATGGTGTGTTAAAATTTGGCAAAATTGGATTAGATTTTATAAAAAAAGCAATAATCCACTTACAGATGTTCAAAACTTGATTGAAAGCGCCTTTGCAGTTGGGTTTTCTACACCATTTTCATGCTTAAAAATGCATAACATTCAAACCTACATATACAAAAAAAATGAGTATAGAGATCTGGCATCAAGCAATTGGCATCCTTTTTTTTAAAATGTATTGAATGAAATGAAAGAGTAAAAATAAAGTAGAACCTTCTTATTTTTTTTATATAACTTGATAGGATTTAACTTAACAGAAATATGTTAAATGGGAAAAAGTTTTATGTCAATATTATCGACAACTTTTATATTTAAAATATTTGAGGAGTTATAAATAAAATGGCCGATTTTTGGCTATAACTTGATTGGATTTGATTTTACACGAAAATGTTAAATACAAAAGTTGTGGATAATATTAAAACAAAAAATTTTACTATTTAATATTCTCGTGTAAAATCAACTCCTGACGAGTTGTTAGACTTATAAAAACGATTTTAAGCCGTTTACATCGTACAAAATAAAGTATGAAATTTTAAATATTGGAAGTAAAAATTAATTAAAGGAATCAGTAAATCAAGTTTGAGGAAGCTACGTGCCAATGAATTGGCAGCGGTTTTTTTTTTTAATAATTGCATTTGTAACTACTTTAATCGTTGCGAATCAGAGCAGCAACAATCTTGTCGAACAGCTCAGGCTCTTTTACGTGAAAATATATGTTTTGAAAAATTGTGTTGATCAAATTTTAAATGGTAATAGTATGTAATTCTTAAATATTTGAAATTTGCACTGTAAATAACCAGAGATGCTGAATCAATCAAAAATTAGTGTGAAATGCTGTTTCTCTGCGTTCAATTCCTGTCCACTCGTCGGACATTAATTAGTTCCCCCTAATACATTTTTTGAAGTGCAATCGGGGCGAAGGAAAGGTTGCGTTAGGAGCATTGAAAAGAATTGTCGTTTATGGATGTTTTTATGCAAAAAAATCTAACTAGGTTGGAATGAATTAATGTCCGTCGAGTGTACATAACATATGATGTAAACTTACAATATATATAATAAGGTGCAAGAAGTTCGATGAACTTAAAAATTCAAACCTATGAACGAATTGAAGATGATCATGTTTATATATACATTATCAAGATATTGTAAGCAGTTTCGTATACTCGTTAATGTTACCCTTCAAAAAATTTACAATATTTTATCTTTTAAAAGTATGCATTTTGTGTGGTTGTATTCTGTATGTCAAAACATTTTATCGTTACAAGTTGGTATTTCACGTAAATTACACGTAGTATTATACGTCGAGATGATTCGGATATTTTAAAAAAGTAACTGAAATTGTTATTCAGTACAGCATAAGCCAATACAGCAAAATGAATATTCTAAATGTTTCAATACGAGAGATTCTTTATTTTTATAAAGAAACGAATTCACTTGATGAAACTGAACGGAAGGTAAATGTCGCTAAACATATTTTAAATAAACATCATATTACAGTGAGTCAAAAAATCATTTCGCAAATCAATGCTAAATTAGATAAAAGCTTTTACAACAATTATAAGAAAAAATTATCTGAATTGAAAAAGCAGAAAAAGAGTTACAGCCTTTTTGAAAGAAAATATGCAAACTGGTTAAACAGCGAATTAGAAGTTACTTATAGTACTGAAATTAATGAAAATTCGGACGAACCAGGTAAGTCTTTTAATTTTATATTTTCTAAATATTTTCTAGCGATTGTTCTATTCTAACCTAATCAAAGTATCTGTACCCAAGTCTGCAAAACATATTTTTAACACTTGCGTATCTGAATTTAAAAGCATCTATGTACATTTACTTGAATGGATGTTCAATGCAACTACAAAACATGGGAATGGCATTCGAGCAACAAAGTACACCCAATTCGTACCAAATACCTGGAAATGCCTCTCATCTCTTTTTCTTCTTTTTTGTGTATATAGCAATATAAATTATTGACAGGCTTGATGAAAACAGAAAAAGTATATAAACGTAGAGAAGTGTATATAACTGTAGCAAAATGAAAGCACATGCACAACCACACGCACGCATACACACACATCATATACTTTTTCATATACATAATTCATATTATATTATTTATATCTGATATTTATTTCTACTGCTATACTCAAATTCGAAGTAAGATAAAATTTTCATTTTTATCTGTAAATGACTATATTTTTAAGACGGTAATTCGAAGAATCAGTAAAATATATTTTTTTAATAATTCATTTAGTTTAAACATAACATAATTCGAAAAGTCGTTGAGTCCTAAAGTAGTATTGCAGTAGTATTTAAGTAGTATTGCAATTCTATTGTTTTATGTATTTATTGATTTTTATATGAGCTGTTAGTTTTAAAAGTACTGATACTTAAATATATTTATTTAAGTTACGGAGTTTAGGTAAATCTCTAACATTCATATCATTATTATTGTTATTTTAATTTTGATCTTTAATAATGTTGATTATGAAGAAATTCAAAACATTCACACTTGTATATACACATAAACGAATATGTACTTATTATAGTTACTACCTTACACGATCAACCCGTATTCCGTAACTATATTTTGCTTCTCGAATTAACACGGACGAGTCCATCTTACAAGAGCAGCGAGATACGCGTTTGTCGCGACACACATACATATACACACGCATACATGCATGCGCGCGACGTAACAATATGATGAAATTTGTATCCTGAAAATACATTTTATTAGTTATTTGTAATTTTGTAGATTTATATATTAACGGGATGTCTTACTCAACTTTTACATGGTAGAAAAATACGTCAAACTAAAGAAATAAAATGAATTACGTAAAACTAAGACATAGTTGCCCTTCCTCTTGGAACTATCTATCATTATGCCAAAAGTTCAAATGAAAATTTAAACGCACCAATAAATGGCATTTGAACGAAAATCAGGATCTGCAGCGTACACATGCTGGAAATTTCTTATGTATACCCTGGTAAAAAAAATCAGGTGCATTCTCAGCTATGAAATTACCTGCGATCTCAGATGCGATCACAGCTGCGAAAGCAGTTGCGAATTTGGCCCCATTTCGCATCTGATTTCACAGCTGAGATCGCACCTGTTTTTTTATCAGGGATACGCTGCAGCTACTGATTTTCTTTCTAATGCCATTTATTAGTGCGATTAAATTTTCATTCGAACTGTTGACATAATGATAGATAGTTCCAAGAGGAAGGGCAACTATGTCTTGGTTTTGCGTAATTCATTCTATTTATTTAGTTTCAAGTATTTTTCTACCATGTAATTGTATTAAAGTCGGTTAATGTTGAGTTATGGCACCTCCTTTTCAACTATAAAAATAAGAGAGAAAAGGCACAACATAATTCGGGAATAATTTAAATGCAGACTATAATTGTAAACGAGAAAGTGCTCAAATGTCATAAGTAATGATATAGCTCTAGACGGCTCATGCCATAAAAAATCATATGCGTTTATAGTTTCGTGTCCTTCCAGCACAAATAAAGATTCTACTTGTATCAAACGCATATAGCTATAGTTTAGCGTTGAAAAGGCACTTGTCATGAGAAAGCTTCAAGGTATAAGTGCTGGTTATCTTATTTTTTTCAAATATAATAAATGAACTATCAGTGTTGAATAATACAAGTTTAGACTTTGTATTTGAAAAACGTTTCTTTTTCTATAGTAACTTTTTCAATAGATAATAATATACTTTTCAGCAATCAAGCGTGGTCGTCCTAATGCACCCTACAAGTTAGTGTCTGAGAAAACTAAAAAAAGAATAGCCAATAAGGCTACTAAAAATATTTTGCCAAACACAGATGTCGACGCAACCGACAAAGTTTCTACATCTAAAGTTTATGACTGTGACACAAAAAAAGCCTCTCAAATGACGCCAGAAAAATCACTCGCTTTAATGATCAACACCAACATGACTAAAGGCGCGTACATACAAGTCAGGGAATCAGCACAGGAACATAATCATAATCTGTATCCGTCGTATTACAAAGTGAGTATCCACTTGCCTTTGGAGCGCTCCTGCGCTCCTTCATTTGTTTTTGTTTTGTCTTGGCAGACATGTAGAACGTATTCTGTTTTGAATTAACTCATAAATTATATTGAATATTTAAATGATGATTCAAAGCTTGCTAAATATTTCGCTGATTTTTTTTATATTTTTATAAATTTTTATTAAATCAACATCCAATAAATTATTTATTAAGTGCTTTACAGTTGCAAATTTAAAAAAAGGTTTATCATTCTTTTTAATAAACTGTTTTATCTCGTTAACATCTAGTGAAATAAAAGAAAACTTATATCTAACTCTTTAAACGCACTCACACACCTCTGTTTTCGTAACGAAGTAAACAATAAAAAGCAATGTAAAATTAACCTATTTCTATACTCTTATAACGCGATGTTTTTTATATTTATTTTAATTGAGTGGATAATTAAATTTATACCACTCTAACCTCAAAATCATAACTTTAATATGATTATTCGGCTCTCGTGGTATAAAATACGGTTCGAAACTGGTGCGTATAAGGATTTTTACCTCATGTGACGTTTTTCGGACTAAATAATCACCTTCCGCACCCGTGTCGAAATGTACTATTATAGTACTGCGTGACATTAGTAAATTCACACTTATGTCACGCCTATTCGTGGCTTAAGTAGTCCATTATAGTACCGTACGGTAGCGCCCGAGCGTAAGCGAGAAAGGCGGATAGGCGTGACAGTGGATTAATGTAAACGTGCTATAAAATATCGCACGGCACGAGTGCTTTCAGTGGCCCACTGCAGGATGTGAATTATCACCCTCGCTGCGCTCGGGCGCTAATTTCATGTCGTTCCATGATGGACCACTTATGGCACTAGTATCGCAATATACTATTAATACTTGTTATATTTTTATGTTATCTAGATTTTAAAAGCTAAAAAAGAAGTTTATCCAAATAACATATCAGTTAGCGAGAAAATGAGTGAAGTTCCTTTGCAAGATTTATTAAATCATACCACACAGCGCTTACTGAAATTTTTAAATCTTCCTGAAAAAAAATTTGTTACAAGAGAATTTTGTTTGATGGTCAAGTACGGATTTGACGGTACATCATCTAACTCCTACAAACAAAAATGGAATGGGGAAAGTAGTAGCGATGAATATTTGTTCTGTTCATCATTTGTACCACTGCAGTTAGTTGAAAAAAACGCGAAAAATAATGTTATTTGGACCAATCCCCTTCCCTCATCCACACGATTTTGTCGTCCCATTCGTATCCAATTTGAAAAGGAAACGAGTGAGTTGACAAAAAGAGAAGAAGAGATTATGAAAGATCAGATAAAAAATTTAAAAAGTTTTAATTATAATGGATTCCGTGTTCATTTCAAATTATCACTTACAATGATCGATGGCAAGGTTAACAAAAAATAGAATTTTACATTCCCATAAATTAATAACATTCGCATCATTAATTACGGATAACAATAATTCTATTCAATCCGTCAATTTCTTTTGTATATACAAGTACATTTTCGTTATAATATTGTAATTTTTTTTTTACATTTAAGTTTAAATTCAAAAATCTCACACTTCAAAGAATCATTTTTTTGATCAATTATATTCCTAGTGATGATGAATGTATTTGTTTTAGGTGTGCAGTGTACTTAATAACAGTTCGAGCCAATGCTGCCATATATGTGGGGCTTCCATTTCGGAAATGAATAAACTCGATTCACTTGAAAAAAGGAAAATCAATCAATCTGCTTTAAGCTATGGAATCCCTGTATTACATGCTAAAATTCGATTTTTAGAATGTGTTATGCACGTATCCTATCGCTTAGAATTCAAAAAATGGAGAGTAAGTAGAGTTACTCGCAAAATTATATATAAATTTTAAGAGAATAGTGATGATCCTATATTTAAAAAATGATGGATTTGTTATGTTATCATTTTATTCGGGATTTTGGTTGGTGGGAGTAATGGATCGCTATATCGATGCCAATAGCTCTGTAATTCTAGAAAAATTCTGATTTTTCCATAACTTTATTGTCATAAAAAATAATTTTATCAATTTTCAATTTATCCTATATTTTATCAAATGCCCAGGTGCCAAAAGAATTTCAAGCGACTATGAAAGAAAAGAAAAAAAAGATTCAAAAGCTTCTTTATAAAGAACTTGGCATAAAAGTTGATTCTCCGAAGCAAGGATACGGTAGCACCAACGATGGCAATACTGCCAGAACATTTTTTGATAGTCTGAAGATCGTTGCAGAAATAACAGGTATATTTAGATTTCTTTAAGCATTGTTTAAAAGTAACATGATGTTATATTTTAAGTTTGTATGTACAGGATTTGATGAAATTCTATTAAATAATTTCAAAGTTATTCTTGCCGTGTTATCATCTGGGGAAAGAATTAATATTCAAGTCTTCAAATTATATTGCAAAGAGGTAGCACATCGTTTCATAAAGCTTTATTCATGGTATTACATGCCACCATCCATGCATTTGATTCTAATACATGGATATTGCATCATCGATAATATGATTCTCCCGATTGGGTTTTACTCCGAAGAGGCAGCCGAATGTAGTAATAAAGATGTTAAAAAATCACGAGAACATCATTCTCGAAAGTCTTCAAGGCAAAATATATGAATAAACTTTAAAATCAATCTTGAAATAGTAAAATTAATATAACTAACAATTTATATTAAGTCAATAGGATAAATACAAATACTGATATGTTTCAACGTCTATTATTGAGATCAGATCCATTTATATCTTTAAGCAGAACCATCACAAATAAGAAAAAAAGAAAAATTACTGAGGAAATGAAGCCATTGTTGATCATCAGTGATTTAGATAATTCAGATGAAAGTTCTTCTGATACTGATACCGATACAGAAGAATGAATTTATTAAAGTCTTATTTTATTAAATTAATTTATTTATATTTAATAATAATAATGAGTTTATTTTGTTTAAATCCAAAAATGTTATGTACATATGTTACAGATAGATTTATAGTGATAATACTGATTTATAATGATAAATTATAAAATTTATGTTTATAAATGTTATAATTCCATAAAGTTTTTCGCTTAAAACTAATTTTTGATTGATTCAACATCTCTGGTTATTTACAGTGCAAATTTCAAATATTTAAGAATCACATACTATTACCATTTAAAATTTGATCAACACAATTTTTCTAAACATATATTTTCACGTAAAAGAGCCTGAGCTGTTCGACAAGATTGTTGCTGCTCTGATTCGCAACGATTAAAGTAGTTACAAATGCAATTATTAAAAAAAAAAAAAAAAAAAAAATCATATTTTATTTCTAAAAATGCACTTTTTAGACAGTTTTTCAGTTGTTTTTCCATAATTAGATACCTCCAATTGACGTCTAGCAATTTTTGACATAGGAAACAACTGTAAAAAGTCATCGATTGGTTCCAAAATCCGCGGTGTGATGAAATCATCAATCCCCGTGATACAAATTTTAACCTACTTTATTAGATTTAAACATTGCTAATATTATCTATACCCAAAAAATGACCTGAAAAATTTTGTAATATATACATTTCAACGTAAAAAAATGTCAGCTTTTTGATGAAAATATTTTCGAATCGATTAGAAACAATTATGGTAATGAAAAATGAATTGTTTATAAAAAATGGGATTTTTAGTTAACAAAAAATGCATTTTTAAGGTGGTTCCCATTTTTTTTCTTCAAAATTTGATCGGGTAGATCGATTCCTCGTCGTTTTTTACCTAAAAGAAAACTTCTAGCGCCATATTTTTTTGAAAATTCAGAGAAATTTGTGTAAAAGTCTTTTTTTCGATTCTTATCTTTGGCCTTTGTTTAAAATTTTCTATTTAAAAATAAACATTCGTACTCAACATAATGCTTTTGCATCATTTTTATTAGATATTGGAGAAAAAATTGATCACTTTAAAATTCCAGATAAATGGAAAACAAATGATGTTTGTCATGAAATATATAAAAATATTAATAAAAATTATCATTTTTCAAAAAATGTAATATTAAGTTCACATAATGATCAAGTAAATATATTAAATAATAAAATTTTGAACTTAATTGAACATAAAACTGTAACATATTACGAGTATAGTATAGATTACGCTACACATAAAGGAGTAGATCAAACGGATGAAAATATACATTTAAATTTTTCGATAGAAATGTTAAATAATATACGAGAAGGTTTACCTCCATATGAAATAAAATTAAAAAAAAATGCAATTGTTATATTAATTCGTAATCTTAGCATCGTTGATGGACTATGGAATGGAACACGATTAAAAATAATAAATTTATATAAATATAATATTGAAGCTGAAATCATTACTGGAGAAAATAAAGGAAATAAAGTATTTATACCACGCATTACACTAAATATTTGTGAATCATCATCGTTACCACTTATTTTATATAGAAAACCATTTCCAATTGTATTAGCATTTGCTATAACTATTAATAAATCACAAGGACAAATTTAAATATTCCTACACTATTAAAACTTTGTCCTTATATATATATATATATATATATATATATATACACACACACTTATCGGGGTTTATGTAGCCCAAGACTGTATATTAGTACCTACAGCCCAGAGTTCCCTATGGCAAGTGACTAAAGAAATAATGGACCCTGGGGTTATAGACTCTAGGTCGGGCCGCATAAACCCCTATATTTAGAAATATTATGAAGCCCGGGCTGCATAATCAAAATCGGGCTTGATAAACCCCTATATATAAAAAAACGGGCTTTATAAACCCCTTTCGGAAATGTATATATATATATATATATATATATACAAAAAGAATCTGAAAATAAAATAGAAGTAACAAATATTGTTTGGAAAGAAATATTAGATAATTAATTTAAATAATAAGATTATAATATAATAAACTAATAAAGGTATAAATAAAATAATAACATTTTAAAATTTAATATAAATATACAATAAAATATCATATGATATTTTAATATTATGATTTTCTTAACGGTATCAAGGAGCGCGGGAGCGCTCCGAAGGCAAGTATTGTAGAACAGGCCTGAGGAACGACCGCGCTACATATACATTGAAATGAGTGCCCGAGAATTTGAAGTATTTATTGCAATTTTAAATGGCTTTTATATTCGCTCAAATTAAATAACAACATTCCATTTCGTTATATCATGTTGCAAAAAAAGTTTCATGTAAAAAGATTTTCTCGTATGCGAGATATTAAATAGTGAAAAATTTTATGTCATGTTTCATTTTCACAATTCTCCATTCGATCGCAGTTTTCTTCCCACTTCCGGTTTCCTGTTTCAGTGTTGTGTTATATACACACACACACACACACACACACACACACACACACATACGCACACACGCACACACGCACGCATATAAACATACTTTCTAATATACGCATTAGTCCGTATACAACCATCATTTACAGGTTATATATTCAATCAAGACTTTTTACATCATTGAAATTCGATAGATATTTTAAATGGACTTGGTATATCTCAGATATATTTTCAGATAAGTAGCAAACTATCATTATAAAATAAAAAAAATAATGTTATTAATATAAGTATTGTTACTTTGTGAAATATTTTTTCTTTGTTATTACAGAGATATCAGAACAAGGATAACTGACAAGTAGATCATGATTAAATAGTATGTAACATAGAAGAGTTCAAAATTATTATTATGCATTTTGAGGCCACCAAAAGATTATATTCAAGTCTGTCAAAGCACGCAACCTCCTGTAGTAGAAAAAATATAAATACTGTTGCTGATAATATTCCTCTAGCAGAGCCTCGTTCTACTTTATGGTGTTTTAATTGTGGAAAGCCCTATGATTTTTAAAGGTAAACTAGCATTATTAAAATCCGGAAATAGTGATATATTAAGATTTTCTCAGATTATTAAAAGTGCATCATGCTCAAGTACTCTTCAATTTTACATTTTACATAAATTCTTTCAGATTCAGGCTTCGTTCCATTTGCTGCTTAAAGTTTCACATATATTCAGATAAGTAGCAAACTTTGATTATAAAATAAAAAAAATAATGTTATTAATCTAATATAAGTATTGTTACTTTGTGAAATCTTTTTTATTATTATTACAGAGTTATATCAGAACAAGGACAATTGACAAGTAGATCATGATTAAATAGTTTGTAACATTATAGAAGAGTTCAGGAGTTGAACATATATTATTATAGCATTCTTTACATATTTTTCATGTTTGATGGTGTGAATCAAAATCTCATTATTATTATGCATTAAGGCCACCAAAAGATTATGTACAAGTCTGTCAAAGCACGCAACCTGTAGTAGAAAAAATAAAAATACTGTTGCAGATAATATTCATCTAGCAGAGCCTCGTTCTACTTTATGGTGTTTTAATCATGGATGCTTTAACTGGCCGTATGATTTCTAAAGGTAATCTAGCATTGTTAAAACCCGGAAATAGTGAGATATAAGATTTTCTCAGATTATTAAAAGTGCATCATGCTCAAGTATTTTTTAATTTACAGTACATTAATTCTTCCAGATTCAGGCCTCATTTTTAATTTTTTGCTTAAAGTTCAAATACTGCTTGAAAAAGATATTAACATAAAAACACACTAAAAATTGATGAAGTTCATTGCATATCAATACGTCAAAGAATGGATAAAACCATGAATTTTAATAATAGTGACATTAAGTAGTGACATTAACCTACAACTAAGATGTTTTGACGGTATTGCACAGGAAGTGGAAAAAAAGTATTATGAATATAAAAGAAATTAGTTTTATTAGAATACAAGTTTTCAAAAATTAGTTCTTCAAAATAAAATTAGAAAATTGTCATTTTAATAGAAGGGATCATCTACCTAGTTGGAAATAATATTAGAGCTGGTGAAGTTTTTTGAAGATTCATGTAACAAGCTCAGCCTATGATTTTTTTGGAGGGATTGTTGGAAACTCTATAATAACAAATAACGTAGTGATATGCTCAATACATTGCAAAGCTACGAGGGTCATTTGATAAGTACCTAGCCTACAAATGAAAGCACCAAAATTTTACAAAAAATAAAATTTATTTTTCAATGTAGTCTCCTTTTAGTTGAATACAATTGGTCCAACGGTGTTCCAATTTTCTTAACCCCGTTGAAAAAAATGTTTTCTCTTGGTTTGCAAAATAGGCCTCCGTGGCGGCAATTATTTCGTAATGTTGTTTGGCCATATGCTGGTGGTAGAAAAACCTACTTTTGCATATTATACAACTGCCTGAGGAAATGGAAATCGCAAGTGTCATCTATAAGAAAATAATGTAGAAATATCCTGATTTCATTCTCCAATTCGTATACATTCAATAGATCTTCAAAATGTGACAAAAGCTGTTGGGAGCTACAACTAAGATGTTTTAGACGGTATTGCACAGAAAGTGCGAAAAAATCATTATAAAAATGAATGAATTAAAAGAATACAAGCTTTTAAAAAATTAGTTCTTCAAAATAAAATAAGTAAATTGTGATTTTAGAAGGAGAAATCATCTATCTAGTTGGAGATCATATTAGAGCTGGTAAAGTTTCTTGAAGACTCATGGAACAAGCTCAACCTGTGTTTTCCTCGAGGGATTGTTGGAAATTCTCTAATAATAAATAACGTAGTGATCTGCCTGATACATTTCAAAGCTAATGTTGTTTGACTATATGTTGGTGGTAGAAAAACCTACTTTTGCATATTATAAACAACTGCCTGAAGAAATGTAAATCTACAAGCGTGACCTACAAGAAAATAATGTAGAAATATCCTGATTTCATTCTCCAATTCGTATACATTCCATAGATCTTCAAAATGTGACAAAAGCTGTTGGGAGATACAACTAAGATGTTTTAGACGGTATTGCACAGAAAGTGAAAGAATTAGTTTGAAATTATAATTTTATTTTATTGATTACAATATGGATGAGTATTTTGTGAAAAATTTTGTATGAGCTGCTGTTACGGAAATTGTAGTTGGCATGAAAACTAAACTTTTTGTCAAATTTGAGTTTCAAGTTTTATAAAAGCTAGAGGATCAAGTGATATCAGAAATTTAAATTTAAATTTTGAAAACTGGGCTGTCGTAAAAGCAGCATTGATAGCTGGCGTATACCCAAATAAAATTGTGTATAGACAAGAAATACACCCAGCTCAGAACCCAGTATGTATTAAGGAGGTATGGAGTATTTTGTCAATCATCAAAAAAACAAGGAGCAATGGTTACTCGTAAAGAACTGACAATATGACTGTGTTCAGAGCTTTTCAAATTTGATAAAATTAAAGAACAAAATTTGTATCTGCTACTGTTATGAAAATAGTAGGTGACACAAGAACTCAACTTCTTGGCAAACTTTGAGCTTCAAGTTTTCTAAATACTCGTATGGGCCGGAGCATATTTTCTTTATATCTTTAAATAAATAAATCTGTAATATAATGTAAATATAATTGAGTCTATTCTCACTTTCACATAAAACACAGTGCTCAGATTCAAATCAACTTTTAAAGAAAGCAAAAGATGTGCTGACATGTAGATCGAAGTATATACATTAGAACCTTTGTTTCTGTCAGAAAGTTATGCTATAAGCATTTTTATGAAGCATTTGCCCATAGTGATACTGGTTTGGTAACATGCATTCTGGAGTTTGGATTGCATGCATAACATATTCTACATTTATCTCTGTATAAGTATCTACAAAAATAAAAAAATTTATATTTTCATATGACTTTACAATTAATAGTATTGTTAATTGTTAATTTATCATCATACCTAAAAAAAAAATACACGTTTGCTATTATTTCAAAAAATTTTACTAATGTAATCATTTTATCAAGCTTCTTAAAAAACATTCAAATTTAAAACTTTTTTGAATAACTATACTACCATTTAATAATGTTATTAATAATATACTATAACAAATCTCATAATGCAGTTTTCACATACTATGTAATTATTTATTATTTTCTCTTATAAAGTTGTGGAATCTATCTAAAAAAACTTTTTACAAAAGTTTAAACTACGGCAAGTATTAGTCTTTCCCTCCCTCCCTCCCTCTCGCCCCATCCCTCTCCCCCTGTCTCTCAGGCTGTCTCTCCCTCTCTTTCACTCCCCCCTCTCTCACTCCCTCTCACCCTCCCTCTCAATATCCGTTCAAACTGAGTACCAAATTCTTTAAATGAGAGCTTAAATATTTTCTCAAAACAATCAACACGTTCTTTAAAAAACTATTTTTTTAAGTATATTCTAACAACACAATTTGTCTATAGCCCTTTTATTTATTCTAATCTCATCTATTCAACAACCACTCTCTACAAATGGTAATATTTTTTTCATGACTGTACGAATAATAACATTGTTAATAAAACTTTCTACGAAAGTATAAAATAAGGCAAGTATAGAAGTTTTTTAGTCTATAAAATAATAATATTTATGATTTTTTAAAAGAAATCAAATAAATACTAGTGAAAAAGTCTTTTACTTCTTTGAGTCAATGTATGCTGATGCTGAACAAATTATATGTTACTAAATACATTCAAATTATTCACTGCTAATCAAACAAACGAAAGTTGTGAAATCAATTATCGATAGTCAAGTAATGCAAACAACTCTCCGAAACAACTGTATATGACTATTCTCAGAAATGTATTCGAATTTGTTCAAATTTCTATACAAATTAAACACAAGAAAGTACTGAAATCAGTTAATTGTAATCAAGTACCGGCCATAAGAACTTTTCGTACCTCGCGTGTAAAATTACATTTTACGCCCACGTTGTAAGTTCAAAATTATTCAGCCATCGGGTATAAAGTACTACATAACGCCCAAGAGGCCCAATAGCTCACACACTCCTAAAAAACTTTATAGTACCTACGTACTTTATGCCCGAAAATTATTTTAATTATATAACTATAATGCCTTCTTTTTATTTCTAAAATTCATAAGAATTTTTTCAGGTATTCACGAAAAGTCAAAGCCTATATAAAAAAATTACATAGTTACCAACACATCACTATTTTTCAGTATTGCTTCTCAATTTTGAACTTTCTATAATATTACACATCTTGGAAGGACAAGAGAAGTCTAGAGCTGTTCTAGCGGGGGTGGTCCTCCGATCTCCCATACATACTTGGCGGGCCCGACGGTTTGCAGTTACGTGGGCTACTTAAATCTAGATTACTAAATTTTTGCATAAATTCATTAACAATATTTATATCTATAAGTCCACCATAAATAATTACATTGGCTCTAATTTTTAATTGATGCCGTTAATTAAGTACAATATATTCGTACATGTGCAGAATCATGATTTATTTTACATTACTAAACATATTTTTCCTTGTGTCCGTCGTCCTTTTTAAATGAGAATAAAATAAAAAATTCATATAAATTTATAGCCTGCTCAAAAGTCCTTTACATTTTACTAAGCGTTTTATAAGCAACATATGTTATATCCTTTTCCCCCGTGTAAATATCATATAAGATCTCATATGAGAATTTCAGACAGCGCATATCTCGTATGAGATATTATATGTGGTGTCATATGCAATTTTATATATTATGAGATCTCATATGACATCTCATATGATATTTTCACGCGGGTGTATACTATCTATTTAGAAACAGAGTGATAGATTCATAGATCAGTAGTTAATATGTAGAAGCAACCCATTTATACATTTTATCTTTAAACCTTTGAATATTTATATGAAAATGACCATGCCTTACACCTTGAACTGCAAACCGTCGGGCCCGCCAAGTATGTATGGGAGATCGGAGGACCACCCCCGCTAGAGCAGCTCTAGACTTCTCTTGTCCTTCCAAGATGTGTAATATTATAGGAAGTTCAAAATTGAGAAGGAATACTGAAAAATAGTGATGTGTTGGTAACTATGTAATTTTTTTATATAGGCTTTGACTTTTCGTGAATACCTGAAAAAATTCTTATGAATTTTAGAAATAAAAAGAAGGCATTATAGTTATATAATTAAAATAATTTTCGGGCATAAAGTACGTAGGTACTATAAAGTTTTGTAGGAGTGTGTGAGCTATTGGGCCTCTTGGGCGTTATGTAGTACTTTATACCCGATGGCTGAATAATTTTGAAGTTACAACGTGGGCGTAAAATGTAATTTTACACGCGAGGTACGAAAAGTTCTTATGGCCGGTACTTGACTACAATTAATTGATTTCAGTACTTTCTTGTGTTTAATTTGTATAGAAATTTGAACAAATTCGAATACATTTCTGAGAATAGTCGTATACTGTTCTTTCGGAGAGTTGTTTGCATTACTTGACTATCGATAATTGATTTCACAACTTTCGTTTGTTTGATTAGCAGTGAATAATTTGAATGTATTTAGTAACATATAATTTGTTCAGCATCAGAATACATTGACTCAAAGAAGTAAAAGACTTTTTCACTAGTATTTATTTGATTTCTTTTAAAAAATCATAAATATTATTATTTTATAGACTAAAAAACTTCTATACTTGCCTTATTTTATACTTTCGTAGAAAGTTTTATTAACAATGTTATTATTCGTACAGTCATGAAAAAAATATTACCATTTGTAGAGAGTGGTTGTTGAATAGATGAGATTAGAATAAATAAAAGGGCTATAGACAAATTGTGTTGTTAGAATATACTTAAAAAAAATAGTTTTTTAAAGAACGTGTTGATTGTTTTGAGAAAATATTTAAGCTCTCATTTAAAGAATTTGGTACTCAGTTTGAACGGATATTGAGAGGAAGGGCGAGAGGGAGAGAGAGAGGGGGGAGTGAAAGACAGGGAGAGAGAGCCTGAGAGACAGGTGGAGAGGGATCGGGCGAGCGGGAGGGAGGGAGGGAAAGACTAATACTTGCCTTAGTTTAAACTTTTGTAAAAAGTTTTTTTAGATAGATTCCACAACTTTATAAGAGAAAATAATAAATAATTACATAGTATGTGAAAACTGCATTATGAGATTTGTTATAGTATATTATTAATAACATTATTAAATGGTAGTATAGTTATTCAAAAAAGTTTTAAATTTGAATGTTTTTTAAGAAGCTTGATAAAATGATTACATTAGTAAAATTTTTTGAAATAATATCAAACGTGTATTTTTTTTTAGGTTGATGATAAATTAACAATTAACAATACTATTAATTGTAAAGTCATATGAAAATATAAATTTTTTTATTTTTATAGATACTTATACAGAGATAAATGTAGAATATGTTATGCATGCAATCCAAACTCCAGAATGCATGTTACCAAACCAGTATCACTATGGGCAAATGCTTCATAAAAATGCTTATAGCATAACTTTCTGACAGAACAAAGGTTCTAATGTACATACTTCGATCTACATGTCAGCACATCTTTTGCTCTCTTTAAAAGTTGATTTGAATCTGAGCACTGTGTTTTTTTGTGTGAAAGTGAGAATAGACTCAATTATATTTACATTATATTACAGATTTATTTATTTAAAGATATAAAGAAAATATGCTCCGGCCCATACGAGTATTTAGAAAACTTGAAGAGCAAAGTTTGCCAAGAAGTTGAGTTCTTGTGTCACCTATTAGAATAATAACATAACTCCCGCCCTCCCTCCCTTGATCTCTCTCTCTCTCCCTCTCTCTCTCTCTCTCTCTCTCTCTCTCTCTTCCCCTCCCCTCTCTCGCCATCTCTCTCAACTTCCGTGAAACTGAGTACCAAAAACTTTATTGAGAGCTTAAATATTTTTTTAAAACAATCAACACGTTTTCTAAAAGTTATTAAGTACGTTAAATTCTAACAACACAATTTGTCTAGTCCTTTTATTTCTTTTAGTCTCATCTATTCAATAAGAACTCTCTACAAATGGTAATAGTGTTTTTCATGACTGTATAAACTCTCTCCCTTCTTCTCTTTCCCATCCCACTCTCTCTCCCTCCCTCCCTCTCTCTCAACATCCGCCAACCTGAGTACCAAACACTTTAATGAGAGTTTAAATATTTTTTTTAAAACAATCAACACGTTTTTTAAAAGCTAATTTTTTAAGTACATTCTATAACAACATAATTTGTCTAGTCCTTTTAATTCTTCTGCTCTCTTCTTTTCAATAAGCACTCTTTAGAAATGGTAATAATTTTTTTCATGACTGTACAAATAATAATATTGCTAATATAAAACTTTCTACGAAAGTATAAAATAAGGCAAGTATAGACGTTTCTTCTGGATAATCTATAAAAAACAACACAATTTGTCTAGTCCCTTTATTTCTTCGAATCTCATCTATTCAATAAGCACTCTCTACAAATGGTAATCATTTTTTTCATGACTGTACAAATAATCTATAAAACAATAATATTTATGATTTTGTAAAATAAATCAAATAAATACGAATGAAAAAGTCTTTTAATTTTTTGAGTCATTGTATGCTGAACAAATTATATGTAAGTATGTACATTCAAATTGTTCACTGCAAATCAAACAAATGAAAGTTGTGAAAGCAATTATCGCTAGTCAAGTAATGCAAACAACTCTCGAAAACTAATGTATGACTGTTCTTAGAAATATATTCAAATTTGTTCATCTTTCTGAGTTATACAAATTAAACACAAGAAAGTACTGAAATCAATTTATTGTAGTAATACCGGTCATAAGTTAACTTGACTTACATAATAGAACTTTTCGTATCTAGCGTGTAAAATTACATTTTACGCCCGCATTGTAACTTCAAAATTATTCAGCCAGCGGGCATAAAATACTACAGTAGTATACATTCTACTATGGAGAGACGGTGAGTCATCGTGCCCTGCCCGGGCTATCTTATCTTTGTTTACATAAACAGTAATTAAGATATCTTAATAGCCTGTTGTTATGGTTTGTTTACATAAACAAGCAAGAAAGAAGCAATTAAGATATCATAATAGCTGTAAATATAAGCAGAAAGGTCCCGTAAGGGAATCGGTGACACATTTTCGTCTCTCTCCATAGTAGAATGGTGTTCTCGGGAGGCAGTGATGCTGCCCCTCTTATTATTGGTGTTCAACAATATAGTAATTAATGTGTCTTTATTGATTGTTTATATAAACAAGCAATTAAGATATCTTAATTACATGAACAAACATAAAAATGTTTTTACAAAACAATTAATAAAACACCGATTAAAATATTTAAATTAATGTTGCTAAACAATAGATAAGAGATTGTTCCGTATCGGGATCGATGACGTCGCGAGCCTACGCCATAGTAGAAAGTATACTGATTTATAAATTTAACTAATCAATATTCTTATTGTTTAAACATAATAAACAATAAAAACATCAATTAAGATAAGTGAAATATGTGTGCGTGCGTGTATTTGTCCCGTATCGGGATCGATGACGTCACGAGCCTACGCCATAGTAGAAAGTATACTGATTAATAATTTTAACTAATCAATATTCTTATTGTATAAACATAATAAACAATAAAAACATCAATTAAGATAAATGAAATATGTGTGCGTGCGTGTGTGTGTGTGTGTGTGTGTGTGTGTGTGTGTGTGCGCGCGCAGAGTGGAAGACTGAAATGGCAATTAAAGATAGGAGAATAAAAAAAATTACATCATTTTTTTGTTTTTTATGTTAAAAATTGACTTAAACAATTACAAAAAATTACAAAAAATTATTTTATATAAAAACATTATAGTTCTACATATTATATTAATTTCATTTTTACGTTAAAACACAAACTTAAAAAAATTACAAAAAATTATTTTTCACAGTTTTATACATTAAGTATACAACATAACGTATTAATCTATAACACATATTTCTACTTCGTCATTTACTGCATATAACCCGTGGTACTCAAAGTCACCTGCTTGTGTATTTGTGTCCACCTCGGGTTCTTGCTGCTGCTGGTGCTGGTGCTGCTGCTGCTGCTGCTGCTGCTGCTGCTGGTGCTGCGGGAACTGGTGAATCGCGTTGAAGCATGTGTGCTTCCGATTTCGAACGCATACACCACACAGCCACATATTACACCCTTCACACTTTCTCCACGCACAATTTTTCTGTTTTTTAACTAATACTTTATCGCATACTAAGCATTTCGCTAGTATGTTAAACTGATTATAGTTTGATGGAGCATGATTACTGTGTCTTGTAAAGTCCGCAATCTCTTTACGTATGCTTTCCAGTAGTAGCACTTCGCTCTTGATTGTATTTTGGAGCACTGTTATTTCGCGTTTTTTATTCAAGATAGAAAAATATATTTCCTGTTCTTTTTTCTTTACATTATCTATCCAGTCTGTTACTGCAGACGCTTTCTTGATCCATGTCATCTTGACTGTGGCTCTTTGATGAATGCTGACTTGACTAGAGTGTACCCTCCGCTGTTTAACCTTTGGTAAAAAATATAGCGCGATAGCGAGCGGAGACGGTGTCAGATGCACGATTTCGGGTCCAGCGCGATGCCTGGCCACAGCCTTATCGTTTTTGCCATTATAAAAAGCCCGCATTAATAAGGTGTGTAAGAGAATACACCAAAAGCGCACCGCCTAAATGAATCTGCTCACATTATATCAGTTATCGTCTTATAATTTAAACACGTGCGCAGGATGTTTTTTCGCGATAGTACGTTAGGGTATTAGTTACGTACATATATATCTTTATGTGTATATCTGGACCTTTGATAAACATTTATCGCTCTGTGCAATATGAAAACCCTGCCTCGTGTGCTTCTTATGTTTTATTATTTCTTCGAAACATAACGCTTTCCTGTTCTTCCGCTGTGTACTTTGAGCGAGGGATGACAATTGTGAGTGGATCATTTTGATTATATTTTGTCTGGAGCTAATATCCGTAAGCATTATCAAATCTGACCCTGCGTACACATCACCAAAATAAAATTGAATTCGAAGAAATGATATTTATATCTCGAACTTCGATCAAAATTTGTCGGTTTATGGGATATGAATCCCTGCCTCGTGTGCTTCTCATGTTTTCATTATTTCGCCGAAACGTAACGGTTTTCTGTTCTTACGCTGTGTCCTCTAAGCGAGAGATAAGAAGGGTGAGATGCGTGGATCATTTGAATTATATTTTTTTGTTTGGAGCTAATATCCGTAAGCATTATAAAACCCTGCATTGCGTACGCATCAGGTCAGTGTGCCAATGGGGATCATGGCGAGAAGTAACGCTTTTTTGCCAGAGATGCAGATCGACGAACATAGCGATTTGCGTGAGATTATTTTCCGCATCGCTTCTACTTTATGTTTTTACAGTCAACCTGTATGGAGTAGGTGTAGAGATTCGTGGCGACGGCGTTTGCGTACAGTGCACTATTCGCTTTTACGTCGCGAACTGCGATTTTTACTCGCCCATAGCGGTCTTCGTAGAATCGCCGTTTATTACGAATGATGTTTTCGCAATAATCGATCGGGGTTGATGATAGCGGGCGAATTTGTCAGAGAAATACGCATGGAAAATGCAAATGTTCTCGATGACATGATGTCGGCGTTTAGCGAACAAATTGGTAAGTAAAAGATTTTATACGCATTTTTTATGACGAAAAAATATTTGTTATATGTTTTAAAATTTTCAAGCCTTAGAAAATCTTCTCGCCGATGACAGCGACGCGTCGACAATTTTTATGAACTATAGCGGGCGTGAAAATCTCGTAGCACGTCAACTAGAGTACGAGAGCGAGAATGAGGCTGTAACGAGCCCAAGCGAACCCGATATCTCAAGTAGCGAAGGAGAAGAAGAAGAAGGAGAACATCAACAACAACAACAACAACAACTTATACAACAACCTATACAACAACCTATACAACAACAACAACAAATAATCCATGTAGCAAACGAAGAAGATGATAGGCGCTCGAATATTTTAGAATCCGACAACTAGAGCGAAAGCATGATTAGAATAGACTCGTCGGATGAAGCTGTGCGACACATAAATTTGGAATGTGCAGATTTGAAGTCTCGTGATTAAGATAAGGCTCATCCTGTCGCGTTTCAAAATCATAAAAAACAAACAAAATATTTTTTTCGTGATTAATCTCATTACTTATCGGTTGCATGTAACAAAATTCGTTGATAAAATGTTTTCTTTTACAATATTTACACCAAATCATTCCGCACGTGTGTTTCGAACGAAAACAATTTGTAACTTTATTGCATCTATTGCAAAGTTTAACTACATCGCACAATTTTTTGTTCTTTTTTTTATAAGAGCCATCTTTTAAATGATTATCGTAGCACATATTTCCAAAAAAATTTCTATTACATTGCGAGCATTTAATTAAATCGACATTATCTGTTTTACACACGGGAGAGACAACGCACTTGGAACATGTTTTTAAACATTTGTGTTGGTCTATGAAATTAAAACGTTTGTTACAAAAAGTGCAAAAGAATTTAGATCATGCAACACCGATTAAATTCAGTATTGTAACATAATGTTTCGCGTTAGAATTATAACAAAGATTAATTATACGCTGTGTTTCACATCCTGTCTGTCTTTCTACAACAGCACGCCCATCAAAAAATGGGGGCTCACCGCTGCCAAAAGTTTTCTTATCGTATACTACTATAGCTATACCAGTGTGTAAATAATAATTTTGAAATTGCTCAATTTCGAAGAAACCTGCTCCCGTGGGTGGTATACGAACATTAGCATCCTGCATTAATTTTTCGGCGCGTTCGCGTTGTAGTTTACGTCGACCGTCGCACACGACACCCCATTCCTTTCGAGCTTCATCCGTATCGTTTGCCCGCAATTTGATATAAGTTTCACCTACAACTAACGAACGCGGTAGGCATAAATTATCGACATTTACAATAAACACTATTGATCTTTGTGTCACCAAATTGATCGTTAATTTTCTCGCTCTACGCGCGCCCATCCCTTCGGATATACTTACAAATGTAATGTGTAACACAAAACTTTCGTCGATTCGGAAATTTTCATAACTTTGTGTCAGATTTGCAATCAAATCCCAAAGATCAGCGTAATGAAAATTTTCAGTCGGTCGAAAAGATAATCCACCTGCGCCATTCGCAAAGTATTCGCTCCCAACGACCACACCGATCAAAAACCTTTCTTCATTCGGTATCAACGAAATAATATGCGCGTGAATGTCGCGCATTGCTGCCTCCATCCAAACAAGGGGATTATCGCAATCGGTAGGCGGGTCTTTGATACGCAGTTTAATACAGCGCCCGACCACTCTAAATCGCTGCACATGGTTTTCGGTTTCGTCTGCCACAATAAATCTTACTCCGGGCGGTCTTATGTCGAGATTATTCGCTTCCTCATCCTCCTCCTCCTCCTCCTCCTCCTCCTCCTCCTCCTCCTCCTCCTCCTCCTCCTCCTCCTCCTCCTCCTCCTCCTCCTCCTCCTCCTCCTCTGCAGCATCACCATTGGCTCTGTTCTCCTCCTCTTCGTCGCCTCCGTCGTAATCGTCGGCCATGCCATCATCGTTGTGGCCGTATCCCGCTTGCAGAGGTTCTCCGCTCTCTATTATGCATGAATTTGCGTCTACTGTAGGCGATGGTGGGAGCGATGGCCATACTGATCTTGTAGACAACGAGTCGTCCGCTGTAATGTTTATTAAAAAACGATTAATAAAAAATAAATGTTTTTTGTTTTCACAATTATAATACCAAAAAGTTAATCTTCAGGTTTTCCGTTGAAACTATCGCTCATGCGTTCCAACAAATCTTGTAGTTCGTTCGACGTATATAATGGAGAATCTTGATGTTCGGCCTGGTCGTGAAACCATCGCAATACTTGCGTACGCCGAACATGCAAAATTCTCCTCGCGTAAATCAATAGAAATGGTATGTCGAAACCCGGAGTGGCCAATCCGTCGCCGCTATTATTTCTTCTCCGAATAACTTTTTTGAAAAAATAAAAAGTTGTAAAAACAGCCTTTTACATGAAAAAAATAAATATTCAAATTAAAAAAATTCTTACATTCGTTGACTCGTCGATCTAGAGGACTAGTTTCGTCGAAACTGTTTCAAACGAGACGATGGCTATCCTCGATATTATGAAAACTCCGCTCCGACGGGGGTGCTCTAGTTGAATAAAAATTATGAAGCATCCCTGCGCGAGGTTGGCCGCTGTTCCCACTAGTCGAGGGCTGCGGGTCCTCGCTCATTATGGCTCTCTCCACTGCGACCCGTGGTTCCCGATAGTGGTTGAGCGCCAAGTTTAATCCGCGCGTTAAAACTGTGTCATTATCTTCTTCATCCGACGAGTCTATTCTAATCATGCTTTCGCTCTCGTTGTCGGATTCTAAAATATTCGAGCGCCTATCATCTTCTTCGTTTGCTACATGGATTATTTGCTGTTGTTGTTGTATAGGTTGTTGTATAGGTTGTTGTATAAGTTGTTGTTGTTGTTGTTGTTGATGTTCTCCTTCTTCTTCTTCTCCTTCGCTACTTGAGATATCGGGTTCGCTTGGGCTCGTTACAGCCTCATTCTCGCTCTCGTACTCTAGTTGACGTGCTACGGGATTTTCACGCCCGCTATAGTTCATAAAAATTGTCGACGCGTCGCTGTCATCGGCGAGAAGATTTTCTAAGGATTGAAAATTTTAAAACATATAACAAATATTTTTTCGTCATAAAAAATGGGTATAAAATCTTTTACTTACCAATTTGTTCGCTAAACGCCGACATCATATCATCGAGAACATTTGCATTTTCCATGCGTATTTCTCTGACAAATTCGCCCGCTATCATCAACCCCGATCGATTATTGCGAAAACATCGTTCGTAATAAACGGCAATTCTACGAAGACCGCTATGGGCGAGTAAAAATCGCAGTTCGCAACGTAAAAGCGAATAGTGCACTGTACGCAAACGCCGTCGCCACAAATCTCTACACCTACTCCATACAGGTTGACTGTAAAAACGTAAAGTAGAAGCGATGCGGAAAATAATCTCACGCAAATCGCTATGTTCGTCGATCTGCATCTCTGGCAAAAAAGCGTTACTTCTCGCCATGATCCCCATTGGCACACTGACCTGATGCGTACGCAATGCAGGGTTTTATAATGCTTACGGATATTAGCTCCAAACAAAAAAATATAATTCAAATGATCCACGCATCTCACCCTTCTTATCTCTCGCTTAGAGGACACAGCGTAAGAACAGAAAACCGTTACGTTTCGGCGAAATAATGAAAACATGAGAAGCACACGAGGCAGGAATTCATATCCCATACACCGACAAATTTTGATCGAAGTTCGAGATATAAATATCATTTCTTCGAATTCAATTTTATTTTGGTGATGTGTACGCAGGGTCAGATTTGATAATGCTTACGGATATTAGCTCCAGACAAAATATAATCAAAATGATCCACTCACAATTGTCATCCCTCGCTCAAAGTACACAACGTAAGAACAGGAAACCGTTATGTTTCGAAGAAATAATAAAACATGAGAAGCACACGAGGCAGGGTTTTCATATTGCACAGAGCGATAAATTTTTATCAAAGGTCCAGATATACACATAAAGATATATATTTACGTAACTAATACCCTAACGTACTATCGCGAAAAAACATCCTGCGCACGTGTTTAAATTATAAGACGAAAACTGATATAACGTGAGCAGATTCACTTAGGCGGTGCACTTTTGGTGTATTCTCTTACACACCTTATTGATGCGGGCTTTTTATAATGGCAAAAACGATAAGGCTGTGGCCAGGCATCGCGCTGGATCCGAAATCGTGCATCTGACACCGTCTCCGCTCGCTATCGCGCTATATTTTTTACCAAAGGTTAAACAGCGGAGGGTACACTCTAGTCAAGTCAGCATTTGTCAAAGAGCCACAGTCAAGATGACATGGATCAAGAAAGCGTCTGCAGTAACAGACTGGATAGATAATTTAAAGAAAAAAGAACAGGAAATATATTTGTCTATCTTGAATAAAAAACGCGAAATAACAGTGCTCCAAAATACAATCAAGAGCGAAGTTCTACTACTGGAAAGCATACGTAAAGAGATTGCGGACTTTTCAAGACACACCAATCATGCTCCATCAAACTATAATCAGTTTAACATCCTAGCGAAATGCTTAGTATGCGATAAAGTATTAGTTAAAAAACAGAAAAATTGTGCGTGGAGAAAGTGTGAAGGGTGTAATATGTGGCTGTGTAGTGTATGCGTTCGAAATCGGAAGCGCACATGCTTCAACGCGATTCACCAGTTCCCGCAGCACCAGCAGCAGCAGCAGCAGCAGCACCAGCAGCAGCAGGAGCAGCAGCAGCAGCAAGAACCCGAGATGGACACAAATACACAAGCAGGTGACTTTGAGTACCACGGGTTTTATGCAGTAAATGACTAAGAAGAAATATGTGTTATAGATTAATACGGTATGTTGTATGCTTAATGTATAAAACTGTGAAAAATAATTTTTTGTAATTTTTTTAAGTTTGTGTTTTAACGTAAAAATGAAATTAATATAATATGTAGAACTATAATGTTTTTATATAAAATAATTTTTTGTAATTTTTTGTAATTGTTTAAGTCAATTTTTTAACATAAAAAACAAAAAAATGATGTAATTTTTTTTATTCTCCTATCTTTAATTGCCATTCCAGTCTTCCACTCTGCGCGCGCGCGCATACACATACACACACACACACACACACACACACATACACACGCACACACACACACATGCACGCACACATATTTCATTTATCTTAATTGATGTTTTTATTGTTTATTATGTTTAGACAATAAGAATATTGATTAATTAAAATTATTAATCAGTATACTTTCTACTATGGCGTAGGCTCGTGACGTCATCAATCCCGATACGTGACAGTTACACGCACGCACACATATTTCATTTATCTTAATTGATGTTTTTATTGTTTATTATTTTTAAACAATAAGAATATTGATTAATTAAATTTATAAATCAGTATACTTTCTACTATGGCGTAGGCTCGCGACGTCATCGATCCCGACACGGAACAATCTCTTATCAATTGTTTAGCAACATTAATTTAAATATCTTAATCGGTGTTTTATTAATTGTTTTGTAAAAACATTTTTATGTTTGATCATGTAATTAAGATATCTTAATTGCTTGTTTATATAAACAATCAATAAAACACATTAATTACTATATTGTTGAACACCAATAATAAGAGGGGCAGCATCACTGCCTCCCGAGAACACCATTCTACTATGGAGAGAGACGAAAATGTGTCACCGATTCCCGTACGGGGCTCTCTGCTTATATTTACAGCTATTATGATATCTTCATTGCTTCTTTATTGCTTGTTTATGTAAACAAACCATAACAACAGGCTATTAAGATATCTTAATTACTGTTTATGTAAACAAAGATAAGATAGCCCGGGCAGGGCACGATGACTCACCGTCTCTCCATAGTAGAATGTAACCAAACCTTTCTTATAAAATTCATATATCATCGATATCCTCTGCATACTCCATTTTGGCGTCACCAGTTCCTACGCATGGTCTCTACACCACATGATGCAAAGTATAGTATATTCATTTATAATGAGATGAGCGAAACGGGAGGTACCATTTTCATATTGAACGTCAAACAAGCAAGAAGTATGGGGCCACCGCAAAGCAGGAACGCTACGAAAAATTACACCGGCGATAAAGAGAAGCAGCCGCTTATACAGCCATCATCGTCGTCATCATCAAAATCGTCATCGCACAATAGCTTCTCCAAGAACACCTTCTCGTTTCCAGAGAAACAAGCGTACAAACGATTTTAACAATCGTTTACTGTTAATTTTTTATCAAAATGGTCCTTTTCAGGACCACAATATAATATCACGTAAAAACATACTATTCGGTATCTTCTTACACAAATACACACATACACACACACACACACACCACACACACACACACACACACAGGCACGCACACATATTTCATTTATCTTAATTGATGTTTTTATTGTTTATTATGTTTAGACAATAAGAATATTGATTAATTAAAATTATTAATCAGTATACTTTCTACTATGGCGTAGGCTCGTGACGTCATCAATCCCGATACGGGACAATTACACGCACGCACACATATTTCATTTATCTTAATTGATGTTTTTATTGTTTATTATGTTTAAACAATAAGAATATTGATTAATTAAATTTATAAATCAGTATACTTTCTACTATGGCATAGGCTCGCGACGTCATCGATCCCGATACGGAACAATCTCTTATCTATTGTTTAGCAACATTAATTTAAATATCTTAATCGGTGTTTTATTAATTGTTTTGTAAAAACATTTTTATGTTTGATCATGTAATTAAGATATCTTAATTGCTTGTTTATATAAACAATCAATAAAACACATTAATTACTATATTGTTGAACACCAATAATAAGAGGGGCAGCATCACTGCCTCCCGAGAACACCATTCTATTACACTGAGAAAAATGATGTATTAAAAATTACTATAATATATAGGAACGTGGAGACAAATCTCAAATACCAAAATTTTTACTATATTTTATAGTAAAAATTGATATATACATAATAGAAATTGCTATGTGCATAGTAATTTTTACTACAAAATATAGTAATAATTTTAGTATTTGAGATTTGTCCCTACGTTCCTACATATTATAGTAATTTTTAATACATCATTTTTCTCAGTGTATGGAGAGAGACGAAAATGTGTCACCAATTCCTGTACGGGACTCTCTGCTTATATTTAGAGCTATTATGATATCTTAATTGCTTCTTTATTGCTTGTTTATGTAAACAAACCACAACAACAGGCTATTAAGATATCTTAATAACTGTTTATGTAAACAAAGATAAGATAGCCCGGGTAGGGCACGATGACTCACCGTCTTTCCATAGTAGAATGTATACTACTTACTACTTAGCGCCGAAGAGGCCCAATAGCTCACATACTCTTACAAAACTTTATAGAACCTATGCACTTTACGCCCGTGTGGGTGAAAATTATTGTAATTATATAACTATAATGCCTTCTCTTTATTTCTAAAATCCATAAGAATTTTTTTAGATATTTACGAAAAGTCAAAGCCTATATAAAAAAATTACATAGTTACCAACACATCACTATTTTTCATGATTTTTTCTCAATTTTGAACTTTCTATAATATTGCGCACCTTGGCAGGAAAAGAGAAGTCTAGAGCTGCTCTAGCAGGGGTGGTCCTCCGATCTCCCATACATACTTGGCGGGCCCGACGATTTGCAGTTCAAGGTGTAAGACATGGTCATTTTCATATAAATACCCGTATGGACATAATAAATGTATGAAACCGTAGGAAAACGTATAAAAACGTATAAAAATGAACCTTTCTATTGGTTTTTGGACATATTTTATACGGTTTTATACATTTTTATACATTTTTATCCAGTTTAATACATTTTCAGACTTTTTCTTACACTTCAAAAATTCTTCCATGTTAAGTTTGTAAAAGGTTAATGTAATAAAACATAGGAAACCGTATAAAAATGTATATTTCTGTATATTTCCGTAGATTTTTTCAAATTTATTACATTTTTATACGGTTTTAAACATTTTTATACAGTTTAATACATTTTCATATAAAATAAAATAATAGAAAAAAAAAAAAATAAATTATGTTTCTATGTTTATAAAAATATAATTACGTTTTTCCATTTTTTACGATTTATAAATTCTATAAAACGTAAAAAACCATATAATTATATAAAATCGTTGCAAATCGTAGAAAACTGTATTAGAATGTTAGAATCCGTATGAAACCGTATTAAAACGTATCAAAACGTATTAAAACGTATAAATTTGTCCAAAAACCAATGTTTAGATCCGGTTTTATACGTTTTTATACAGTTTTGTACGGTTTTATACGGTTTCATACATTTCCTTTGCCATACGGGTATTCATATATTTAAAGATCAGATAAAATGTATAAATGTGTTGCTTCTACATATTAACTACTGATCCGTGAATCTATCACTCTGTTTTTAAATAGAAAGTGCAAACCCGTCTGAAAGTATTATATGAGATCTCATATGTAATCCCATAATATATAAAATTGCAGATGATATCGCATATCGAGATCTGATACGAGATATGCGATGACTGAAATTCTCATATGAGATCGTATATGATATTTACACGCGGGAAAAGGATACACAATAGGTTGCTTATAAAATGGTTAGTAAAATGTAAAGCACTTTAGAAGTAGACTATAAATTAATATGAATTTTTTATTTTATTCTCGTTTAAAAAGGACTGACACAAAGAAAAATATTGTGGGTAATAAAAGTAAATCATGAGTCTGCACATATAGGGATTATACCAATTAAAAATTAAAGCGAATGTAATTATTTATAGTAGACTTATAGGTATAAATATTGTTAATGAATTTATGCAAAAATTTTGTATTCTATATTAAAGTAGCCTACCGGTAAACTGCATATCGTCGGGCCCGCCAAGTATGTATGGGAGATCGGAGGACCACCCCTGCTAGAGCAGCTCTAGACTTCTCTTTTCCTGCCAAGGTGCGTAATATTATAGAAAGTTCACAATTGAGAAAGAATCATGAAAAATAGTGATGTGTTGGTAACTATGTAATTTTTTTATATAGGCTTTGACTTTTTGTAAATATCTAAAAAAATTCTTATGAATTTTAGAAATAAAGAGAAGGCATTATAGTTATATAATTAAAATAATTTTCGCTCACACGGGCGTAAAGTGCGTAGGTTCTATAAAGTTTTGTAAGAGTATGTGAGCTATTGGGCCTCTTCGGCGCTAAGTAGTATTTTATGCCCGCTGGCTGAATAATTTTGAAGTTACAACGTGGGCGTAAAATGTAATTTTACACGCTAGATACGAAAAGTTCTATTATGTCAGTCAAGTTAACTTATGGCCGGTACTACTACAATAAATTGATTTGAGTACTTTCTTGTGTTTAATTTGTATAGCTCAGAAAGATGAACAAATTTGAATATATTTCTGAGAACAGTCATACATTAGTTTCCGAGAGTTGTTTGCATTACTTGACTATCGATAATTGATTTCACAACTTTCGTTTGTTTGATTTCCAGTGAACAATTTGAATGTACATACTTACATATAATTTGTTCAGCATACAATGTCTCAAAGAATTAAAAGACTTTTTCATTCGTATTTATTTGATTTCTTTTACAAAATCATAAATATTATTATTTTATAGATTATTTGTACAGTCATGAAAAAAATGATTACCATTTGTAGAGAGTACTTATTGAATAGATGAGATTCGAAGAAATAAAAGGACAAGACAAATTGTGTTGGTTTTTATAGATTATCCAGAAAAAACGTCTATACTTGCCTTATTTTATACTTTCGTAGAAAGTTTTATATTAGCAATATTATTATTTGTACAGTCATGAAAAAAATTATTACCATTTGTAAAGAGTGCTTATTGAATAGAAGAGAGTAGAAGAATTAAAAGGACTAGACAAATTATGTTGTTATAGAATGTACTTAAAAATTTAGCTTTTAAAAAACGTGTTGATTGTTTTAAAAAAAATATTTAAGCTCTCATTAAAGTTTTTGGTACTCAGATTGACCGATGTTGATAGAGAGGGCGGGAGGGAGGGAGAGAGAGAGTTCCCTGTTGAAAATATCCATGAGGATTTTACACTGATTTCCACATGGAATCGATATGGAATCCATATGGAATCTATATGGAATCTATACGGATTCCATATGGATTCCATGTCGATTCCATGTGGAAATCAGTCCCAAATCGTCCTGTGGACTTCCACATGGAATTCCATATAGATTTCTATATGAATTTTTCTACAAACATTTGTAAAACAAAATCCGTATGGATTTCCATGTAGATTTCCATGGGGAAATTCAGGTAAAAACGACATGATCCATATAGATTTCCACATGGATTTCCATATGGTAATTTTAATGTTTATAAAAATGTTTATTTATAAAATTGTTATATATTTTTTTACTAGGATACATATTTTTGACAACAAGTACTGTAGAATCTTTTCGAAGAATTACATAAGAGGAAATTATAGTTTATAATTTTTTATGCTTTACTGATATGGTAAAAAACGTATCCCTAGTAAAAAAATTTAGAAATTTTATTAATAAACATTTTTATAAACATTTAAATTACCACATGGAAATCCATATGGAAATCTATATGGATCACATCGTTTTTACCTGGATTTCTCCATGGAAATCTACATGGAAATCCATACGGATTTTGTTTTACAAATGTTTATAGAAAAATTCATATAGAAATCTATATGGAATTCCATGTGGAAATCCACAGGACGATTTGGGACTGATTTCCACATGGAATCGACGTGGAATCCATATGGAATCCGTATAGATTCCATATGGATTCCATATGGATTCCATGTGGAAATCAATGTAAAATCCACATGGATATTTTCAACAGGGTTGATATAGTCATGAAAAAAATTATTACTATTTGTAGAGAGTCCTTATTGAATAGATGAGACTAAAAGAAATAAAAGGACTAGACAAATTGTGTTGTTAGAATTTAACGTACTTAAAAAATAGCTTTTAGAAAAAGTGAGGGGAGGGGAAGAGAGAGAGTGAGAGAGAGAGAGAGAGAGAGAATGATAATATAAAGGGAGGGAGGGCGGGAGAGACTAATACTTGTCTTAGTTTAAACTTTTGTAAAATGTTGTTTAGATATATTTCACAACTTTTTAAGAGAAAATAATAATTACACAGTGTGATAACATTATGAGGGTTTATTATAGTATAGTATATTTTTAATATAATTAGTAAATGATAGTATTGTTATTCACAAAAGTTTTAAATTTTAATGTTTCTTCAAGGAGCTCGAAAAATGATGACATTAGTAAAATTTTTTGAAATAATATAATCAAACGCGTATATTCTTAGGTATGATGATAATTTAACAATACTATTAATTATTGTAAAGTCATATGAAAATATCATTCTTTTTATGTTTTCAGTTTGCAGGAAAAACTTATATACATATCTTATTTTATACTTTCAAAGATTGTTATTAAGAAGACAAATTACATATATAGTAAAGGGATCGATATTTTTTTGAACAAATTAGATCTTAAAACGAAGCTTTTAGTTCATATTTGTATAATTTTTTTTCAGAGCATATTATAAGTATTTTCATTTTTTGGTACTAGAAATTGATTATTAAAGCCTTAAATTAGTTCTACTATAAGACTGCTGTATGATAATATCATGAATTATTTTTGTAGCTTCGCAATTAATTATTGGCACCATGAGCCAATAATTAATTATATTATTCTCAACACTTGGATTTGTTGAAATTATCACTAGAACCCGGTCAAAAATATCCAGCTAGGAAACCCAATTGGATCTATGTCACATGGGAAATCCTGCTGGATCCAGGTGGATTTACACAGATTTCAGTAGATTAGATTAGACCACTTGTATTAATAACCCATCAGTGCTACACGACTTGTAAAATGTGAGAAAAAAAGCTTTCTCGATATTCTTTTATAGTAGAGATATAAGTTCTTGAAATTATTATTGAAGCTACTTAAATTAATAACCCATCATTGCCACACATAATCTTGTAAAATTAAAAATGCAACCAGTTTATGAATTAAGAATCACTCAGAATAAAAGCTTTCTTGACATTCTTGTATAGATAAAACTTTTTGAAATTATTATCTGAATCTTGTCTAGAAAAAATATTTACTAAGAACTCTGAAACATTTTGACGTCTCCGATGGTGAGAAATCATATCTTAGATTAACTGAGCACTTTTATTCGTTGAAATTTTCACAATAACATATCATTTTTACTTTTTTCAGTATTCCCATGTTCATTAGGTATAATCTTTTTATTGGCACTTGAATAAATATGTACAACAGCACAGCACTGATATCGACTAAGTTTTTTGAAGATGACAGATGCTTTTTAAACCAAGGCTCAGACCAATATTTCAAATCGGCACCATAAAATATATTGTATATTTATAACGTCACATGTCACTCAGCAATATTTTCTTCTGTGCAAAAACTTGTTATGAAAATTATGAGCCTCATAACACATAATTATTCAATAAACACTTGTTCTATTCTCAAAACATTTCAAACTGATTTTTAATAGAAGTTTTAAAATTTGATTATAAACACTTCATGTAACACGTCATACTATATTTTATTTATTATTACACAAAACACTGGAAATTATATTGTATATTTATAACTTCGTGTATCACTCAGCAATATTTTCTTCTATGCAAAAGCGTATTATGAAGTTTATGAACCTCATAGAACGTAATTACTTATTAATACATACTTAGCTATTTTCAAAACATTTCAAACTGATTTTAAGTAGAAGTTTTAAAATTTGATATAACACTTCATGCAACACATTTTACCGGTATTTTATTTTTTTATATTACGCTAAACACTGATTAGATGCCATTTTTTAATCACTATGTTATTTGTTATCAATAAAATTTGATTATATATGCACTTCATGCAACACATCATATTGGTATTTTATTTTATTTATTACACAAAACACTGATTAGATGTCATTTTTTAATAATCACAACATTTTTATTATCAATATAATTTTCAACTAGATAGACGATCTATGAAAATCACAATTTTCTTTTCTTATTTTGAAAAACCTACTTCAAAACATAATACTTCTTTCGTACTTTGAGTCCAATACTGTCAGAAAGTAATAATACTTGTTATAAACTTTATTGATTTATAACTTGATAATAAAAGTTTGCTACTTATCTGATTATAATATATTGCTATTGGATAATAAGACTCGGGTGGTGATACTATCAACTTATTTATTCACTAAAATAAATAACGACGTTTCGGCCCGTACAGAACGATGTACGTTACAAGGCCCTCATCAGGTTCCAATTTCTAAAAGTTAAGATACATGTAAATTCAAACAAATGTTAAACAAAAATCACATATTATTGCAAACTTACAGTTATTTCTACAAAAACAACTTTCGGCAACACGCTAGATGATAGAGCGGTGAATACAAGATTCACTATCGCGTTATATTCTTATATATGTTTTGTTACATACGAGTGTGTATGTGAATAAACACAATACCTATCTCACCTTACGTATAAAATTAACTAACTACTATGCTTTCTAAACTTAATAGTCAAAATACTAAACATTATTATTAAGGAAATGTTTATAACAAAATTTTAAATTTTTTATGTCTAACATTCTATTAATATTATTCGCATTAACATGAATATGTAGCATTTCAGAGAACAATCGCTTGAATTTATTATTTTCTGTGTCTAGTATTTTTACCTTATCAAAGTTAAATGAGTGTGTTGTTTCATTAACATGTTCTACTAAAGCTGATTTCTCTCTAAAATGTTTACAGTCTCTTTCATGTTCCTTTACTCTAGTTTTGAGATGCCTGGAAGATTGGCCTATGTAACAAGCTTTGCAGTTATTACAGTTTATTTTATAAACAATGTTACATTTGTCTATGTGACACATTCGATCTTTTCCCAATTGAATAAATCTCGAGAATTTATCAATGTATTTGAAAATTACATTAATATTATTTTTGTGAAAAATTCTCTTAATAATAGAGTCAAATTTTTGAAAATAAGGTAAAACTATCAATTTTTTATTACTGAAAATCACTTGATTTGAAGCTGCGTAATTGTATATTTTTTGTAATCTTTTTTTTATATATTTATTAATAAAATTATGTGGGTAATTATTAGTTAGTAAGAATTTTTTTGATATTTCAAGATTTTCACTGTGGAATTTAACGTCGGACAATTTGATACTGTGATCTACTAACGTGTAGAATATTGCGATTTTTTGAGATAAAGGGTGCTGTGAATTAAAATTTAAGTAACGACCAGAATGTGTAGGTTTCCTATACCAGTTAGTAATTATTGAATTATTATCTTGAATTATGAGCTTCAAATCAAGAAAACTAATTTCATTATTATTTGTGGTTTCCACTGTAAATTGTAGGTTACTGTCAAAGTTATTAAACACTTTCAAAGTTTCATCGATTAAACAAATGGGAATACATATTAGAATGTCATCTACATAAGCGTAAGTATAAAGGTACATCAAAACTTAGTTTATTAAGACAATGTTCCTCCAAGCGTCTCATAGCCAAGTCACACAAGACAGGACTTACAGGACTTCCCATCGCAGATCCGAATGTTTGTTTATAAAATTTGTCATTAAATTGGAAAAAAGTGGAGTCAAGGACTATGTTAATACCTTCACAAATCTCTTTACAAGAAAGATTTATTTTATTGCGTAAATATTTCCAATTATCTTCTATTGATTTTATAATAATTTCCTTGCTTGTATTAGTGAATAAACTAACACATCTAAACGGACATCTCACGTTCTGTACGGGCCGAAACGTCGTTATTTATTTTAGTGAATAAATAAGTTGATAGTATCACCACCCGAGTCCTATTATCCAAATTAAACTATGGCTATCACTAGAGTCATTTAATCATTATATTGTTATTGCCCATTGATATTCACAGCTGCTTACATAGGTTATTTTCCAATCCACTTGAAGATTTAAAAATTACTTGAGACTCATGGACATACAGAAGATTCGGTTAGCCTACTCTACTTTTTTGATGAACTTGAATAATTAATAATAATTAATGAACTCTTCTTTGTTAAAAACTATTTTTTAACAGTGATCGATTTACTTGGTAATAATCCTTACATTTTCTGATATAGTCTGTAAAAATAAAAACAAGATTTCACAAAGTAACAATACTTATTATAAACTTTATTGATTTATAACTTTATAATAAAAGTTTGCTACTTATCTGATTATAACATATTGCTATTGCCCATTGATATTCACAGCTGCTTATATAGGTTATATTTTTCCAATCAAATCCATTCCAATTCATCCAAAATGAAATAATCTGTATATGTATCTGTATGTATATATATAATAAGTACTTATCTAACTAATAAAAGTTATTTTCCCCGTTGATTGATACACATAATTCTTCTCATAATTAGTTGATTTCTTGAGATCTTTGAAATATATTATTATTAACTAACTCACTAAATGATAACATTTGTATATAAAAATACTGACATGTTATATGTAAGGTTAGGCGTCGACCAGATACGGGTGTGTATATGTACTATATATATAAATATATATAGATATACAAGCGTAAAATAGACGACCACCGGAAGTGTCGTAAGAGCTGCAAACCGGATATCTGAACAAGGAGAAGAAAAGATCGGAAACGAAACAGCACATAAAAAAATTCAGCTCTCTATATCTTTTGAACGAGATAATATTTTTAAATAAAATCTTTTGATTTGAGTAGAGTAATGAAATGGCTTTCGATTAAGAGGGATATGTTATATAGTAAAAACTAACGCAATATACGCAAATGCGCATTAAATTTTTTGTACACCTATTTCAATGTATATGTAGCACGGGTCGCTCCTTTAGGCTTCTTCTATACTTGCCTTCGGAGCGCTCCCGCGCTCCTTGATATAATTGATCCAAATAATTTAAGAGAAAATATAAAACAATAATTAATTACATAATATAATTAAAATTTACTTTAATTCTACATTTAATGTAAAGTACTTTTCTTAATGTAATTAACTATTATTTAGTAAAATATAAGATGGCTGAACAAGGTGATTCAAAACCTAGTCCATTAAGATCCCGGTTGAAAACCACAGATAAAATACAATAAAAAAAATTTTGTATATGTTTCCATACGGTTTCTGCACCAGGAATACCAAATAGAGGATTATAAAAAAAATATCTTATAAGAAGTTATCAGCTATTTCATATACAATAAAATAATTTCTATCTGATTGTATGAGGTATATACAATAATATATTAATAGGATTTTATAAGACATATCTATTTATGCGTGTTTATAAGCTAAAGCTTATAAGTTGAAAAACTCATAAGAATTGCTAATTAACTTTATCAGACTGTATTAGGTTAATGAAATATACATACTATTTATTGTTTTGTTTATTCGTTCATATAGGTCATAGCCAATAAACTTTTGACGTTGTTTATTTGTAAAAGTATATAAATTTCTAAATTTCTACATTAATTTTTATCGTAGTTTATTGGAGAAGACTCATAAAATGTAGTTGTTCCTATAGTACTTTAATGGTTTACGCAGATTGGCATAATATTAAATAATCTTCGTTTATTGGATTAAATAAGTTATACAGGATAAACTAAGGGAATAAAGTCGTGGTTTTTATTCGCAAAGGCAGATATTTTTATAGTATTTTTTATTGTAATTGACTGAAATTGTAGTACAAATTTATATGAATCTGACTCAACTTTTATTGGGGAAAACTCATAAAATTGAGTCGTTCTTATAGTACTTCAGTGGTTTATGCAGATTGACATAATATTAAATAATCTTCATTTATCGGATTATATTAGTTGCATAGGATAAACTACGCGAATATCATCGTGGTTTTTATTTGCAAACGCAGATATTTTTATAATATTCTTTTATCGTAATTGATTGAAATTTGAGCATAAATTTATATGAATCTGAATAAACTTTTATTGGGGAAGACTCATAAAATGTAGTTGTTCCTATAGTACTTTAATGGTTTACGCAGATTGGCATAATATTAAATAATCTTCGTTTATTGGATTAAATAAGTTATACAGGATAAACTAAGGGAATAAAGTCGTGGTTTTTATTCGCTGAATACTAAATTATTTTGAGTACTTACTTTGTATAGTTTCCGCCACACTTCAAATGAGGTCTGGTCACTCTCTGGTCTGGTGAGGATCGGGCGAAACTCCAATCACTTACATTAGTGGTGTCGTGGCGAGGATATTGATGCTGGGTGCAGGCAGCAGAGAAAATGCAGGATACAGTATCTAGAGGACAAAACAAAAGAATTAGTTTTTATCAAAAAGTGCGACATCGACGTGTTTTGCCCACCCCCCGTTCTCGCGGCAAAACAAAACAATGCTGTCGGCGCGAAGAGCGGTCGCGGCGTGAGATGCCCGCCCCCCCTTTTTCGCGGCAAAACCCAATTCTCGGAATTTCCCACATGTATCTACTCGCGAGCGCGTTTCTCTCTCTCTCTCTCTCTCTCTCTCTCTCTCTCTCTCTCTCTCTCTCTCTCTCTCTGTTATCTCTCTCCCGCATGCGCGTTTTCTCTCTCTCTCCTCTCTCCCGCGTGCGCGTTTTCTCTGCCTCTCGCGTGTGCATTTTCTCTTTTCTCTCTCTCTCTCTCTCGCGTGTGCATCCTCTCTCTCTTGCGTGCGCGTTTCTTCCTCACTCACTCGTTCTCTCACTATCTCTCACTAATTACTCACTTAATACTAAATTAGTTTGAGTACTTACTTTGTATAGTTTCCGCCACACTGCAAATCAGATCTGGTCACTAGGTCTGAACTGGTGAGGATCGGCCGAAACTCCGGAAGGGCTGAAAGCACTGGCGCGTCTGCAAGCAGCGCGGGCAGCGCGGGCAACGCGAGCAGCGCGAGAAGCGCGAGAAGCGCGAGCCAATGAGCGTGAAGTACGGCCGAGACGCCGATCGCATTTCGCAGTTGTGTCGACGCCGCCCCTCTCTCACGATAAAAACGTATACTTATGTCTATGTTAACCATAGAACTATAATGTCGAGAACACAATTCATTTTTATCGTACAATACGTATAGAATTGAAAAATATTGTTAGAGTTCTGATTATATTTTACGGGTAGAGGTAACTTACTCAATCCTTTTACATGCAATCTGGGAAATTCTTTACTTTTACTCCCGTTATGCGTAATATTCTATTTCAATTCTGTATGCATTGTCCGATAGAACTTAATTACACACTGTTTCTGTGTAATTAGTTTTTATCGGACAATGCGTATAGAAAATATTATTGGGATTGTTATTAAGTTTTACGGGTAGAGGAAACTTAAACAATCCTATTTTATAGGTTTACTTAAATAATTCTCTAAAATAGGATCGTGTAAGTTTTATCTACCCGCAAAACTTAATAAGAAACCTTATAATATTTTTCAATTCTATAAGTATTGTACGATGAAAATTAATTACACAGGTGTAAAAATGGTGTATATTGCATGCAGTATTACACCATTTTTTATTGGAGATTATCTTTTTATACATGCAGTACTGCACCTGTGTAATTAATTTTTATCGGACAATGCGTATTGAAAATATTATTAGGTTCTTATTAGGGGTCGTTTTACGGGTAGAGATAACTTACACAACCCTATTTTAATATAGAATTATTTAAGTATATTTTATAGGATTATACTTATACAAGTCTATAAAATAGGACTGCGTATATTTATCTACCCGCAAAATTGAATAAGAAACCTTATTGTTCAATTCTATACATAATGTCCGATAAATCGCAAAGGTTGTATTTTCGGCCACGTCCAGCAGAAAAATCGTATACGCATCACGGTAGCAAATAAAGAAGGCCTCAGATCACATGTTTGTCACCCTCGCCTTTGGCTCGGGTGACATTTTACATGCAATCTGAGAAATTCTTACGTTTACTTTAAATTTACGTTTACTCCTTATAGTACTTAAATAATTCTCAAAAATAGGATTGTGTAATTTTTATCTTCCAGTAAAACTTGATACGAATCCTAATAATATTTTTCAATCCTATACGCATTGTCCGATAAAAATTAATTACATAGTGCAGTACTGCATGCAGTATTACACCATTTTTTATTGGAGTTTATCTATACATATAGGGTAACGGCACCAGTGGTCGGACATCTAATTTAGTTGTCGGACACTTTTTCTTTCACGATCCTCAATTAAAATAAATGAAAGATTTGAAACTTTGATGGGGCGATCGCTAAGCAAATAACGTCTACTTTACTATACGACTTATTAGTTTAGCAAATTTTATTTTTGTGTAACTGTTACAACGAAAATGTCCGACCACTAGGGTATGGCCGACCACTAGTGCCACTACCCTATACATGCAGTACTGCACCTACGTGTTATTCATTTTTATCAGACAATGCGTATAGGATAGAAAAATATTATTAAGATTCTTATTAAGTTTTACGGGAAGATAAAAGTTATACAAATCTATTTTATGGGATTATTTAAGTATATTTTATAGGATTACTACGATAAAAATTAATTACACACAGGTGCAGTACTCCATGCATATATATATATATATATATATATATATATATATATATATATATATATATATATATTGAAAATTCATGTATTGAAATACACAATAAAAATCTCTTACACGTGCGCAACAGTTCACACGTATATATTAGTACATTACGATACTTGTGACTTAAGTGGCCCATTATTGCACGGCATGAAGTTAGCGCCCGAGCGTAGCGAGGGCGATAATTCATGTCGTACGATGGGCCACTGAAGTGATAAGTATCGTATACTATTTTATAGCACGTTTACCTAAGTCCGCTGTCACGCCTATTCGTGCCTTAAGCAGTCCATTTTTACACGGTGAGGTTAGCGCACGAGCGTAGCGAGTGCGATAAACACCGTGCAATAATCGACTACTTAAGTCACGGATAGGCGTGACTTAAGTGCGGACTTAGGTCACACCGTGCTATAAATATATATACGGTATGACATATAGTAAGGATAGCTAGGTATTGAAACATTTATCAAGATAAATGCTTAATTGAAATTTTATGTATGTCATTCTGTAGAACTTATACAATCCCACAAAATATGATTGCGTAAGTTTTATCAACTCATAAAACTTATTACGAATCCTAATAATATTTTTTAAATTTTATACTTGTTCGATTAAAATTTATTACACATATTGCCCAATAGAAATCAACCATACATGCCCAGTAGTACTTCATGTATCGATACGATAAATACGGATAAAAAATAGTATAAGAATAGATCAGTTAAAGTATTTGTAATGATAAAAGTTCATTAAATTTAAAACTTAAATATTTAAAATAAAATAGGATTGTGTTAGTTTTATTCACTAGTAAAACTTAATAAGAATCCTAAAAATATGTTTAAATTCTATACGTATTGTACGATAAAAATCATTCACATGTACCCAACAAATCACGTAGAGATACGATAAACTCAGATAAAAAATCGAGTATGAATAGAGCTATAGTAGAAAAAATAAATAAATGATGGCACATTTTTGTTAGGCTCACCATCATGCTGGCAATGATTTTTTCCCATAAAATACGATAACTTTATTTATTTACGATTAACATTCATAAAAGAAAATCAATTAGTCATGTCCTATAAATTATAATAAATGGCTAGTTTTATATGTAAACATACGGTTTCTGCACCTGGATTTTTCTATATCTACATATAGAATAATTATTTCTGATAAATATATAAATTTTGAAAAAATAATTCTTTCTATTATATATATTCTATTCAAGACAATAAATTTCGTATAAGTCAATTACAATTGTTGCTTATTAATATATATTGAAGTACTTCCCTCATAAAAAATGATAAAAGTTTTATATAAACAATCTTATAAAAAACAAACATTTTTAGTACTATAAAACTCAATAAAATTATTATCCGTTTATGCTGATAAATTTTTATATAATTAATAATTCGTTCTTAACCTATAAAAACTTATAAAATGTAATGGCAGTAGGACATATAAACTCATATAAAAATAATAATCTTATAACTTCCGATACATTTTCTATACGTAAAATCTTATAAAATTCCTAATTTGTCTTTGTTCATATTTTCTTATTGATTTATTTCTATAAAGGCAGGTAAAATGATTGTGCAGATAGAACCAGATAAAATTTTTTATTGGAGACCTAATAGAGCGTTTGAAAATTTTATTGGATTTTATCTGTGGTTTTCAACAGGGATGGGATCCTGTGCAAAATATGTATATTGAATTGTGAGTAGTATACAACACGCAAGAGAATTAGATGAATTAAACGAACAGTTACAGAATCATATAAATGAACAAAACGAATATGAAAAACATTTAAATAATTATATCAATGAATATAATAACAATATTACTATGATACAAACACCGTTAATTTGGGATCGAACACAAAATAAATACATAGAAGTATATAATTTAAAAGATACTACAAAGTTAGACAAATTGAATGAAATAATAGAAACCCATGAAAAAGAAGAAAACAAGTATAATAACTATTGTAATAATTTACTAATAGAATATGATTTAAATTATTTACAAAATTTAATTAAAAAATATGAAAAATAAAATAAATCAAAAGCAAACATAATATTTTCAATATACAATTTAAACTCAATTTTTTAGTATAAAATATTTGAAATTTCACAAAAATAGTATTAAGTTATATTAATTTTTAATTCTATTATTTTACATTAACTTCTTTCACGTATCCAATATAATGTTTATAAGCAAAAATATATATAACAGAAAAAATAAAAATATATTATAAATAGCTTACAAAAACGTCACAGCATATGTTAAAGAAAATTTAATTAAAAATTTGAAAATTATTTTTTTATAAATATTTTTGTAAATTTTAAATAGAAGTAATAAATATAAAAATTCAATGAAATAAAAGAAAATTATTATTAAGTAAAATATTATTAAGCATGAAAATGGAATATTTCAAATTTAAGGAAAATAAAATTATATTAATTTCATGTATCCAATATAATGTTTAAAAGCAAAAATATATATAAAAGGAACAAATAAATATATATGGTTCTAAATAATAAAAAGCTTATAAAAACATTCAAGGGTATATTAAAGATAATATAAATCATACAATTTATTTTTAATTTATTATTTTCCTAAATTTCAAAATGTAATATAAATGATATAAAAATATATTTAATAAAATTTCATAAAATTTTAGGTATAGTGGTAATATAGGGCTATTGGCGAAGGATGCCACTTAAAATAACAATCCAACGGTGCATAAACAGTACCCCCAGGGTGACGTGGAAAACTATTCGTCTCTTCAACCAATCTTTATAGTTAATAAAGTTTATATAAAACGAATTAACGCAACACAGTTATTGGTTAAATTTAAAACATTGTTCAATATTTATAAAGTAAGTAATAAAATAAGTAATAATTTATAAGTATTAAAATAAGTGGAATCCCCGAAGATCCGACCAACCGAAGAAATAACCACCAATAGGAGCGCGGGGCGCATTATAACAACCGCCAATCAGACGCTCCGTCCAACGGAATTTTTTCTTTTCGGAGTCAACTTCGCGTTACCAACGGTTACATCTTAACTCATTTCTTAAGTAATTACTTATGAAATTACTTAACAAATACATTTGATATTTAAGTAATCGAGTAAGTAATTACTTAAGAAATAAATCCGATATTTAAGTAATCGTTTAAGTAATTACTTAAAAAATAATTTTGACATTTAAGTAATAAAATAAGAAATTACTTAAGTAATTTCTTAAGAAATTTCTTTAACGTTTCGAGTAATGTCTGAAGTAATTTCTTAAGTAATTTCTTAAGTAATTTCTTAAGTAATTTCTTAAGTAATTTCTTAAGTAATTTCTTAAGTTATTTCTTAAGTAATTTCTTAAGTTATTTCTTAAGTAATTTCTTAATTTATTTCTTAAGCAATTTCTTAACTTGTTATTTAGCTTGTTAACTTTATTTTTTAAGAATTACTTGAAACAATACTCAATGTAATACTTCAATTGGCAGTAAGGTCCCTGATAAAAGTATCGATAAACTGGAGTCCATACACACGGCTGAGAGGAAGAAGGCGCTATGTCGGCGTGAGCTCGCAAAAACCCGCTATCTCAGCACGAGCAGGGAAGAACACGCTATTTCAGTGCAAGCTCCCAAGAACGCGCCATCTCAAGCGGAATTTTTGCCTCCAATTTTGTAGTGGCAGCCCTACGCGCTCGCGTGTGTCCCGCGGCAAGTGGCGAACATCGTCTGCGGGAATATTTTTTCCAAGCTTGAGATTACACAGAGAAAAGAATAACCAGCCATTACTTTGAAAACTACAAGCAAGTAGTATTTGCCACAAAATCCAAATTATAAAATAAATAAATATTATAAATATTTATTTATTGTAAATATTATAAAATATTTCATATCATTAACTTCTCCTCGTTTTAATAAAAAATATACGTTTATAAATATTATTTCACCGCCTTATTAAAATAAATTTACTCGATAAGTTCGCAAATAACTATGGGGAATCGAAATAACTTCAATAAAGTTTTTTCAAAATAACTAATAACGTTTGACAATAGAAAATTCAGTTAAAAGGGAAGAAAAGCTGTATCAAATCTATGAGACCGTTATTACATATCGTTGGGTGGGAGAACGTCACATCTCAGCTTGACGCGTAAAAACGTCCCATTTGTTATATATAATTAATATCCGCAGTAATTCAGGAGGTTTTTTGAACTGCTGATTTGGATATTTACATCTATTTTAGTGTACAATGCAACGAGCACGTGCAGTAGACGATTGTTTTGCAAATTAAAGCCTTAAGCGTTAATTGGTGGGTACCCAGGCGGATTTTTGAGTGTCCGCGCTTATTTCCAACGTCGATTTACCTATATGGCTACACTTGCATGCCCATGAGACCATTTTTGAGTAAATTATATAGCCTTAGCGCGAACTTCGGAGTTTCAGGGGATTTTCGTATCGCTCAACTTAAATTTGAGATTATTTCACGTGTATGAATGCACGTGCGCACCCAGAAAACTATTTTTGAGCAAAGCAAAGCTTTTTGTGCGAATCTGGGAGCACCCAGTGGCTTTTTCGACACGATGAACTGGATATTGAGGTATATTCAAGTGTATGACTGCACTCGCAAGCCCAAAAAATAATTGTTGAGGAAATCAAAGCTTATAGCGCGAGTCTGAGAATACCAATAAAACTAAATAACTAATAAACTCTAAAGGCTTTTTGTTCATTTTTAAACTGGCTTCTATGGTTGCTTAATCAATAGTTACATGTCCATATGAGGCAGTATTATTTATATTCAAATTCCCAGGTGTTAACAAAAGGTATATGTAACTTTCTTAAGTAAGTCGCTACAGCGAAATAAGAAGAAAGCGTTCTTGTCTCATGTGGTTGAAGTTTTCAACGTTGCGAAGCCAACGAAAATCAAAACTTACGAAAATTATGATTTATCGGAATCTATTTTACAGAGATATAAATGATGTTAACAATAGTTAAAAGCGAATGAAAGTAAAAAATAACTAAAACTCACCCCCCACCATCCCATTATGTCGTGGTGGAAAATAAAAAAATTCTAATACCGTCGTTTTTGAGATCGCTAATAATTTTATTACTAGAATACAATGAAGAGCATGCAGGGTAACTACAAAAAATTGGCAACCCTCTAAGCACCACGGTACACTCTCAAACTACACAGAGAGACAGGATTTTTTGTATTAAAGAATATTTATTAACAGTTAACGAATATGGATCTGAACCCGGTTGAAATGAATATTCATTAATAGTTAATTCCTGAGGAGAGATCAATTTTGAAGCCGCGAGGCCGCGCAGCGGCGTGCTAATCAGCTGTTTTCTCATGTACATTCTCGATTATTTCGCTCCTGTATTCATCGAGTCTTCTTTCCCCACTAATCTATTGTCCAAAAGGAATCGTTTTACATATGCACATATGTTTTTTACGCGTCTAAAAGTGTTTGGTTTTAATAGCTTTTTTGGATTTTGAACAGTGTTTTGGGCCGATCTCTTGCAAACTCGCGAGTTCTTAACTATTAATGAATCTTTCATTTGATACAAAGTAAATGGATTTTCCAGTTTCAAGAACACTATTCATTAAATACAAGGAATCCTTTCTCTCTGTGTACTCCTCTTTACTCCGAAAAAAGCGGAAAAATTCCAATTTCGCCGTTTTTGAGGTCGGCAATAATTTTATTGCTGAAATACAAATAAAGGCGCACAGACTAGCAACAAAAAAATTGGCAACCCTTTAAGCACCGCGGAACACCCTCAAAATACCCCTCTTTGCTGCGAAAAATAGCCAAAAAATTCTATTTCAACCGCGTTTGAGATCGCCAATAATTTTGTTACTGGAATGCAATTTCCAGCACACAAACTGACTACAAAAAAATTGGCAATGATTCAAGTACCGTGGAACACTCTCAAACTACTCCTCTTTACTCCGAAGGAACGCAGAAAAATTCTATTTCAGCCGTGTTTGAGATCGCCAATAATTTTATTGCTGAAATACAAATAAGAGCGCACAGACTAGGTACAAAAAAATTAGCAACGATTCAAGTACCGTGGAACATCCTCAAAATACCCCTTTTTGCTTTGAAAAAACGCAGAAGAATTCCAATTTCACCGTTTTTGAGATGACCAATAATTTTATTGCTGAAATACAAATAAGAGCGCACAGACTAGGTACAAAAAAATTGGCAACCCTACGACTCTTCAACAAAACTTCTCTTTAAGGTAAAAAAAACTTTTTCAAAATTTGTCATCTTTTACTGTCTCATTATCTCCCTCTCGCCTGTACATCCCCTATATATATATATATATATATATATATATATATATAGTTGATAAAGCCTCTCTGCTACATTGCCACGCGTCAGAGATTGCGCATATTATGAGTAATTCCGCGATACTGTTAAAACTCGAGTTACTCTTTGATATCTTTAGATATACTGAATATACGGAACTCTGTAAAGGGTGCATTTCTTAAATGGGGTTAGAAGAACATCATCTTTGTACCAAAACTCAATTTAGAATAGTACAAATCATCGGTTGGGAGGAAAAACATGCCATCTCGTTATTTCGCTAAGAAAAGCACCAACTAAGCGGGGCACTTTTCTTACCGAAATAACGAGTTGGCACTTTTCTTAGCGAAATAACCAGATGGCGCTTTTCTTATCGAAATAACCAGATGGCGCTTTTCTTATCGAAATAACGAGTTGGTACTTTTCTTAGTAAAATAACGAGATGGCACGTTTTTCCTCGCAGCCGACGAAATTACGTATGGTAAAGAGAAAGACCAAAATTAAAGGCATACTTAAGTGGTACACGTACAAATTTTTATTTTCTTTACGCGATTATAAAAAATACTATTCTTTAAAGGATTCAACACAAGTTTTTTACAACTATTTTAATATGTACTTTCAAGAAATCATCTCCAGATATGTGTGCCTATTAATAAACAACGTACACAATGAGTTATTTAAGGGTTACCAGATTTTTGCAAAAATTGAATTTCTTTCTTTATACGGCTTTTTAAAAAGTGTCTTTGCTTTTTTTCATTTTCTATAGTGCTAAACCCTTTGTTTTAGCATAACGAATGAAATACTCTGCTACTCATTATTGTGCTGATTATAGAATTCATTTTACATTACTTTAAATGTCATTATTAAAAACAAAACTGGTTTTTGAGAAACACTACTAATCGCTGGCACACCTACAAGGTCAATAAAAAGTTACTTTTTTGTGGCGTGATCAATACATTGTATCCCTTTTAGAAAAATACATCCCATGTCGGAGTTGGCAAGTAAATATTCGTTCACTTATTTCATAAAAACCGACAACTTTTTATCACGAACTATAGCTTTCATATGAGTTATCCGGTAAAAAGAAATAGCTTTGAAAAAAAAATGAGTAACGCTACTACTTTTTCACTATTTAAGGTCTAGAAGGGAAGAAAAAAGGTCTTGTGAAAGTGTGCTCTTAATTTTTTTTTTCGATTTCTCGCTAGCTCAAATTTGATAAGTTTGGCGGAATTACTCATATAACAAAGATTCTTGGAAATAAATGAGTGAACTAAAAAAATATGTCGATAACATCGTTTATTGAACATTATAATTAATTAATTAATTATAATTAATTATTTTATTAATTAATTTTACTGAACATTATAATTAATCAAGGTACGTGTTCGTGTTCCTGTTCGTGTTCGTGTTCGTGTTCGTGTATGTGTACGTGTTCGTATATACGTACGTGTTCGTGTACGTGTTTGTGTACGTGTTTGTGTACGTGTTCGTGTGGGTGTTCGTGTATGTATACGTATTCGTGTACGTGTATGTATACAATATACATTGTATACAAACATGTACGTCGTATATAATGTACATGTACATTGTATATAAACTTTACGAGAAAGGCGAAATCTACAGCTTATAAACTATTGCATTCTTCGGCCAAGGAAAAATCACGCTGTTTCCTTTTCTTCAAGTGCAGTGGAGCTTCGCTTATTACTCAATAATATTTCATGAGACTTTATCAGCTCAACTAAAAGCTTCTTTCCTTTCTTTGAAAAGTTTTTCCGATTATCCGAAATCGTTGATTACTCTTGTCTTAACGAAAGATAAAATTGGTTAGGTTGCAAGCAATCAATGCGTCATTAAATTTATTTTGTACAACTTCACAGGGCTAGAAGATGCGTGTAACCGATGCCTCGCAGCAGACATCATTTATTTTTCGTACGCTATATATATATATATAGCCTACGAAAAATAAATGATGTGTGCTGCCAGGCATCGGCTACATGCATCTTCTAGCCCTGTGAAGTTGTGCAAAATAAATTTATTGACGCATTAATTGCTTGCAACCCAACCAATTTTATCTTTATATATATATATATATATATATATATATATATATATATATATATATATATATATATATATATATATATATATATATATATATATATATATATATATATATATATATATATATATATATATATATATATATATATATATATATATATATATATATATATATATATATATATATATATATATATATATATATATATATATATATATATATATATATATATATATATATATATATATATATATATATATATATATATATATATATATATATATATATATATATATATATATATATATATATATATATATATATATATATATATATATATATATATATATATATATATATATATATATATATATATATATATATATATATATATATATATATATATATATATATATATATATATATATATATATATATATATATATATATATATATATATATATATATATATATATATATATATATATATATATATATATATATATATATAAAGTAATTCTATAGAATCTTTAACTTTTCGCATTGAAGGTGGCTCTGGCGAATTAGCGAAGTCGATAAATAAAAAAAAAAGAAAAATAGTTACTGAAAGTACGAATTTTAACTTTTTTTGGAATTTTTTTCAAGTAGGGTCACCAGGTGAACTACCGAGAAAAAAATTTCTGAGATATTAGTTTTCGTCACTAGGGTGCGTAAAGTTGAACTTTACGCACCGAGTGATCGACACGCACGAGGGTCGGCTCAGCCGGCCCGAGAGGTGCACGATCACGAGATCGTAAGGATTTCGGCCGCGATTTTTTTTATCTTATGAGTAAAGCACGCCGTCGCACAGTGGTCCGAAACGCTGAAAAAATGGACAAAAATCAGTCTTCACGCGGAAAATGATTATTATGGGAATATCATAGTGAAAATTGATAGTTCATATCCTAAGGTATAAGATAGGCTACCGCTTTTTTGAATATTGTTGTTACATTTTTTTATACAGGGCGTTAAACAACAAAAAAACGGGAATCGAAAAAAAGACTTTTACACAAAATTCTCTGAATTTTCAAAAAAATATGGTGCTAGAAGTTTTCTTTTAGGTAAAAAACGACGAGGAATCGATCTACCGGATCAGATTTTGAAGAGAAAAAATGGGAACCACCTTAAAAATGCATTTTTTGTTAACTAAAAATCCCATTTTTTATAAACAATTCATTTTTCATTACCATAATTGTTTCTAATCGATTCGAAAATATTTTCATCAAAAAGCTGACATTTTTTTACGTTGAAATGTATATTTTACAAAATTTTCTAGGTCATTTTTTGGGTATAGAAAATATTAGCAAAGTTTAAATATAATAAAGTAGGTTAAAATTTGTATCACGGGAATTGATGATTTCATCACACCGCGGATTTTGGAACCAATCGATGACTTTTTACAGTTGCTTCCTATGTAAAAAATTGCTAGAAGTCAATTGGAGGTATCTAATTATGAAAAAATAACTGAAAAACTGTCTAAAAACTGCAGTTTTAGAAAAAAAAATATGATTTTTTTTTTTTTTTTTTTTTTAATAATTGCATTTGTAACTACTTTAATCGTTGCGAATCAGAGCAACAATCTTGTCGAACAGCTCAGGCTCTTTTACGTGAAAATATATGTTTTGAAAAATTGTGTTGATCAAATTTTAAATGGTAATAGTATGTGATTCTTAAATATTTGAAATTTGCACTGTAAATAACCAGAGATGTTGAATCAATCAAAAATTAGTTTTAAGCGAAAAACTTTATGGAATTATAACATTTATAAACACAAATTTTATAATTTATCATTATAAATCAGTATTATCACTATAAATCTATCTGTAACATATGTATATAACATTTTTGGATTTAAACAAAATAAACTCATTATTATTATCAAATATAAATAAATTAATTTAATAAAATAAGACTTTAATAAATTCATTCTTCTGTATCGGTATCAGTATCAGAAGAACTTTCATCTGAATTATCTAAATTTTTTTCTTATTTGTGATGGTTCTGCTTAAAGATATAAATGGATCTGATCTCAATAATAAACGTTGAAACATATCAGTATTTGTATTTATCCTATTGATTTAAAATAAATTGTTAGTTATATTAATTTTACTATTTCAAGATTGATTTTAAAGTTTACTCATATATTTTGCCTTGAAGACTTTCGAGAATGATGTTCTCGTGATTTTTTAACATCTTTATTACTACATTCGGCTGCCTCTTCGGAGTAAAACCCAATCGGGAGAATCATATTATCGATGATGCAATATCCATGTATTAGAATCAAATGCATGGATGGTGGCATGTAATACCATGAGTAGTATATGGGGGAATATAGGAAAAAATGGCGGCCGTTTCCAAGATGGCGCTTGGGGGAATATAGGAAATCCTTCGGGTCGTTTCGTCGGGTTTCGGCGGTGGTCGGGCGCGGTCCCTAATGAGCGTCGCCAGGGGTAATTAGTGGGGGTAATTAGTGACGGTTCCTCGGTGAGCTGGGGCGGTGAGAGGTTGCAATGTGGCGAGCGGTCGGTGGGTGGTGAGCCGGGGCGGTGGGTGGTGAGCGGGTTGTGAGATGTTGCATGGTGCGAGCGGGTGGTGGATGGTGAGCGGTCGGGTGGTGAGAGATTACATTGGGCGAGCGGGTGGTGGCTGGTGAGCGGCAGGGTGGTTGGTAAGCGGGCTGTGACAGGTTGCATGGGGCGAGGGGGTGGTGGGTGGTGAGCGGGTTGTGAGATGTTGCATGGTGCGAGCGGGTGGTGGATGGTGAGCGGTCGGGTGGTGAGAGATTACATTGGGCGAGCGGGTGGTGGCTGGTGAGCGGCAGGGTGGTTGGTAAGCGGGCTGTGACAGGTTGCATGGGGCGAGGGGGTGGTGGGTGGTGAGCGGTCGGGTGGTGAGAGATTACATTGGGCGAGCGGGTGGTGAATGGTGAGCGGTCGGGTGGTTGGTGAGCGGGCTGTGAGAGGGTGCATGGGGCGAGGGGGTGGTGGGTGGTGAGCGGTCGGGTGGTTGCATGAGGCGAGCGGTAGGTGAGCGATCGGTGGGTGGCGAGCGGGCGTCGGGTGGATGCATGGGTGCTGAGCGGGTGTGGGGACGCCGCGCGGGTTGGGGTGTGGTCGAGTCCCCTCGGTTGGTCCCTCGGAGAGCGCCGTCATGGGTAATTAGTGAGGGTCATTAGCGTGGATGTGAGGTTCAGCTAAAAGAAATATATACTTCGAGAAAATACATTTAAATTATTTGTTTTATTGAAAATTTAAATATTACATATAGTTAAGAACAACATAATTTTGATTTACATGATTGCACATAAAGTTGTTTATTTTTTCTACAGCCGTTACCTATATGAGAATTATATTTATTTTTACAATTTTTTCTACATGATATGCCGCGAATGCGCTTATAAAAACGATCTGGAATTCTGTCGTTTCTTGAATAGTTTGATGTAAATAATTTACAAAATTTTTCTAGCGAATATCCTCTTTTCATATAATCTAAAAACATTATACAAAACTGTCCACATACTTTAGAATTTAAACTTTGTAATTGTTGTGTATTCCATCTGTATGAGATAGTATTTCGTTGTAAAGATTTTAAATGTTGAGGAACCACTGGTGGCATACCGTAGCTGTCGAAAAAAACTCCTCGTCCTCGTTTGTCTATGCATACATAGCGATCCAATGCGATCCTGGTTGTGTGTGTATATCTGTGTTAAATACGCAGCTCGTCGGTCTCGTCAATACCTTCGGAATCTTGTCCGCTGGAAATACACCTGGTGATTGTACTTTTAATAGCTGAAGAGCAGCCCGTATTTGAATGGTGTTCATTTTGTTGTTTATACGGTGATTTGATGGTTCTTGGAATATAATATGTACTTTCGTCGATGTTCTCGTATATGTGCTCGCCTGCTTTGTTGTGAGGTGTAGGAGGTCTGGTCTTTATTTTTCTGCTTGGCTTTGTGGGTTTATTAGATAAATCCTGAGGCTCATCAGAGTCAGGCTCTGCATATGTACTGTACGATGCACACTCGACAACTGTTCTGTAAACAGATGTTGCCCCTGTATTCTCGTACTGTACGATGCACAGTCGACAACTGTTCTGTAAACAGATGTTGCCCCTGTATTCTCGTAGTGATGTCTATAATGATTACTATTCAATGTTGTCATGAGAGTGATGTTTTTATTAATCCAGGTTTTTATTCTTACTGCATTATTTAATGCGCACATAAATGCTTCTGTACATTGAGCACCGTGAAAACAACAAAAAATGTCGCTTTTATTTAATTGATGCAATGGAGGGCAGTTATAATTTTCCAAGTTTTCAACATATCGTGTAGTAATACTCTGAATGAGCGCGCTTTCTTGTGCACCTTTTACAAAAATTTGTCTTGCTGAACGTGTTAGCTCACGTAAATTTGCATGAAGCTGTCGATGAGGTAAGTCTCCATCAAACCATTCTATACCGTGATGATTACCAGTGAGCCAATTATTGTAGACTTGAATTTTAATTGGTAAGTCAGAGAATGAATGAGGCGCTGCCGCTATCCAGTGTGCTATGTACTCTTTTCCTAGAGCTACGACGGCTACTTCCTTTAGGACGAACTTATTATGACTGTCGCGGAAGCCTAGAACCTCGATAATATAATCCATTTTCGTGAGTGGGTTCTTCGAACGAGGTGAATACGTTGAAAGCTGAATGCGTACTACACTGCATGGGCTCGAGATATTTTCATTTTATAGGATAGACTCAGAACTTTCTAACGTTTTTTTTTTGAAGGTAATTAACAGTAATTTGATAATATGAAAAATAGCTTAAACTATGAATCACGTAACTTTCAAAAATATTTAAGCTGAAAAATCCATAATAATTTGACGTGATGAGTCTATTTCGAGCACGTTATCATATTCTGTATAAACAACACAATTAAAAGAGTGTGATAAAACTTTACCAAATCGTAATTCTAAACGTACAGAGCCAGTTTTTACCAAATTCCAATGTGCATTACTATTTGCCGAAAGATCAGGTGTTAAATCAAAAGCATATAGGCAATAACCATGTGGGTATGATTCTCTTGAAATATTGTTTCCTTCGTTTGCAAAATGAATACCTGTTCCACTAAATAAAGTCTGGAATGCATCGGAATACGTAGTCGGGTATTCAGGTTGAATGGGTTTACTGGGAACTTGCATACCATTGACAGTTAATGCAAGGTAAGTAAGGTCAAAATGTTGAAAATTAAATGGATTCTCTTTTTTATCTCCGTTAAAAGCCTTATTCGATACAAAACCAATTATAATTCGTTTAGGTAACTGTCCCAAAATTATATTATCTAGCGTTTCACCACTCGAGTTAGTGTGTAGTATAAATGATTTAACTTCTACACGCGTTAAAGGGTATTTAGCGGTCCCTCTCGTAAGTGCTTTAGAATGAGCTAGGAGAACTCCTGGGTTAATCTTAGCTCGTCGTACCCTTAATGATGCTTCTAAAAGGCGTACCTTTACATTCTCATTTTCATAATCGATTAGGCAGAACACATCTTTTGAACGAATAAGCCTGACTCTCATTTCTACACCGTTAAGCAGAAATTTTTCTTGATTAAAAACATCACAATGTAGATGGCCTAGCAAATCCAGAGTTTTCCTCCTTTTATAAAGCTATTACGTTTTTTAGCTCCCATATTAGCGGATAAATTTGGAGAAGTTGCGGTTACTTTCGTCAAAGGTGCGTTCATCTGCCCGGGTGTGTCTTCGTACCATAAAGATGAAGTTAAATGTGATTTTTTAGCCTCATTGCTGTAATTTAATAATGTCTCAATATATGCGCGATACGCATAAGCATTACTTGGAGGAGATACTGCTTTTTGATTGAAAAATACGTCGACTTGGTTAAATAAACTGTGTAAAAAATTGTTTACTGGAGCAACTAAAGTATCCTCTTCTATTTCTTCACCATTTTGCTCAAGTCGTAGACGAAGACTAAGCATTGTATGTGCTAAATCAATGTAATCCTCAGAATTTCCAGGTATAAGAAATTCTAAATACGAGTCCTCTGAAATTGTAATAACAGGTTTGTATTCAATCCATTGAGTAGATTCTATAGATGTTTGTGTCGGTGGTAGTGTGAACAAATTCAATTCGGATTTTGTACACTCACATGAGTGGGTGTGTAAAAAAGCCATTTTTGTTATTATGCCGGTCCGAAAATATCGCTAACTGGGCGTTTCTTTTTATTTTTCTTTGATTTTATTTTCTTCGATTTTTTTTTTATTTTTCGATTTACGCCCTCATGCACGCGAGACGTTAGCCTCTTACGACGTTTGGTTTTTGACTGATTCTTGCGCTTACGTACCTGTCTTTTATAGCCAGATCCCTGCATTAGACTTTCTATTTTCTCTTCTGCTTTGCGTTTCAGCTTATTACCAGACTCATGAACTCTACTTCGTAATGACTCTTTAAATGGTATTTGATGAGAACTAACATCGTCAATAATATTCATACCAGCTCGGAGAGCTTCTTTACCCACTGCTCGCGCACCACGTTTTAAAAAAGGGAGTGCCTTACGAAAAAGACCACCGAGAAATCTACCTATCCCACCGTGTCCTCTCTGAAATGGAGCCCCTGCGTAAACTTGTTCAATGCCTCCATTGCCAACCTGAGCATCGTAATATTCTATGTAATGACTCATTTTAAAATTTTTAATTTTTAATTTTAATTTTATTTTTATTGATACTTCAATGAGCCCCTCTAAAATGAAGCGTCACTGTTGAAGTTCCACACTCGAATGGTACAACACGGCCAAGGTTATCTCTTATATCTGGCCGAATCCATCTCAAATCAGACAGCCCGCGTATGCCTATTTCACCTATCATGTTGAAATAAAAATATTTATGTTCTACTCGAAAAAATATTTTACACGTGTTTTTTTATTTTTTTGTTTCATCAAAATTTCATGCGTTCAGCGATGCCGAAAAATTCCGAGAAAATTCTTTCATTGAGAAAAAAAATTTTCAATGTGATTTTCAGACTGCTATTGTTTCAGCAGTTTTTCGAGCTTTTAAACGTGTAACACACAATTTCACTCAGTTTTGAGCCTTCTTTAACGGCCTTAATGTCATTTTCAAAAAAAATAAAAAATCCACGAGCTATGCACTTTTTACTGAAAAATTGATTTTTTAGGGAAGTGTCTTTTTCTCGAAAACCCCATGTTTTTTTTGCACAATTTTTGTTGTCGTGATAGAGGACGGTAATGCCTAGCTAGACGTATTTGTGAGATTCGGTACTTTTTCCCTGGGATAGCGATCACTAATGAGATAACACACAAACAAATTTTTCACGCCTAATGCTTATATATAGTCAATGATATTAGAGTCAATGTAAAGGTATTTGCCTTTGTGTGTATGTAATATACAGGTACACATAACTATGTATTTATTTGTTATTTGCGTCTTTTGATTTTTTATTTTTATACCTTTTTTTCATTTGTATACCTATTTTACTACCTTTGTTTTTCTGCTTCATTGTTCTTAATTCAGTAAGCGGACGATCAGCGGTCTTTGCTGTCAAACAATGTATTTTATCGTCACATGTTTTTTAACCCATATATGAGTTTTTTGAATTCCAGGATACTTTGGAGTTGTAAGCCAATCAATATTTTTTTTCTTTTCTGAATTGTTCTATTTCAGCATCTTGTAAATGTATTATTTTAATAGCATCAGTATATTTTTGAACATGTATTGCAAAATCATTTGCGTTTTGAATAGCTTCTTCAAGGGGCTCTCGAAGATTATGCGAAGTAGCATAATGCTTTATAAGTCCACCCACACCATCTACAGCTCCTTTGCCGTGCCCAGTAGCAGAGAACAACCATTTTATATCACACGGTGCTCGTTTTAGTTCATCTAATTGAAAGCGATTTTTAAAGTGACTCGCAGCGCCGTCTGATACGATGGTAATTTTTTAATTGAATCACAACAATTTTCTTTCAAGAATTTTATAATTTTTTGTACTGCTAGCAAAGCATACGCTGAATCATGTTTTCGGTCATCACTTATAACTGCGAAACTTTGTGTCGAATCCCTTGATAAGAGAGTGCTGTGAAAATAGAAATTTGATCATTAACCCAATGATTTCCTTGAACAGCTTTATTATGAATCACAGCCCAGTTTTCAGCGAAGTCTATTTGAAGAACTAAATGATGTGAGTCTTTTTTAGCACTTTCTCTTTCTATTTTTATAGCTTTGCGTTGTATATTTTTTACATACATGTGAGTACTAACCCTCATGGTCCAAACCGAAAGTTCATCTTTAAAAGCAGAAATTGATAGTGTCTTTTTAATCAGGTTTCCATTATCCCACAAAGCATATGTAATTTCTTCTGTGCCTTCTACATCTTGCAGTTTTAAAACATGAAACGTAATTCCCTTAATCCCTGGACATAGTTTACATTCTTGTAAATAACATAAATCAGATGGCTCAGAACACATTGTTGCATTTATTATTTGTGACCGACTTTCATCCAACTCTGTGACGTTACTCCCTCTAAAATTAATTAAGCTCGTAAGAAATAAATCATAATTTGCGCAATAGATACAGAGACAAACTTCTTTGATGGGGCTAAGTAAGACATACTTTGGTCGCAAACTATAAAATTTCGATTTTCCAATTCTCAATTCTGGATAATCATTTTTAAATACTTTATACGTCTCTTTTAAACTTCAAGTAAGAAAACGCTTAACTTTTTTCTTTTTTATTGTTAACTTTAATTGTAACAACGTCACATTTATTAGGACTTTGTCTTGAACAATTAAAATCATCATTTAAATAATATTCCATAACAATTTTTTCCATGTTTTCATCAATCGGATGGCCTGAATATGCATCTGGTTCTGAATAAATTCCTTTTTCTTTAACAAGATTTCTCGATTTGTTGATCATATACATTGTTATTTCTGGAAATAAAGATAAAATTTCATGTTTTGTAAAGGATGAAGGTAGCAAAGTCAGAATTTTTATTTTTTCTGATACCGTAGAACACTTTTGCAAGGCTAGACCAAGATTTTGTATCCATTCTGTACAATGGCATACAGTTGATTCATTTGCTGTTATAGAAACGTCATAAACATTGTTCAACTTCACATCAAGGGTATTAGACAATGTTGAAAGTATTTTTTTTTTCTTCTTTGTTACGTAATTTTCAATTGATTTTTCATGTATAAGATTTTTTCTTTTAAGAGGCGATACAGAACCTAAGAAAGATGTACTTATTTCATTATTAAATTCTTCAATGCGTTCTGGAGTACTTGGTAAAAAATCTTCATCTCTATCAACTACGTTATCGGTAACTTCATTATCCGTTATAAATTCATTGTCAGTACTACTCACCAATTCTAAAGCACGATTGTAACAATGTTGACACAGATATGTAGAAGGTGTCAAAGGTAAATGAGGATAGAGGTGCTTCAATGGATGAGCAAGATTCTCAAGTTGTTTTAAACGTACGGAACTAGATTTGTAAATAATTTGTTTGTGTTTGTCTAAAAGTCTGCACATTTGATTCTCTCTGTTGAGTAATATTGAGACATCGTAGTTGAGTTGATAAGGTGTAAATATGTAATAATTTTCCAAAAGATGATGGTTTTAAATAAGACGAGATGTGTGATATATAGCAGAAACCGAACTTTTCTTTGTAAATGTTAAGTCAAACCATATCCATCTAGCGGACAAATGTACTAGTACATATACTCCTATAAGTAGGCGCACGTACATGTATATTACATACGCACAAAGATAAATACCTTTACATTGACTCTAATATCATTGACTATATATAAGCGTTAAGCGTGAAAAATTTGTTTGTGTGTTATCTCATTAGTGATCGCTATCCCAGGAAAAAAGTACCGAATCTCACAAATACGTCTAGCTAGGCATTACCGTCCTCTATCACGACAACAAAAATTGTGCAAAAAAAACATGGGGTTTTCGAGAAAAAGGCACTTACCTAAAAAATGAATTTTTCAGTAAAAAGTGCATAGCTCGTGGATTTTTTATTTTTTTTGAAAATGACATTAAGGCCGTTAAAGAGGGCTCAAAACTGAGTGAAATTATGTGTTACACGTTTAAAAGCTTGAAAAACTGCTGAAACAATAGCAGTCTGAAAATCACATTGAAAATTTTTTTTCTCAATGAAAGAATTTTCTCGGAATTTTTGGGTATCGCTGAACGCATGAAATTTTGATGAAACAAAAAAATAAAAAAACACGTGTAAAATATTTTTTCGAGTAGAACATAAATATTTTTATTTCAACATGATAGGTGAAATAGGCATACGCGGGCTGTCTGATTTGAGATGGATTCGGCCATCTATTAAAACAGTCCTAAAACTATTTCTTATAACGGGAGCGTAACTCACAGGTGTAAAAGTGTGATGCTGATTGGAGCCAAAAACATAATCTTTGTAATTCACAGGCGCTATACGTAATAGAGGTGATTGTACATCTCCAACTATACAAGGTTCACAAATATCCGAATAAATAAATAGTTGACGTGGCATAGCATTTAAAACATTTGCAGGGCGAGTAGCTACAGCCGGATTGGAATCTACATTTAAATAACTTTCCACATCGACAAAACCAAGAATATCTAAAATGGCACGGCTTATTTTTAACGAATGTTCATATCTACATGTTTCAGGTGTGCACGTTCTCTCGGCAAATACAAAAGTATTATTATGTTCTACTGAAAATCTAAATATAATATGAATACCGTCTATTGCAGTGTTTAGTACTTGTAGAAATTCCACAATGTTTACGTATATCCCATAAGGAATTTTACATTTTTTCACAATAATGTCATTATTTGTGGCATTATGTGTATCTCTAAATATTGGGGATAAATTATACGTAGCTGTAATGTCTCTTTCTTCTTCACGGATATGTAGAAATGAGCGAGGAAAATGAATTTCTGTTATACCCACTTCCCAATTACCGTGTAAATTAACTTCTTGAGGTAGCTTGGTTGTATAACACGCAGTAGTATTATCGGGGAATATGTTCATGCTACTGTTACTCGGTAGAACCATATAAAATTGATTTTCCATTTTTTAGATATTTTGCACGTCTGAAGCCAGCACCCAAGAATTAAATGTACTCGGGTATCCCAACCAGCTAACAAAATATTTTTTTCTCGAAGCAGTTCCAGTCGTTTTTAGAATCTTATCAATTTTATAACTTGCATTCGATATATTTTTATCAATGACTGATAGTTCTTCTTCATAAAATATTCCATCTACAGTTTCACCGTTCAAGTCTTCTATTTCATAAACAGGTGGTTTTCTATGTTTTAAAACACGGATTATTTTAAAAATTTCTTCGGACCAATTAGCCATATAACCTTTCTCAAAGGTTCCTTTCGTTCGACTGATACGAACTAGATTACCTACAACGTATTTAGCCTTTCTCTCGATTGTTTTGTAACGAGAATCCATATTTTTCTTGGCTGTAGAGGTATTAAAAACTGTCACACATGACGGCGCCATCTCTATAGTAGAATGATAAGCATTGTTGTATCCTGTAACAAGATCTTGTAAAACATCTATGTAACGTCTTGAATTTTTGTATGTAAAATATCGCCACATTTTTTCTTTGAGTGTACGATTAAATCTTTCAACAATCGCCGCCTTAATATCGGGGTTACGGGTCACGCGGTGAAGAATATTTTGCGATTTTAAAAACTGCTGCATAACTGTACCTGTGAATTCTTTTCCTTTATCAGTTTGAAATAACCGAGGAACTCGTCCACTACTTCTAGAAAGTATGTTTTTGAATGCCTTAGTAACTTGTGAGCATGACTTATCTTTTAACGGCTCCACCCATACGTATTTACTTAAAATGTCAATAACAACGAGTATGTATGAAAATTTATCATTATATGATTTCAGTGAACAAAGTTCTATAAGATCACCTTCCCACACAGAGTCGATTTCATTGACTTTATAATGAAGTCTTTGAAATTTTCGATGTACTGGTTTATGTAATGTATAAGCATCTTGAGCACGTAACCATTTATAAATTTTATTTTTGTCGACCTTGTTTCTTATTTTATGTACAATACGTCGTGCACCTGCAAATCCGACCTCGTTCGACGGTTCATAGTAGATTTTACAAAGTTCTCCATTTTCGTCATCAGCCATTTTCTTTTTTATTTTATTTTTTTATTTTTGATTTATTTTTTATGTTTTATTTTTGATTTTTGATTTTTGATTTTTTTTTTTTTTATTTTATTAAAAAGATAAAGTTAACCATCCACCTTTTTGATTTGGATATTTTTTATTTTTATGTCTAGTTCTCCTTCTAGTCATTAGAAATGAACTATCCCCATCACTAGTAACCTCTCTATTTATAACAGTATTCTCGTCATCTGCTTCGCTTTCAAGAGATGCATTGCTTATGAGCTTTCTAGGCAATGGCGTAGAGTTATGTATGTATGCAGAAGATGTATGTAAACGCGAATCTGAAAAACTCATATGAGGTGATGAAGATGATCTATTATTAAAATTTTGTGCTTCCTTATACAAACTCATATTTCCAATAAATTCTAGTGGCATTCCAATGTCTCGTAAAAACCATGAAAAATGATCTCTACCAATGGCTTTTACACCTTTTCTACTACGAACAACATCATTTATAAGATCTATAATATTTGAACCATCGAGTACTTTATTGTCTATAGAAACTATTCCTTTATTGTTCCATGTAATGCGTGAGTATATGCCTGGGTTTTTTAAGTACTGCATCAACAACTCAGCCTTACGCCTGTACGTAACGGGTACAGATGATGTTATTGTATCAATACTTACACCGGTTAACGTTTCTTGTTGAATTTTTGACTCAACGGTGTTAACACTATTTCTCAAATTTTCCAAATAAGTCAAATACCGTTGTAAAGTTTGTTGATATTTTGTCCACTTTGTACGTTCGTCAAATTCATTCGAATTCAAAATTTCACTCATTTCAGAATCCAATCTTGTCAAATGGCTGCCAGGTGTTTGAGTTGTTTCAATATTTTTACTGTTGTCATATTTTTTTTTTTTATTACCATTTTGTAAATTCCCAGTTTCACTTGTTCCAAAAAGTTTACCAATACTATCTTGCGGTACAAGAACCATTTTCCTGGCGTGTTCCATTATTATTATTAGTTATCAGAACGAGAAGGTAAAAGAACTGATAAAACAGTTGATAATACAGGGGCCAGCAAGGCCGTGAGAAAACCCTCACCTTTCTGCACAATCAAACGTTTTTTACTTTTCCAGGAACGACAGTTTTTATCACACAATCTTCTTAGTATGTGCCTATGTTTTATTCATTTTTTCTTTTGGGCTGATGTGAGAGTAATTGTACCTTTTAATGTATTTAATGCACACTCGCAAATACCTTTAATCATACGATGATTTGCCGATTTTAAAATAGTCTTTCTCTGCTGTTTGTTTAAATGATACAGTGCATGTAACTCATGCGCTGTTTTCCGATCGAGTGTCTTCCTTGTTCTTGACGACGCTATTATATACGCAATACTGGATATTCTGAGTCTCCGCTACCTCTTTTTATATTTTTAGGAACATAAACATATTGGTGAATATCATCGGGGAATATACTGGTGCGCACCCTACAACTTTCAGGTGTATTTTGTTTCAAGTCTAATAATAAATATCCATGTGGTTTAGATGTAGCATCGTGATAAGCTTCTTGTAAAAATTTTGAGTTTTCCGGATAAACTTGTCGAGCCATATGCTGTATTTGAGCACGATCTCTAGGATTTTTAAAAATAACAATATAGTTAGCATTAAGCGAAATATCTCTTTGTTTTGGATCTTGATGAAATAAGTTTTGTGTAATAAAAATAACACTAATATTTTTGTGATGACTTCCTTTCGTAAATAAATCAGCCACTGTATTATTGGACGATTCGCGCATTAAATCGTCAATTACAACCAGCTTTGGTCGCGGATCTGATGAAAAATCCTCATTTTGTGGTAAACCCTCGTGAAATTCTACATCTTTCCCATATTCTAAATAACTATCCTGCCACTCTGAATAGTACAACATTTTTCGGGTAAAAGCAGTGTCTGACATACGATCAATAAAACGAAAAAATCTTTTTACAAAATAAGTTTTCCCACAACCGGTAGGACCACAAATCATGGAAGTCCATGGATGTTTCCAAGCAAGGGCCATTTTAAATTTATCTACGTAGTTTAAGTGTACTGTGTGATAGGTAGTAAGAGACTGAATAATTTTACAGGAGGAAAAGCAATATAAAGGATGTGTAACTGTGTGAACAAAATAGATGAAAAATTTACATTTTTTTTTTTTTTTTTATTTTTATTAATATTTTACTTATTTCTAATACATTTTTTCTCGAAGTAAAAACTCTAAATATACGCCTATCTAAACAAAATTATTGACTACCCAGTCATGGTTAATGTGACCGGTCCAAATTTCTCTACGAATAGGGCCACCGCGATTTTCTATATAATTGTACATTTGATCATTAACATGCTTTGGACAAACAGGGTTATCAGACCAACAGGCTAAATACCATGGTTTTGGTACGCTAAAATATATAGATTTTATTTTTTCCTGCGCTTTTAAGAAATATAATATTTTTGAAATTTTAATATTTTTATGGTATTCTACTGACTCATACCACATCGCATCTATAGGTCGATTACAATCTGTCTCACAACAAATTATCGTCCTACACGTACCGCAAAACTCGTATTTTGACAAATACAGAACATGACAAGAAACCTTAATATCATTTATTCGTGCGTATATGATTACTTTTCCCCATAAATTGAGAAATTCTTCATGACTTTTTTCTTCAATTCTACCAGCATGTGAATTATTTTGTGCCACGATAAACCTTGTAATGAGTTTTTATACGACGGGAAAAACTCGCAAGTTGGCACATTACAATTCACACATTCGTTTCCCGTCGTGCCTAGTTTCCAGGCGTCCTCATCTCTGACTACTGTAAACGAAAAAAGTATATACTAAATAAAAAGAAGAATATTTTTGTTTTATTTTTTATTTATTTTTGTAGTAATAATTTTATGAATAAATATTATTCGTTATAATTTAATACTCTATACTTAACATTATACGCACGGTATATTTACATTGTATTTACATTATATTTACATTATTCTTTATAAAAATATAATTATTTTTAATTTTTACGTTTTTTTTTAAACCCATAAGGATAAGAGATATTTTCACTTATAAAATTTCTTTTCATACTAGTCGCTTTATATGATTTAGTTTCCTCACGAGTGACTACCGAGTGTAGGGCCGTACGTCGTATTGTTTTACAAGTATGTGTTATGACTTTATCTTTATTTAAAACTAACGATTTGATGCTATTATAATTTACCTTACTATCGGTTGAGGAGTTTAAAGTTAATCCTTTAACTTTACATATCTCATGTGTTTGACCGTTCGGTGTCTTAACAATATACGCATAAAATTTTGGTCCTGCACTCGTAAAATGTGATATATAACTACCTGACCCGTAGCATTCTAACTCATCTGTCATATCACCTAAAAATCTACCTGTTGGAATTTTGTACTCACCAGGGATGTTCTTACTTAAATAAATACATGAATCGGTATCATAATACAAAATCCTATCACCCAATTTTTCTAAATAACTGTATAATTTTAAGCGTGCTTGAGCAGTTGTATATGCTGCTATTGCCACGTTTGTGATAGAGGAGGGTGTAAAATCATCCCCTGAAAAACACCAATTCACGTAAAATACATCATCATTTACGGGTAAGATGCTTTTAACCTGGATTGCTGAATTTAAAATTAATGTCTGTAACCGATTTCCGTCACGAATGACCTCAGTCGTCCCCATATTATCGCGTTGACCAAACTTACCCCAAAATGAATTTAAACATAATTTTGAAAGTGAGCGTAAACCAGGGTTTTTTCAATTTTAGTTTCTTCCAAGTAAACGTTTTCTTTCTCAGCATATTCTCTGATATACTGTCTACGCAATTGCTCGTCAATGCAGTCACTAGGCCATCCACTAGCTTGCTGTTTAATTTTTAAAAAAGTATTAATATACTCTACAAATAACCCGTTCATTTGGTTAGAGCTATCTTCTGAGGGATCGTATCGGCATGTATTATATTGCCAAATTTCAAACATATTCGTTATAATGTACCCTAGTTCTACCACTTTTTTTAACTCATCAGATACCCATGTACCTGTGAGTTCTCTCTCACAATCATTATCATGCATGCACTCACCAACGTTTAAGTTTTCACAACAAGACCGGCACAGCGGGAATATTAATTTGTTGTGTATTTTCACCGGTAACACAGGTAAAAATAAATGCATTGGTGGAAGCACTGTACATTTAACGAATCCTTCTACATTTTTCAAATTAAAAGTAGCGCCTGTTAATATTTTACATTCATCTCCAACATAAATTTGTGGATGCCCTATAGGGAATTTACCGGATTTACAAATATACGGATACAATGAACAGATATCAACGTAACTTATGCTTTCGCTACCATAAACCTCTACGTTCGTTACAATATTCTCCGTGCGCCCTCCGAAAAAAGCATCGCGGGGTTTTAAAATATCATTAAAAATCATTGGGTGATTTTTAACGAAGTTTTTTACTTCACGGTTATCTCTTTTCTTTTACTGAAATCACATTCCCACATTTCTGTTAAAATATACCCTAAAGATCTAATTCGATTCGATAATTCTATTGTTTTATGAAACCGATCGTTATGAGAGTCACCATGACCTTCGATTTGTCTATATCTTTTCTCACCTACAAAACACTTATCGCAACCATGCCAGAAACATCCATGAAATAAATATACATATTTCAAACCGTTTTCATTTTCATGATATCCGTCTACAAGAATATTTTCTTTTAGCCGGAATTCATGATTTTTCCCAGCGTGGATAATGTTGTGACCAGTTTCTTTTTCAACAATAAGTAACCATTCTAAAGATACCCTAGAATGGTTACTTGTTTTTCTATACCCGCCTGGCGGAATAATACCAATGACATTATCCTTTAAAAATTTTTACGATATAATTTGGAGCACGCGCTGGCTATTGTAGAAGCCTCTGTAAACGGACACGTTTCTCCCACCTCTATAAAATTTTTTCGAAATGCCGAACACGCTTTTCTTAAAATATCCACGTCAGCTAAACAATATTTTAAAATTTCTGTTTCAAAATTAAAAATATAATTATTACCGAGGGCATCAAGATACCACTCTTCAAATTTTAATCTATCAGCATTATCCATGTTCTCTGGAGCATAAGACTCCCTAGAAGGTATAGGACCCGAATAATGTTGATTTTCAGATTTATTGAATAAATGTGGGAACCACCCTTTAGCATTTTGGCCTTCAAAACCAAAAGCTTTAGGCAGAGCCGAAAGTCTCATGTGAAAATAATTTAAACTATCTAAAAATTTAATGTTTCTACCTATACTCATGACCATTATTTTTGTCCCATTTAAAATTATTTTCGGTGTTATCTGCATATTCTCTACTAAATATTTTAAAATAAACTGCCCGTCAAAACCTTTACTGTTATGAGCAATACAAATTAATTCTTTAATATTACTTGAACGTGATTTATCATCCAAAATAAAATCTATAAAAATTTTTAATCAGTTATTTTTAAATAACAAATTTCTCCCACCGCCACAGAACTCACACCCCGACACCATATCAGAATCTATACATTTTTCACAACATAATTGTGCTACGCACAAATTAACATTGTGGAAAGTGCACGATTGAGCGCTGTCAACATGTTTTAAATCCTGCGTGGTTTCAAAATCATAGAAAAGAAAAGCGTGTTCGGGTACATCTTGAGACGGCTTATTTTTTTTTACGCTAGACATAAAACATTGGTGATTATAAGGCCGCTCACGCGCGCATGTTCGACAATACATAACCCCGCATGCATGTCTACTAACCTCTATCGATATAATTTTTCTACAAATACTACATTTTTTTAATGCATCGCAGACACTAACATTTTTTTTAAAACTATCGCTTAATTCATGTTGGCGAAAACATTCGGCGCCATAAAACTCACGTAAACATTTCATACACTTAAGCAGCGAACTTTGCTTATCACATAAATTTGTGTGTAGGCATTTATCACAGCGCCCCGGACATTTATGTGTTGATACACGCTTTATACCAACGTTACAAATTTGACAATAATTATCACACGCCGTGATTCGTAGCATACTTGTTATTACATCGTAATGTTGGTCTTCAGGGGTAAATAAAATGTTTAACGTAAAATTAATTTTAATTTTTTCGTTTATTAAAATTAATACCCCATTAAATAACAGGGGTTCACCATTACCGACACAACCGCGTTTATACACCATAATCGCGATTCCCTCTTTTTTAAAATAAAATTGAAACTTTTCTAAATCACTTATTCCCCAACCGTTTTCATGAATGAAATTAATACGCGCTGATTTTATAAGAGCATCGGCTCTTTCGCGCTGAATTTTACTACCAGATTTTCGAATGTTACCCCAGTCGGTATATAATTCATGAGTGCAATTATCACCGGCAGCGAGTTTCCTCGCATGTACAAGGGCGACAACTAACGCGCGGGGTAAACATTTATTATCATGATTACTGATTTGGACTAATGACTTAGATTTTATTAAATTAATATTAGACGGTCTACTACTGCGACCAAACCCCACGGGTGCTCTAACGCGTATCACTTTTATAATAAAACTATTATCAATTTTAAACTCGCGCGCGCTTTGCGAAACAGCGCTAATCAACTCCCACATTTCTTGAACAGAATAATTTTTTAATTTTTTAAACGAATGAATTGGCCCCAACGGTAGTCTAACGGTGGATAAGGAAATCCCAATATAATCCTCAGGATCATATTCCCGTATTATGTAAAGAAATAAATTTTCAATACACGCGTTTAAGTCGGTAATGACGTCCCCTGTTATATTCTCATTTTTAAATTTTAAAACTATTTCACGCGCACTTGTTGAAAATCTACTATATTCCGTTTCCCTTTCATCGAGGACATTGAAAAACTCACCGTTAATACTTGATCCTCCTCCTCCTCCCTGCTGCTGCTCCTCGATCTGTTGCTCCTGTGGCTGCTGTTGTGGTTGCTCCAGTTGCTGCTGTTGTGGTTGTTCGGGTGCAGTCGAGTCAGGATGTTCCTCGATTTGTTGCTCCTGCGGCTGCTGTTGTGGTTGCTCCAGTTGCTGCACCTCCTGGTGTTGAGGGCGCTCATCTGATTCTTGAAAAAGATTGTTGATCTCCATTGAGCGTTCTATAAAAAAGGAAAATTTTAAAATAATTTATATAAGTTAAAAATTAATATGTTAAAAATGTTGTTAGATAAATATCTTGATAAATTACCTCGCAACAGTTCCGCGTAAGCAGCTAATAAAGCTCGTGCCAGCTGCCTCTCAGCATTACATCGCCCTAGGAGATGCACTGCGACCATCTCGAGAAACTCACTATGCTCTCTAAAAATTCCTCTTAAAAATGCACGATTTAAAAATCGGGCAGTCCTTGTTTCCACAAACGCCATGAAGCTAGCCACTGCTTCATTTCTAAATGCACATATATAGTTTCTGACGCATCGATTTTCACGCCCGTAATCTCTCAACTGACATGTACGCCTTCTTAAAATACATGCCAGACGTCTTGCTTCTATAATATCATTCTCCCAAGAGCGATTAATTGCTGCTGCTGGTGATGCCATACGTGGTACTTCATCAAGCAGTGCATTGAAAACGACGAATACTCGCGGTACTAAATCCATTTTCACGTTTTTAAAAATAAAAAATTCTGCAACTAGTAAAATAAAGAATGGCAGAGTGCACGGATATAGACGAGTACACTGCTCGACAGAAAACTTGTGAATAATGAAAAAATCACGAGCTCCGGCTCATTTATGCCAGAAGTCCAACCACGCTTACAAAATTATTTTAGAACGGTATATGACTAAACCACTTTTCTGCATTCTTATAATGTGTATCAGCAATCATAGCCTACATCGATGCTATGTCTTGACATCATTGAAGAGCTTAGATACCGCTACAAGATCTTAGCAAATGATTTTACAATAGGGTAAATGAAAAACCGCTTATACGCATTCTCATAATTTTTTTAGGCGATTATAGGCCCCGCCGCCGTGTCACTGCCAATGAGTATACTTGCTAATACCACTTTTTAATTTTCTTTTAATGTAAACCATCACAGAAAAGTGATTATATGAATATAGTATATAGTTTTTCTAAATTCCACACACTAATAAAATCATTAGTTACCCCGTTATCGACATTCTTACATTTTCTCAAGTAGAGTAGAGAAAAAAATGTTATCAATGGCACGAGAGAAACCATATATTCATTTATTTTAAAAGCTATTACAAATAACAGTTTTCTATTTTCATTACTCACGTTTTTCTCTTTCTCTATTTCCCTTAATTAGTATAGCTCAGTATTTAAGGAGAAGCCAAAATCGTACAAGGTACACATTAGTTTGTGCTACGACTAACGTAACATCTATCCTTTGTTCAATCGTATACTTCAAGAAGACAACACGTACAATATTTCAGTTTTTCTACATAATGTCTCAAACAACGAATCTTAAACGCATAAAAATGTCTTCGTTCAACTCTAGAGAAGAGGCAGTGCATTATTTAATAAATGCACGAGTTCATCCTATAAATGCATCATGTACGAAGACAATTTTAACCGGACTCATCTCTCAAGGAAACGGTGATTTTACAAGTGTTGTGAAAATTATAAATAATTCATTTTCTGGAATCACGTTTACAAAAGAAGCTTGGGATGCGTTCAAGTTTTGTTTTAAAGATATCAGTGAATATTTTAATACAAAAAGCTCTACTACTCCTCAGAAAAAAACATTTAACGGAATCAATTTAACATACACAGCAACGTTTGGTACAAAAACTATCGTCCTCGATAGAGAAGACTCACCGAGTTCTAGTTTACTAGATTCAGATGATGAAAATTCAACATATTCTAAAAAGAGGAAACTTTATGCACCAGCCATAGTTATGCAAAAAACATCGTTTGACGGAATCATCAGGCTGTCAAAGTGCATAGACAGCTGTATAAAAACTGTTACCATTAGTTTCAAAGTGCAACAAAAATATTATTGCCGATGTGTGTAAAAAATTTAACGAGAATATATTTTTACCCGAAAAAGATGTGTTTGTAAAACAATATTTATCCTCTCACGATGAGAAAATAAAAAATAATATTACAACTCTATTTAATGATAATGAGTTTTCCACATATTATTTTGATATTGTATTTTATGAACTTATTAGTTTACACGCAAACTCAATAGTTAAAAATGTGATTTCTAAACTCACAACTTAAAAAGTACATGAAATGTATGTGTGTAAATAAATTTTCAATAAAACAAATAATTTAAATGTATTTTCTCGAAGTATATATTTCTTTTAGCTGAACCTCACATCCACGCTAATGACCCTCACTAATTACCCATGACGGCGCTCTCCGAGGGACCGACCGCGCCCAAACCCAACCGAGGGGACTCGACCACCCCCTCGCCCCATGCAACCTGTCACAGCCCGCTTACCAACCACCCTGCCGCTCACCAGCCACCACCCGCTCGCCCAATGTAATCTCTCACCACCCGACCGCTCACCACCCACCACCCCCTCGCCCCATGCAACCTGTCACAGCCCGCTTACCAACCACCCTGCCGCTCACCAGCCACCACCCGCTCGCCCAATGTAATCTCTCACCACCCGACTGCTCACCATCTACCACCCGCTCGCACCATGCAACATCTCACAACCCGCTCACCACCCACCGCCCCGGCTCACCACCCACCGACCGCTCGCCACATTGCAACCTCTCACCGCCCCAGCTCACCGAGGAACCGTCACTAATTACCCCCACTAATTACCCCTGGCGACGCTCATTAGGGACCGCGCCCGACCACCGCCGAAACCCGACGAAACGACCCGAAGGATTTCCTATATTCCCCCAAGCGCCATCTTGGAAACGGCCGCCATTTTTTCCTATATTCCCCCATATACTACTACCATGAATAAAGCTTTATGAAACGATGTGCTACCTCTTTGCAATATAATTTGAACGCTTGAATATTAATTCTTTCCCCAGATGACAACACGGCAAGAATAACTTTGAAATTATTTAATAGAATTTCATCAAATCCTGTACATATAAACTTAAAATATAACATCTTGTTACTTTTAAACAATGCTTAAAGAAATCTAAATATACCTGTTATTTCTGCAACGATCTTCGGACTATCAAAAAATGTTCTGGCAGTATTGCCATCGTTGGTGCTACTGTATCCTTGCTTCCGAGAATCAACTTTTATGCCAAGTTCTTTATAAAAAAGCTTTTGAATCTTTTTTTTCTTTTCTTTCATAGTCGCTTGAAATTCTTTTGGCACCTGGGTATTTGATAAAATATAGGATAAATTGAAAATTGATAAAATTATTTTTTATGACAATAAAGTTATGAAAAAATCAGAGTTTTTCTAGAATTACAGAGCTATTGGTATCGATATAGCAACCCATTACTCCCACCAACCAAAATCCCGAATAAAGTGATAACATAACAAATCCATCATTTTTTAAATATAGGATCATCACTATTCTCTTAAAATTTATATATAATTTTGCGAGTAACTCTACTTACTCTCCATTTTTTGAATTCTAAGCGATAGGATACGTGCATAACACATTCTAAAAATCGAATTTTAGCATGTAATACAGGGATTCCATAGCTTAAAGCAGATTGATTGATTTTCCTTTTTTCAAGTGAATCAAGTTTATTCATTTCCGAAATGGAAGCCCCACATATATGGCAGCATTGGCTCGAACTGTTATTAAGTACACTGCACATCTAAAACAAATACATTCATCATCACTAGGAATATAATTGATTAAAAAAATGATTCTTTGAATTGTGAGATTTTTGAATTTAAACTTAAATGTAAAAAAAAAATTACAATATTATAACGAAAATGTACTTGTATATACAAAAGAAATTGACGGATTGAATAGAATTATTGTTATCCGTTATTAATGATGCGAATGTTATTAATTTATGGGAATGTAAAATTCTATTTTTTGCTAACCTTGCCATCGATCATTGTAAGTGATAATTTGAAATGAACACGGAATCCATTATAATTAAAACTTTTTAAATTTTTTATCTGATCTTTCATAATCTCTTCTTCTCTTTTTGTCAACTCACTCGTTTCCTTTTCAAATTGGATACGAATGGGACGACAAAATCGTGTGGATGAGGGAAGGGGATTGGTCCAAATAACATTATTTTTCGCGTTTTTTTCAACTAACTGCAGTGGCACAAATGATGAACGGAACAAATATTCATCGCTACTACTTTCCCCATTCCATTTTTGTTTGTAGGAGTTAGATGATGTACCGTCAAATCCGTACTTGACCATCAAACAAAATTCTCTTGTAACAAATTTTTTTTCAGGAAGATTTAAAAATTTCAGTAAGCGCTGTGTGGTATGATTTAATAAATCTTGCAAAGGAACTTCACTCATTTTCTCGCTAACTGATATGTTATTTGGATAAACTTCTCTTTTAGCTTTTAAAATCTAGATAACATAAAAATATAACAAGTATTAATAGTATATTGCGATACTAGTGCCATAAGTGGTCCATCATGGAACGACATGAAATTAGCGCCCGAGCACAGCGAGGGTGATAATTCACATCCTGCAGTGGGCCACTGAAAGCACTCGTGTCGTGCGATATTTTATAGCACGTTTACATTAATCCACTGTCACGCCTATCCGCCTTCCTCGCTTACGCTCGGGCGCAACCGTACGGTACTATAATGGACTACTTATGCCACGAATAGGCGTGACATAAGTGTGAATTTACGAATGTCACGCAGTACTATAATAGTACATTTCGACACGGGTGCGGAAGGTGATTATTTAGTCCGAAAAACGTCACATGAGATAAAAATTCTTTTACGGACCAGTTTCGAACCGTATTTTATACCACGAGAGCCGAATAATCATATTAAAGTTATGATTTTGAGGTTAGAGTGGTATAAATTGAATTATCCACTCGATTAAAATAAATATAAAAAACATCGCGTTATAAAAGTATAGAAATAGGTTAATTTTACATTGCTTTTTATTGTTTACTTCGTTACGAAAACAGAGGTGTGTGAAGTGCGTTTAAAGAGTTAGATATAAGTTTTCTTTTATTTCACTAGATGTTAACGAGATAAAACAGTTTATTAAAAAGAATGATAAACCTTTTTTTAAATTTGCAACTGTAAAGCACTTAATAAATAATTTATTGGATGTTGATTTAATACAAATTTATCAAAATATAAAAACAATCAGCGAAATATTTAGCAAGCTTTGAATCATCATTTAAATATTCAATATAATTTATGAGTTAATTTAAAACAGAATACGTTCTACATGTCTGCCAAGACAAAATAAAAACAAATGAAGGAGCGCAGGAGCGCTCCAAAGGCAAGTGGATACTCACTTTGTAATACGACGGATACAGATTATGATTATGTTCCTGTGCTGATTCCCTGACTTGTATGTACGCGCCTTTAGTCATGTTGGTGTTGATCATTAAAGCGAGTGATTTTTCTGGCGTCATTTGAGAGGCTTTTTTTGTGTCACAGTCATACACTTTAGATGTAGAAACTTTGTCGGTTGCGTCGACATCTGTGTTTGCCAAAATATTTTTAGTAGCCTTATTGGCTATTCTTTTTTTAGTTTTCTCAGACGCTAACTTGTAGGGTGCATTAGGACGACCACGCTTGATTGCTGAAAAGTATATTATTATCTATTGAAAAAGTTACTATAGAAAAAGAAACGTTTTTCAAATACAAAGTCTAAACTTATATTATTCAACACTGATAGTTCATTTATTATATTTGAAAAAAATAAGATAACCAGCACTTATACCTTGAAGCTTTCTCATGACAAGTGCCTTTTCAACGCTAAACTATAGCTATATGCGTTTGATACAAGTAGAATCTTTATTTGTGCTGGAAGGACACGAAACTATAAACGCATATGATTTTTTATGGGATGAGCCGTCTAGAGCTATATCAGTACTTATGACATTTGAGTACTTTCTCATTTACAATTATAGTCTGCATTTAAATTATTCCCGAATTATGTTGTGCTTTTTCTCTCTTATTTTTATAGTTGAAAAGGAGGTGCCATAACTCAACATTAACCGACTTTAATACAATTACATGGTAGAAAAATACTTGAAACTAAATAAATAGAATGAATTACGCAAAACCAAGACATAGTTGCCCTTCCTCTTGGAACTATCTATCATTATGCCAACAGTTCGAATGAAAATTTAAACGCACTAATAAATGGCATTAGAAAGTAAATCAGTAGCTGCAGCGTATCCCTGATAAAAGAAACAGGTGCGATCTCAGCTGTGAAATCAGATGCGAAATAGGGCCAAATTCGCAACTGCTTTCGCAGCTGTGATCACATCTGAGATCGCAGGTAATTTCATAGCTGAGAATGCACCTGATTTTTTTTTACCAGGGTATACATAAGAAATTTCCAGCATTTGTACGCTGCAGATCCTGATTTTCGTTCAAATGCCATTTATTGGTGCGTTTAAATTTTCATTTGAACTTTTCGCATAATGATAGATAGTTCCAAGAGGAAGGGCAGCTATGTCTTAGTTTTACGTAATTCATTCTATTTCTTTAGTTTGACGTATTTTTCTACCATGTAAAAGTTGAGTAAGACATCCCGTTAATATATAAATGTACAAAATTACAAATAACTAATAAAATGTATTTTCAGGATACAAATTTCATCATATTGTTACGTCGCGCGCATACATGTATGCGTGTGTATATGTATGTGTGTCGCGACAAACGCGTATCTCGCTGCTCTTGTAAGATGGACTCGTCCGTGTTAATTCGAGAAGCAAAATATAGTTACGGAATACGGGTTGATCGTGTAAGGTAGTAACTATAATAAGTACATATTAGTTTATGTGTATATACAAGTGTGAATGTTTTGAATTTCTTCATAATCAACATTATTAAAGATCAAAATTAAAATAATAATAATAATGATATGAATGTTAGAGATTTACCTAAACGCCGTAACTTAAATAAATATATTTAAGTATCAGTATTTTTAAAACTAACAGCTCATATAAAAATCAATAAATACATAAAACAATAGAATTGCAATACTACTTAAATACTACTGCAATACTACTTTAGGACTCAACGACTTTTCGAATTATGTTATGTTTAAACTAAATGAATTATTAAAAAAATATATTTTACTGATTCTTCGAATTACCGTCTTAAAAATATAGTCATTTACAGATCAAAATGAAAATTTTATCTTACTTCGAATTTGAGTATAGCAGTAGAAATAAATATCAGATAAAAATAATATAATATGAATTATGTATATGAAAAAGTATATGATGTGTGTGTATGCGCGCGTGTGGTTGTGCATGTGCTTTCATTTTGCTACAGTTATATACACTTCTCTACGTTTATATACTTTTTCTGTTTTCATCAAGCCTGTCAATAATTTATATTGCTATATACACAAAAAAGAAGAAAAAGAGATGAGAGGCATTTCCAGGTATTTGGTACGAATTGGGTGTACTTTGTTGCTCGAATGTCATTCCCATGTTTTGTAGTTGCATTGAACATCCAATCAAGTAAATGTACATAAATGCTTTTAAATTCAGATACGCAAGTATTAAAACTATGTTTTGCAGACTTGGGTACAGATACTTTGATAAGGTTAGAATAGAACAATCGCTAGAAAATATTTAGAAAATATAAAATTGAAAGACTTACCTGGTTCGTCCGAATTTTCATTAATTTCAGTACTATAAGAAATTTCTAATTCGCTGTTTAACCAGTTTGCATATTTTCTTTCAAAAAGGCTGTAACTCTTTTTCTGCTTTTACAATTCCGATAATTTTTTCTTATAATTGTTGTAAAAGCTTTTATCTAATTTAGCATTGATTTGCGAAATGATTTTTTGACTCACTGTAATATGATGTTTATTTAAAATATGTTTAGCGACATTTACCTTCCGTTCAGTTTCATCAAGTGAATTCGTTTCTTTATAAAAATAAAGAATCTCTCGTATTGAAACATTTAGAATATTCATTTTGCTGTATTAGCTTATGCTGTACTGAATAACAATTTCAGTTACTTTTTTAAAATATCCGAATCATCTCGACGTATAATACTACGTGTAATTTACGTGAAATACCAACTTGTAACGATAAAATGTTTTGACATACAGAATACAATCACACAAAATGCATACTTTTAAAAGATAAAATATTGTAAATTTTTTGAAGGGTAACATTAACGAGTATACGAAACTACTTACAATATCTTGATAATGTATATATATGCATGATCATCTTCAATTCGTTCATAGGTTTGAATTTTTAAGTTCATCGAACTTCTTGCACCTTATTATAAATATTGTAAGTTTACATCATATGTTATGTACACTCGACGGACATTAATTCATTCCAACCTAGTTAGATTTTTTTGCATAAAAACATCCATAAACGACAATTCTTTTCAATGCTCCTAACGCAACCTTTCCTTCGCCCCGATTGCACTTCAAAAAATGTATTAGGGGGAACTAATTAATGTCCGACGAGTGGACAGCAATTGAACGTAGAGAAACAGCATTTCACACTAATTTTTGATTGATTCAGCATCTCTGGTTATTTACAGTGCAAATTTCAAATATTTAAGAATTACATACTATTACCATTTAAAATTTGATCAACACAATTTTTCAAAACATATATTTTCACGTAAAAGAGCCTGAGCTGTTCGACAAGATTGTTGCTGCTCTGATTCGCAACGATTAAAGTAGTTACAAATGCAATTATTAACAAAAAAAAAAAAAAAAAATCATATTTTTTTTTCTAAAACTGCAGTTTTTAGACAGTTTTTCAGTTATTTTTTCATAATTAGATACCTCCAATTGACTTCTAGCAATTTTTTACATAGGAAACAACTGTGAAAAGTCATCGATTGGTTCCAAAATCCGCGGTGTGATGAAATCATCAATCCCTGTGATACAAATTTTAACCTACTTTATTATATTTAAACTTTGCTAATATTTTCTATACCCAAAAAATGACCTGAAAAATTTTGTAAAATATACATTTCGACGTAAAAAAATGTCAGCTTTTTGATGAAAATATTTTCGAATCGATTAGAAACATTTATGGTAGTGAAAAATGCAATGGATTATAAAAAATGGGATTTTTAGTTAACAAAAAATGCATTTTTAAGGTGGTTCCCATTTTTTTTTCAAAATCTGATCCGGTAGATCGATTCCTCGTCGTTTTTTACCTAAAAGAAAACTTCTAGCACCATATTTTTTTGAAAATTCAGAGAATTTTGTGTAAAAGTCATTTTTCGATTCCCGTTTTTTTGTTGTTTAACGCTCTGTATAAAAAAATGTAACAACAATATTCAAAAAAGCGGTAGCCTATCTTATACCTTAGGATATGAACTATCAATTTTCACTATGATATTCCCATAATAATCATTTTCCGCGTGAAGACTGATTTTTGTCCATTTTTTCAGCGTTTCGGACCAGTGTGCGCCCCCTCGCCCTCCTCGCGTCCCTTCGCCCCCCTCACGCCCCCTCACCGCCCCTCGCGCCCATTCGCCCCCCTCCTCAGCGCCCCCTCAGCGCTTCCCTCACCCCCCCTTAAAATAACGCAAAAATGTGACTGGTTATATGTTTTTTTAAAAGAAATTGTTAGAGGGTTTAAATATTTCTTATTACATGTCCGATATATCTTCCATTTCTTCTAAAATGTCCCCGATAACAAAAACTTGTTGTCCATTGGTAATGTCCATTTCTTCAGAACAATGATAACATTTTTAATAATATAAATATTCAGTGCTACTGACTATAGATTTATATCCTTCTTAAAGTTTATCCAAAGGAGTTATAGAAGTATCCACAACTTTGATATTATTATAATTTTGCACGTGTAAATATAATACATTATTTTGTTATTCTAAAATGTCCCCGATAACAAAAACTTTTTGTCCTTTGATAGTGTCCATTTTTTCAGAACAATGAGATACTATTATGAGAGTCATTATATATGGCTATTGGCGAAAGATACCACTCAAAACAACAATCCAACGCGTCAATGAATAGTACCTCCAGGGTGACGTGGAAAACTGTTCGTCTCTTCAACCAATCTTTATAGTTAAATTAATTAAAAAAAAAATAAATATACAAATAAATAAATATCAATATTATTACATAGAACTTGCGATACTCGACAATTCATCTAATTAATTATATCATGATTTATAACTGAAACAATTGAGTGGGGCCTGAGAGGGATGGCGGGGGGGGGGGTGAGGGGGGCGAGCCTCTAACAATTTCTTTAAAAAAAAAACGTAAAACCAGTCACATTTTTACTTTATTTTGAGGGGGGGCTGAGGAGGTGGCGAGGAGGCGCGAAGGGGGTAGGCGCAGGGAGGGGGTGAGGTGGCGCGAGGGGGTGAGGAGGCGCTGAGTCGTAAACATTTTCTTACAACTATATAATATAGGAAGATATATATGTAGACACACACACACACACACACAGAGACACACACAGACACACACACACACACATGTATGTGTATGTCAGCTTGCGTGCGTGCGTGCGTGCGTCCGTGCGTGTGTGTGTGTGGGTGTGGGTGTGTGTGTGTGTGTTGTGTGCGCGCGTGTGTGTGTGTGTGTGTGTGTGTGTGTGATTGTGTGTGTGTGTGTGTGTGTGTGTGTGTGTGTGTGTGTGTGTGTGTGTGTGTGTGTGTGTGTGTGTGTGTGTGCAACCCTCAAATATAATATAGAATATTACGGATAACGGAAATAAAAATTAAATTTTTAAAATTTTTACCTCGAAAAATATTTCCTATACGAGTTATTATAAAATTTACCATACTTAATTGGAAACATTAGTCGGAAATTTGTCTGTCTCCGTTTCAGCATGAAAAATTGTAATTTTTCCTATAGAAATTTGTTAATTTTTCTACATAATTTCTCTCCGTGTATGAAGAAAATTATATTTTTATATTTATTTATACCCTAATTCTATAAAGTTTGCATTTGCTAATCTTAAAAATCCCAAAATTGAATAAGAAAATATTGAAAATTCCCAAATATAAAAAAGTGTAAGTAAATGTAAATAAATGTAGCTAAAAGTCGTAATTGAAACATTTTTTACATTTATATACATTTATATACGTTTATATACATTTATATACACTTAAGTACATCTTTTTATATTTTCTTAAATTTGCATTATATAAGACTTATAGTTTACAAGTTTTACGAAAATGTATATAAATATAAAGAATTTATTTACATTTATTAAATTCCGTCTTTATGGCATCAAATTAAATATATATTTTTATAAATAAACATAAGTTTCTATAATAAAACACATATAAATGTAAATAAATGTAAATACATGACAATTCATGTTTCAATTACGACCTTTACATACTCTTATTTACATTTACACACGTTTTCTTACAAAAATTAACACTTTTTTACATTTATATACATTTTCGATTTCCACCAGAATTTTCGGAATAAGGAATGACAAATGTTAATAATGAAATAATAATAAATCAATATTCAGAATCCTCAAAATTCAGATAAGTATCATTTTTTTTTTTTACAAAGAGTTTCTTATGTGACGAGGCGGATCAAAATGTATTTTATACACGTGACATACGTAATTTTTTTTTTTAACTCGAAGTTTAGTGTCGAAGAGTGGCATCTCGATCTAAGACCGGGAATAAGCATCTATTAAAACAGTAAAATATGTAAGTATTATTACATTATTTCAATAACATTTTTCGATTAATGTTAACTTTATCTTGACCATATCTGTTGTACCTCTCGTACAACTTTCAGTGGTAGAAGGGCCATAAACTCCGTCCGGCAGTATGGGCATCTTGTACCGATCAACTGTGGGATACATATAGCACAAACGCGATGCCCACACGGCCGCAATTTCTGCACTCCGGCGAAGCCGTCGCAGACGAGACATACTGTTATTTTTTCTAATGTAGCATTATATGTGACATAACCATTACATAACTTTGACACAATTTATGACTTATTAAAAGTACAAATAAAGAATGTCATGACTTTATTTATTACTGTAATAAAATAATATGAACTTTATACTATGAACCAAAACGAGTCTATTCGCACGCACGCTCGCGCACGCACACACACATAACACCGATGCGTTTTAATGCAAAATATAGCTGTATTATCAACAACTTTACTGGACTTGATTAATTTAAACTAAATCTGATCTAATATTTAATGCCGTCATTTAATCTGTATTCGTATCAAAATTTTGTATGATATGTAATTATTGTAACTACTATTATGGCCGAATTCAAGTAATACATAAGTGTAAACAATACGTAACCGTAAAAGATATACCTTTAAAAATTTTCGCGAGAAGCTTCAGTTCCTTTTCGTTAAAAAGGTGTACCTAAAGATCACCCCTCCATATAAAGAAAAATTAAGCGTGCAAGTGCATGCACCTCTTAATCTTTAATTACATTTTGGAGATATCCATTAATGATAAGGCTTCTTTACTGGGTAGGCTTATAAGCGTCGCTTCTATTGATATCATTGATAGATCGCCCTTGCATATAAAGAAAAATTGAGCGTGCAAGTGCATGCACCTCTTAATCTTTAATTACACTTTAGAGATATCCATCAATAATATGGCTTCTATACTAGGTGGGCTTATATACACAGCTTCTGTCTATATCATTGACAGATCACCCCTCCATATAAAGAAAAATTAAGCGTGCAAATGCATGCATCTCTTAATCTTTAATTACATTTTGGAGATATCCATCAATAATATTTATTTTTAGGTATAAGCAGACCTAAATCTATTAATATTCTTTAAAAACAGTGCCATTTTTTACTGTTATACTTTAGATAATATGAAAAAATTCTTCCTAAGTAAATTAAAATGAAAACTGTCGAAGTTGCAACGCTGCGTAGACACACACGCATAAACACACACGCACGCACGCACGCATGCCCACACACACACACACACTCGAGCGCGCGCGCGCGGACATTTTTCCCAAGTGTGTTTGGGCTTCAAATTGCTCAAAACATGTTTATGTAACATGTTTCCAAATTCTTGCTTTTCTTCTTCATTGTCTCTTTCACAAAAAAGCAAAGGAACATTTAATTTGAAACTACTTTTTTCAAGAATGCATATATAACTATGCTAATGAAAATTAAATCTATTAGTTACTTAATTTAATCTAAAAATTTATCTCAGAATCTATGAAAGTTTCATTGTGTCAGTTAATTTAAATATGGCATGCATTTTGCAATAATATTCATATTAAAATTTAAAATATTGGAGGCTTAAGCAGCATTTATCAAATTTATTCCTTAGCAAAGCACGCTTCTACAATCATCTGAAAATTTATATTTTCTTTGCAAGTATTGTCCAATGTTTACAAATAAAGTCATAATTTTTTCAATAATTAAAAATGAGTGATGAGTTTTTACTGATAGTAATAGCACGTACACATTTATTAGAGAATACGCATACTACCCAATTTATTGACATATGTTATTTTAGAAATGCGAGGAGTGACTTGTATCACTTCTACGTGTATTTTATCTATCTAGACATATATATTAATTTTGCAAGCCTTGAGTAATTTTAATTGGAAGTATATTAAAGTAAATCTAAAAAAATTTGCCGATAAACTCAGATAGTTATGTAGGTAGCTAGGGTGTAGATTGTAAGTTTTGTCACGAACAAAGATCGGAGCCTACGAAACGTCCACATTAATTTTCATAGGGATTTCTTGACACACTACTTCATGATGGGCCTACACTATACGTAATATTGCATGCACTGTCTTACTTGAAGCACTATATCGTAAACTGTCTTACTTCGAACACTATTTCATAAATTGTCTTACTTCACACACTTGATCACGCACGGTCGTACTTCACGAACTACTTCACGCACTGTCTTACTTCACATTCTACCTTACTTCAAACACTATTTCACAAACGGTTTTACTTCACGCAATGTCTTACTTCACGCACTAGTTCACGCCATATTTTAAGCACTACTTCACGCACTATCTTACTTCACGCACTAGTTCACTTACTACTTCATGCACTGTTTCATTTCACGCACTAATTCACGCCATATTTCAAGCACTACTTGACGCACTGTCTTACTTCACGTCCTATCTTACTTCAAACATTATTTCACAACTTTTCTTACTTCACGCACCAGTTTACTCACTACTTCACGCACTGTCTTACTTTCCGCACTATTTTTGCTCGGTCTTACTTCACGCACTAGTTCACGCACTATTTCAAGCACTATTTCACCAACAATCTTACTTCAAAAATGGTCTTACTTAAGGTGGCTCTGGCATTTTTTTACGTATATTCACAAATATTTTTACTACGCTTACTGCACATATCATAATTTGGGAAACAATATAATATGAAACAAGGGTTCTAGAAGTAAAAAAAAAATTTAAAGAAATTTCAATATTGTTAAAGAAGATATCGCTAATTGAAAAAAAATCAACAAAACACATACATTTTTTTCGTATTTCATCCGATTTTAATTTTCAAGGATTCATTTTGTTCCTTGTACAATTTCATATGATGTTATCATTATGAAAATTGAAAAAATGTCAAAACCTGCAAAGTTATATCCATTTGTTTGTAGATTTGGCCATGAATTTTATAAACAATTAGATATAACTTTGCAGGTTTTGACATTTTCTCAATTTTTATATCGGTAAAATCGGATGAAAAATAAAAAAAATTTATGTGTTTTGTTGATTTTTTTTTCAATTAGCGATATCTTCTTTAACGAAATTGAAATTTCTTAAAAAATTTTTTTTTTTTTACTTTAAGAACCATTTTTTTTATTGCTTCCTCATAGAGGAAGCTTTGTAATAGTAAAATTTTAATTTTCTTTAAATTGCTCTAGAAACATGAATAAAGGTGTTAGAAGTTTGTGTCACATGATTTTAGAAAATGTCTGTATCGATGTGTGTGTGTGTGTGTGTGTGTGTGTATGTGTGTGTGTGTGTGTGTGTGTGTGTGTGTATGTGTGTGTATGTATGTATACCGCTTTTAACCGGACGGGTCTCATTTTTTTTGTTTTTTTATTCCAAATTCGGGAAAAAAGTAATTTTGTACGACTAACTGATTCGTTTTTGTTTTATGTCGAATTTTTCATTTTCGAAAAACTTATTTTTGATTTTTTTTAATGATTGGATTTAAATTTTATAATCGTATCGGTAGCGTTCGAAAGAGCATCAAAAAACATATATTTAAAAAAAAAATTTCTCTAGCTATCACGGTTATTTTGTTATTAACAAAAACGTGTTTTTTTTTTAATGCTTATAACTCCCAAACTAAATGGTCATTTTTTTTGAGAAAAATCCTGATAATGGAGATTATGAATAGCTATAATCTTTATAAAATTGAATCCACTCTGTTGGTTAGTTTTTGAGAAAAAAATTAAAAAATTAAAAAAACGTGTTTTAGGTGGCGACAATTTACAGGAGTAAAATTGTGTTAATCGCTTCAAAATTTCTTGTAGAGGTAGATTTTTGGTTGCCACCTGCACCTGCCTTTGGGATAGATGATTGGTTCATAAATTTCAGAGATTTTTGAGGTTAAAATTTTTGTAACCTCTTTTTCGAATCGTAATTTCTCGAGAACGGCTGTATGTATGAGAATGGGATAGGTATCATTTAAAAGAGAATTAAAATACCTATATTTTCTAAAAAGAAAGTTTCTAGCTATCACGGTTCTTTGGTTATTAACAAAAACCTAAAACATGAAAAATGAAAAAAATGAGTTTTGTATGTCCAACGATTCCGGAGAGAAAATTATCGTAATTTCTTCAAAATGCCTTGGGGAGGTAGATTTTGGATAGCTCTTGGTCGAGTTCTTTGGGCAAAATAATTGGTCCATAAATTTCAGAGATATTTGAGGTTAAAATTTTTTAAACTTTTTTTTAAATCGTAATTTCTAGAGAACGGTTCTATGAATCAGCAACAGATTTCTAGACAATTTTGTATGTGATATAGATATTGTGTATGTGAATTTTCATCAAGATCGTACGATTACTTTTTGATATTCAAAATTTTCCTATTTTACAAAGTTATTTTATTTGTCGCCTGATAACTAGAGAAAACTTGTTTTAATTTTTTTTTAATTTGGCGGAGATGTAGAGTGTATATTATTTATTATATGCGTTTTTAGAGTAAAAGAATTCGTTTATGAATTTCAGAGATATTCGAGGTTAAAACTGATTTAATCTTCTCTTCAAATTGTAATTTTTTGGATATATCTATAATAGAAAATGGAAATAACACGTGATATGCGTGCGTGTTGTTCACTTGCTTTTGTTTTTTATTGAGGGTAATTTACAGCGCCATCAAGTTTTAACCAATTATTATACTCATTGAAGAATATATTTGGTTGAAATTTCAAAAGATTATCTTTATTTTTTACTCAAAATATCGAAATTTTTTGTATAGAACATTGATTGGGAAAAATTTTGCATTTTACTTGCAGAATATGCCAGTATTTTTGTTGTAACCTTTTTGGAAAGTCTCTTGACTGATTGATTTGCTTGGTAACTTTATAATAAACATTCATATGTGTAATAAACGAATATATGTAATAAAGAGTTTGGTAATCTTCACTATATTAACGATTATAATTGTGTTTAATTTGTATTATTTGTGTTTTATGTATAAAACAGTTATTATATTATAGACAAGTTTTTAACAACATAATTAATGATCATTTTATTGATGATAATATAATAATAGGGTAAACGCAACCGTTGCTGGCCACTTGTTTAATATGTTACAGATATTATTACTTAACATCATAAATTTTTATTGAAAGGTATTTAAATTATGTACATTTTCTTTTTTTAATATTTAAATTATCTTCACTCTGTCATTTATTATTAACGAAAATGTGCTCAAAATTATTTAATAAATTTTTCAAATAATAATTGATTTATCGACTTCAAGTTTTAACCACTTATGAAAAAGAGTAACAAGAATGAATTTTCGAAAAATATATATTAATTTATTACGAATATTCATAAAGAAAATTGGGTATGATACAATTAATTATTGTTATAAAAAATTAAAAAAAAAAATTAATAAATACATTATTTTGAGGAAGCTAAGTGCCAATATATTGGCAGCGGTTATTATTTGGTTTTTCAATTTATAATATGTGAATTAAGCATTGTAAAAAATTTCTATACACACTACGCACTACTTCACGCACTGTCTTTACTTGGCGCACTAGTTCACACACTGACTTACTTGACGCACTAGTTCACGCACTAGTTCACGCACTCTTACTTCACGTACTACTTCACGCACATACTTACAAAAATATACTTTAGGCACGGAAATTGGTCACAAAAGGCTTATTTTATGCAAGGTACTAATAAAATAAACCTAATATTACCTATTTAAAATGTTTTTATTTTATCGTAGCAAAACACTTTGTGAGGAATAGAATAAGGCACCAGAACAAAAATATAAGGATGATCATAATAGTTAAAAAATTCAAAATATCTACATTGAAGATCTCACAAGCATGTTCTTAATTTATATAATTTCTACTTTTATATTTTTGATAGTTTCTATTGACTAAAACTCACGTTAAATATGCTTTAATAGGTGCGTTATACAAGATACAAGAGGCAAGCAATTCTGGGGGAACTCGAAAATATGTGTATTCAAATAATAAAAATGTAATTTTTGACAAAAAATATCGTAATAAAAACTCTCATTACATCTTGGTTTACCGCCCCGACGAGTCTTTTTCTTTCTTGCAGGTTGTTGTTGAACTGTGAAAGGAATGAAATTTATAATTATGAATTATTCTTCAATTTAGGGAATTATAAATGTTAAAAGTCTATTTTGATACTCGCTTTTTACTGGTAGACAATAAATCTTTAACCTCTTCCTTTACGATTTATGATAATAAAATTGCAAATTTGGATTCTTTTTAAGTATTAATAAATGAATTATACATTCTTACTGAATAAAAACGACTGATATTTGTAGTATTTCACCTGAAGAATCGAATGCGTACGACTGCACTCTTTAGTCATTATATAAGATATCGTCACAATAAAAATGTTAATGTTGTCCACATATGAGGACAAGTACGGGAAGAGATTAAATCTGAATTTTCGAATAATAAGACCATTAATTAAATAATATTAGTACAGTGCTAATTAAATATTTTTACTAATAATACAATAAAACAAGCACTTAAGTCGGAAAGTGGTGACTGCATTTCTATTTAGGTCTTCACCGAAAGTATGCCGCCCTGGCCATTGTTAGTATTTGGATGTGCGTGATTTTTCGCTCGTAACAAAGCTTTAAGTAGATAACTTTAATATATTTTCGGTGTTTAAGCCTCGGAATGTAACGTACACATGTACTACATATTCGACGATCAAGTGATCAAGCCAATACACCAAATCCTCAGTTTCTAATCTGCAGGTTGATAAATTTCAAGCACAAACTTATAGCACAATAAGAAGCGAAATTGAAAAACTTAAGATAATCGAATAAAAACATTAACTAATATGCTTAAGTGTCATATAGAAATGTAATAAAGTAACAAAAGTGAAGTTTAAATAAAATCATTGGAGTCTAGTTCGAGCCGTTGTAACGATAAGACGTGTCTATAAACCCAAGCTCGAGCCTATACCTGTTTTCGCGCATGTACGATACTTTCGCTTGTTAATCTGTGGTGAAAATCTTTATGTGTGTGATTTAGTGACAACTAAATAGTGCTCTCGTTTTACTGAGGGGGAGCAATCCCCTAGCAAAAAAGCAAACCCATCATGAGTGTTTCTTTTAGTAGGAATACTCAATCTCAATGCTCCCAGAACAACCCATGGAAAAAAATCTATCTTACTCCAAATTTACTTACGTATGCCCTACAAGAGATCAAGCCGTCATTCTAGATTCCGTAGATGGATTTTCAATACATCATTATACACTCGCAGTTGGAAGAATAATTGATCCTGCTAATATGATTTTGATTTTGAGAATTTCACATAATAGGATATGCATATATTTAAACTCGGATGAAGAAGCTGATTCACTGATCACTAAATATAAGCACATTGACATCGATGGAAACAAATTAGAAATTAGACCATTCAACTAAAAAAAACGTATATTAATATCAAATGTGCATACATCAATTCCAAACAATGAAATAGAAAAGATTTTTGAAAAATATGAAATAGTTTTAAATCACAAATTTCACGCTTGAGAACAAGACTCCAAGAAGTTGGATATACCGACGGCTGAGAGGAACATCATCCCATCTCGGCGCGACGCTGAAGAAGATGCCATCTCGCCACGACGATGAAGAAGATGCTATCTCGCCGCGATAGTGAAAACCATGCTATCTCAGGGCGTCCCATTTTTCGCACTTTTCAAATGCACAAAATCGACTGATTTCAATGATTCTCATCTCAAATTAAACCTCTTATCTTGTTCTTTAATTTGTTTAGTATGATCTAACATATTGGATTTATTTCTCTGCCGAGAAACTCTTTTGCTTCTTGTGTAAGAAGGAAGGGCATTCGGCTAAATGTTGTAAGAATGTAAATAATTAAGCGCAACTGCCTTCCTTCAATATACAAACAGCAGGAAATATGCCGGACTTTAATACACAATCTATAAAAACGCAAGAAAATCAGCCCCGGGAAAACTTTCCTGCGCTCAACCCAAAGGAACAAAACAAACTTGCTCTTTCTCTTCCAATAAACATGAAACGCCCCAAAGCAAACTCACCAACGACTAGTGATACCACAAACATATGCAGTACACCTGATAATAATCAACAAGAAATGAACAATTTACCAACAAGCACAAATGAAGATAAAATAAAAATTAAACCTCCAAAAAAAAAATTTTTTAATTTACCGATAAGGAACCCATCTTAAACATATAAGAAAAACTCAAGCCCGCACACACTTACCTGGAATAAAACAAACCTGATATACCTTTAAATAACGTAAAATTGTTAGCTGCGTTTCTATCTGACTCATACGGTAAATCAAATGTGTGTAACGTAGCAGGGTTGCCAGATGGCGACTTTTTGTCCCACTTACTCTCAAAGAATGTGACGTCACTTGCACGTGAGTAAAAAGGATAGAAGATCGCCATCTGGTAACCCTGCAACGTAGCACTCAATCTTTCAATAAACATCACGCACCTTATCCTAGCCATATAGTTAATTTATCCACATATCAAGCAGGCCAATACAAAAAGTAGAATAATGAGAATAATTAAAAAATTGTTAGCTGCGTTTCTATCTGACTCATACGGTAAATCAAATGTGTGTAACGTAGCAGGGTTGCCAGATGGCGACTTTTTGTCCCACTTACTCTCAAAGAATGTGACGTCACTTGCACGTGAGTAAAAAGGATAGAAGATCGCCATCTGGTAACCCTGCAACGTAGCACTCAATCTTTCAATAAACATCACGCACCTTATCCTAGCCATATAGTTAATTCATCCACATATCAAGCAGGCCAATACAAAAAGTAGAATAATGAGAATAATTAAAAAATTGGAACGGACCAATGCTCATATAAGTTCAACGGAAGTCTCGTCTTCGGAGGATTAAACTTTCAATTAACCTAAGCCAAAAAATGGACAACAGCGCATCAAAAATCACCTTTCTCTACTGAAACACAAGGAGCATTCAATTACGAAAAGAAGAATTTCAACACATCCTTCACAAAGTAGATACAATAGCTTGCGTAGAATCTTGGCTAAAAGATACCTGGACAGATTTTAACTTCCTCTGCTTTTATTGTATTAGAAAAGACAGAAAACATTTAAACATTTAAGTGGAGGTGCGATCGCAATATTTATACGTAAAAATTTAGCTTATAAAGAAATATCAGAGGTAAAATCTCCAGACCCTTCAGTCGGAATAATTGGTCTAAATATAAAAAACGCGAATTCCACCTTCAACTTGATTGCTATCGCACCTCCAATCAAACTCTAAATTTTAATCAGTGGGAATCCACATTTTCAAACGTAAACGCCCAACATAATACTGTTATAGTGAGTGATGTAGTGAATAATTTTAACTCATACAACTCCATACGAAAACTGATAATGGATCTCACCTTTACGATTGTATACAAAAACATAACCTAATTATTCATAATATAGACTCTTTTTCACATATAGACAAAACATCAAAAACTAAAAAATATAGATCTAGTACTTTCTACAACCAACATGTCCGATAAAATCAATATTAAAATCAATGAAAACACATGAGACTCCGATCATCATCCTATATGAGTAAATTAAGAAAAAATTTCAACTTTTCGCGTCCCCAAAACCAGTCAAAATTTTTTTTAAGGCACACCTTCAGGGCGCGGTTTTTCTTCTTTCTTATGTCACAAAATATACGGAGAAAATCGTGTAAAATTAATAAACGTCTCGGCCTCACATTTTTTTTCAAAGTTTTTTTGAATTTCCTCATATGAGGCATTTCACGTTAACTGCCCCAGCGCCGCGCGGGAGCGCCAAATCGTGCTATTTCTAACTCATGTTTATGATACTAAAATGTAACTAAAATCATTGTTTTATAAGCGTTTCCAACGTATTTTTTCCTCAGCTTTCCAACGGTGTAGGCAGTTTTTCCAAAATGTTCCATTTTCACCTTCGAAAAGTACAACACGTCTTATATCTCAAAAAGTGTACTCTTAATATTTTTTTTGACTGTTTAGATCGAAACGTGAGCATTTTTTACATAGGAAATGATTTTTTTTAATAATTTGGTCAGGATGATTTTTTCGAGCAATAGAACATGAAAGAGTAGCGCAACGGCTCTCCTGCGCGCGGGACATCGCGCGGGACGTCGCGTAAACTAGGTGGGAAAAGAATAGGTGAGTTAAATGATTGACTAATCTAACGAATAGAAAAATATAAATAAGAATAAAAAAATTAAAATATAAATAGAAAAATATAATATAAAATATTAATTGTTATTATGTAATTAATTTTTATTAAAAGTAAAATATAGGTATATTTTCACAAATAGTCAAAAAATATTCAAAGAAACTCTATACAAATAAGCTTATAATTTAGTTCTTATCGCAATTAATTTTGTTTAAGGATTATAGGTTGAACAATAATGAAAATCTTCAAAAAAATGTTTTAAGCAGAGTGATTTCTGACACCATGAACATTTTATAATAGCAGTATTTTTACATCCTGGTACCTCACAATGAGCTTGGGATCCACCAAAGCTAAAGTCCACCGGATTTAAAAATTCATTTGGTTTATTATCGATATAACCGCTTTTATACCAAGAGTATTTAAAAAGATTTACGTATCGAGGAGAAGATAACTGATTGTGCACCAGAGAGTGCAATTTAATTACATTATTTCGTACGTGCAAACTTATATCCTTATCCAACATAATTACACTATCGGAAAAGTGTTTCACAAAATTTTTCCATATACGAAAACCAAACACATCCAGCGGTTGTATTTTTCCAGTTGTACCTTTAGGAATTTTGAAAAGTTTGATGTTTTTATCATCAGGTTTTTCTCTTTCGACTGCTTCTGTGCAATGCCCACTCCAAGAATCTAGCAATAATATATATAAGAATATATATATATATATATATATATATATATATATATATATATATATATATATATATATATATATATATATATATATTAGGCTAGTAAGTTTGAGGAGCTCAACCCCGGTCGGTCAGAGTGGCTAAAGAAATAATAACCCTCAGGTTACCGACTCTAGACAAATAGACTCTAGAAAACCCCTCAAACTTCCGCTCGGATGCTGAATATATAGATTGGAAGTTTGAGGAGGCTCCTCAAACTTCCCATAACCCCTCAAACTTCCAAGCGGGTGCTGAATATAATCCTCAAACTTCCAGAATTTCATATTTATATATATATATATATACATATACTTTTATATATACATATACTTTTAGATTCCTAAGTAACTCATAAAAACAGTGAAATCCACTTCAAAAAAATTAATTTATTTATTATTACCCTTAATTCACCCCAGAGGGCCAACTTTGACACCATATGACGGTACATATCTGAACGTAAAATTTTCTTCTCTTTCCATTTCCGAGGTCAAAAATAAGGGGATTTTAAAAAAATCGACTTGACCTTAAAATAACCTTCCAGATCACGGTTAAAGTCAAGGTCGAGGTCAAGGTCATATTCGGACGTAAATTCTTCCGCTCTTTCCGTTTCCGGGGTCAAAAATAAGGGGTTCCATTTTATAAAATCAACTTACCTTAAAATGACCTTGAACGTCAATGTCAATTTTGTCCTTCCTAGAGGTATTCCCAGGTCGACCTCATTAAATTAGCTGGTTGACCTTGAAACCCCAACATATCAGACCTTTCTGAACGTAAAATTTTCTGCTCTTTCCATTTCCGGGGTCGAAAGTAGGGGTCCTCATTCAAAAAAAATCACTTTGACCTTGAAATAACCTTAAAAACGGAGTTCAAGGTCAAAGTTGTTGTTACCATTAGCTGACCCCCTTTGCACCCTACAACTTTTGTATTGAAAGTTTTTTTCCATCTCCCATACTTTTCAAGATATTTGCCTGGGGCGATTAAAATGGGACATCTTGTATATATATATATATATATATCGATTTATTACATGAAATCAAATTAACAAAAATAAATAATGAAATTCATTGATAATTTACAAGAACTTTTTTATAATTTTCGGAGTTTACGTTAAAATACCTTATTTTAAAAATAATTTACTAATTACTGTAAATCTTTTTTAATATGAGTCTACAGAAATTAAAAGTTTACAAGTAAAATCCTTAAAATAGATATAAGCTACAAGTTTACGAATACAAGTACACTTTATTTAATTTCACTCACATGATGTCATTTTGCCAGATTTAGATGCCATCAAACATACGTTATCTGGCTGAAATAAATTTTTTTGTATTATTGGTCCAAATTCATTTTTAGTCTCTTTTAAAACTATAAATAATGGAGAGAGCAATTTTCCAGCAGTATTAATTGTAGGTGATATTGTATAACTATGTGTTGTTGATGAAACAGATTGCACAACACATTCAACAGTCTTTGTTCCTTCTTCTGCTAATGTACGACCAGTATGTAATTCTAATTGAAATCCACTTTGATCAGCATTGTAGGTATTTTCAGTTCCAACTTCTGAAATCAGTAGTTTGATGTCGGCTACAAATTTACTGGCTTCTTGATTTACAGTTTCTTTGTCCTCAAGAGTTTTTTTTGTTATAAATTTGTTGATTTTTCTACTGACAATTCTGTGAGCTTTCTTAAATTTTCGCAGCCAGAAATCACTTGCTTTGAATCTAACATCATTAAATTCTAAATTATTTTTAGCTTCTAAGGCCCACCTACGTATATCAATATCGTGAATAATATGGCCAGCTTCGAGAGATTCTTTGAGATTTTTTAAAACAAATTCAGAAATTTGATATAATTTTTCTTTGTAAGTTCCACCTTTGTTGATTTGACCAGCCCATCGACGCAGTTGCCGTTCTGAATTAACTAATTTAAATGGATGTTTAACACTTTCTATACTGCGATTTTTTTTAGTTTTACCTGATCTCCAATATTCGACTGCTCTTTTTTTATAATCGAAGCTCAACTCTTCATCATCGTATGAACATACACCATAATCTTTTTTTTTCATTGAAAATTGCGTCATCTTCAATGGCTTGTACTTCATAATTTTTAAATTGCTCTTGTAAATCTAATGTTTCTTCTTCCATTGTTTCAATCGCATTAAAATTATTCATACTGTCGTATAAAATATTTTCGAATTTTTCAGCTAAATCCATTTCAACAAGATTAACAGGACTTTCTGGTATCTGAAGCCCTGAGAATGCTGCCAATAATAAATTTATGACGTTGATAGGATTTACCTTCATTTTTTCTATTCTTTGATTTTTATGAAATAATAAATTCTATTGTAGGAAAAAAACAAATAGTGGACTCTCGAAAATTTGTTCCCCGCAACAGAACCGATAAAAATATACTGACTAACTAATCAGTTTTTAGGCAGCCGTGGACTCCAAGCACACTTGCGTCATCTTTGCTTATGCATGTTTACAAGATGCTTACAAAAAATCGCTTATTCATATATATAAATAGAAATCAGGAAAATATTTACTTAAAAATAAGTATTTATGAAAAAGTACAAATGAAATATAATGTGATATGCCTAAATACGCAAACATAAATATTCTAAAATTATAAGTAAACTATAATTATCAAGCAGTGATATATAAAAAAAAAACAATTTTAATCATGGCTCAGCTTTTAAAAGCTTTTCTGCATACAAATATTTATGCAGAGATAATAAAAATATAGTCATGTAATTATTTATTCTTCTATTTATCTTATGCTATTATATTTTGAACATTAAAATAACGAAATTGTCAAATTCTTTGTCAGTGATTTTTATTCATTAAATAGAAAATTGAGCCTATAGACAAATCAATCTGCAATAAATAAAATATCCATGATTATTTATTCTGATTATACGCACCATACACCTCAAAATATTTATTTCAAAGGTACTAATTGTAAGTATACGTGCCCAAGGGGCTCCTAAACCCCAATAATGTTGTTATTAGAAAAAATCCTAAAACAAGTCAACTTTGATTTTGAATTTTAATAATAATTATTTAATTTAATTGCAAATATTGTATACAAAAAAAATTAATAAAAAAAATTTTTTCCGAAATAAAATATAAGGGTAGCTAATTTGGCATTTCAAAGAGAAATATTTTTCATTTTGTTTCATTTTAAATTTGAATCTGAACTTGGGATATTCAGATAAAACCTATTTTAGGGGTGATTTTTAGGGGTGCGTTTTACCCCTTTAATAGGAAATTGGGCCCATAGAAAAAATAGCCCAAATAAAAATAAATTATGCATTATATATAACTTAAAATATTAATTTTAATAGTTTGAAAGTATTTTGTGCCTAAAGGGTTGTTTACCCCTGATGACGGGTTTATTTGCTAAAACCCTGAAACACGTAAACTTTATTTTTTATTTTAAGTCAAAAAATGATTTTTATAATAATTAATTAATTTTATTGCAAATATTATATGCAGAAATAGTTTAAAAAATAAGGTTTTTCTAAAATAAAAAGTAAGGGTTGCCATCCTTGAGGACCAATCTATACTTGATGGTTACATAATTCAAGGAGAAATATTTTCCATTTTGTTTCATTTCAAAATATCGATTAGAACTTAAGATATTAAAAAAAACCGTTTTCGGGGGTAAACTTTAAGGGCAGTTTTCACCCCTTTAATAAGGGATTGGGCCGATAAAAAAAATTGCGAGTCTCTTATTTTTCGGTTCTCTACAACATATCAAAAATTCAGGAAAATCGGAGGCGGACACCTCGATCGGTTTCCTTTTCAGTGCGAGTTTTCATTTCTCAGTTTACAGACGATGCTACCTTTTACTTCACCTATCTTGCACCTCTCCAAAAAGCCCTCAACATAATGGAAAAAGAGAAAACTGAAACAGGGCTAGATCTCGCAGCACATAAATCTGATTTCATAAATTTCAACGATAAAAATATACAACCCGGAGAAACAGAAATTAGAATAAAGAATCACGTAGTCAAATCATCCGATCACACTAGATTTCTTGGTATTGAACTTATCAAAATCTTCGATTTTGAACTTACTTTCATCCCATAAATTAACAACTACAAAATACTTGTCACAAAGTTATGAACGTTATTAAATACCTTCGTGGAGTATGTTGGGGATCAGAACCACTTACGTTATTAACTCTTTACAAAAGCCTAATTAGATGCAAAATTGATTACAGATGCTTTATACTCTACCCAACTCATGAAACACATAAAAACAAATTAGAACAAATTCAGTACTCTGCAATAAGGTTACCTTTAGGATACCGCAGAACTACTCCTACGAACGTCCTCCTCGCAGAGTTACCAACAAGCCACGATAGAACCAAATTTCTTTGTCACACATATTTAACAAACCTTTTTTCGAATAAAAACGTAGCTAGCTATAAATCAATTTCTAAATATTTAAAAAATCCTAAAATAAAAAAAAAGAGAAAAAATAAAAAGTTATTAGAATATTGTATCTATGATACTAAGAAATCTCGATCTTAGTTTATCAAAATGAAAAATTTAATATTTTTGTCTACAATTATAAAATACTTACGTTACCTATTCCTATCAACTTAACCATGGGCAAAACTATAACAAACTCTAGATTCATCTTACGGAAGTTCAGTACAGAATTCCCTACCAACAACACACTTAAAATTTTCACAGACGACAGTAAAAGCCCAGAATATCCTTCAGTGGGAGCAGCAGCTATTTGCCCTACAGTTAATATACCCACCTCTAGATCATGAAATAAGGAAACATCAATTTACACTGCAGAATGCATCCCAATAAGCGACGCACTCGATGTTGCACTGAAAAATCTAAACGCAGCAAATCTCATTTTTTCCGACTCTCATAGCGCACTACAATCTCTTCAAAATCCTAAACTGACCATTCAAATTAACATATGGGAGCGTCCAGCAGAAACGGGCCACCGAGCGCGCGCGGTGCCTTTTTTCGCGTAAAAGGCGCTCTGTTTAACTCGCTCATAATCGTATGCTGCGTCTTTGAAAAAAACCCAAGGTCCTATATCGATAGACATTTTTCTGCTCTTTCCAATAGCGCCATTGTTTTTATTGCGAAACGCGTTCTTCCGGACGAAAACTCGAGTTGAATATTGAAAGCCATTTTTCTCAAAGTATATCATGTTTTTTTTTCAAAATAAACTACACCATTGGAAAGTACAACTCTTAAGCTTCAAAACCCTATCTTCGAGAAGTTGGAGAAATAAAGGGTTTAAAAGTAACAACATGAAAAAGACAGCGCCGAGGGTCCGCGCGAGCCCCCCACGCCCGTGCGTACGGCACGTTTAAGTGCACGCTCTATTCAATTCCCTAATAATCGTGTACCAAGTCTCTGAAAAAAGAACTAAGGACATATATCGATAGATTTTTTCCTGCTCTTTCCAATGGTGCTATTATTTTTATTCCGAAATGCTTGCTTCTAGTTGAAAATTCCATTTGAATGTTTAAACTCTATTTTTTCAATAAAATATCAGTCTTTTCTTCAAAATGAATTATATTCTTCAAAAGTACAAGTCTTAAACTATAAAATATTATATTTTTAAGTTGAAACATGAAAAGTTCAAAAATAGTAGGATCAAAAAGACATCGGCTGCCCGAACTTTTTACGCTATGCTCAAGGGCGGATTAATACACGCGATGTGCTATTTCGCCCTTTCTTTTTTGTAAATATAAAATGTTTTGTAACTTACAATGCCAATGCGTGGACATAATTTTGTGGATCTAGTTGTAACAGTTAGTATAATATTACAATGAACTTTGTTCATTTATATAACAAAATTTGAAAAACATAATATATTAAACATAAAAATATCCATGAACGCACTGAAAGCAGTGAAACAGAAATTTAAAATAACCTTATAGATTGTTTAATCTGGCATAACAATATTACCTTTTCCTTTAAATTCTAATTTTTTTACATTTTTTTCATTTTATAAGAATTGTCCTTTTTGCGACATCCGCTTCTTTCTTTGTTTGAGTTTTAAGTACTTTTTCTTTTTTGATCGGTGGATATAATTGAGGATCTTCTGACACTGAAAATCTTTTAAGTTCTAACTTTTTGGTATCATTTAATAATTTAATACAATGAAACAATTGAGTTTCAGGTATTGTCTTAGCTGAGGCTAGCCTGTTTTGTAGCTTTTCTGTAGTCTTTAAGTAATCGTCTTTTGATGAAAAAAGCACTCAATATTTTTGAAATACTCAGTTGCCCATTTGTATAAATCTTGGGGCGTCAATATATAATTGTCGGATACTTTCCGTAAACTTTCTCGTCTGGCATTGCTTTTCACGGAAGCACCTATTCCATCACATGCATTTTTTCCGTGGGCTGTTGCATGAAAATGCCACTCAGCATCAACAGCAAAATCATCATAATGATATATCATACACGATTATTAGCGAATTGAGTAGAGCGTGCACTTAAACGTGCCGTACGTACGGGCGCGAGGGGCTCGAGCGGACCCGTGGCGCTGTCTTTTTCATGTTGTTACTTTTAAACCCTTTATTTCTCCAACTTCTCCAAGATAGGGTTTTGAAGCTTAAGGGGGCTAGACACCCTTTTTTCTCTGAAATAAGAAGTAACATTTTAATACATAAATGTAAACTAATTATTTCATACTTTTTACATATAAAAGTGGGTATATTTACCTTACCTTAAAACTTTCTCCGATGGGCCTTTTATATGGTCCAGAACCATAGTCATCGATGAAACAAGTTTTTTCACTAACCGTAAGCTTTGTAATTTTCCTGTGGATGGATTGACTTCAGATTTGAACTAAATTACTCCTGAATAGTATAATTCTCTTATGAGTGTAGGGATTTAGGATTAAATGTCGGAAAAAATTTTTACATCAGAAAAATTATGAAAAAATATAAAAAATTTAAAAAAATTAAAAAAAAACTCTTGAAAAACAGCACAATTTTTTTTTTCTCATTAGATCAAAATCCTCGACATCTGGAAAACTTAATTCAGGTAAAATCACGTTCTATTAATTTCTAAAAATAGAACGTTAATTATTTCGGAAGACACATTTAAATAAAATCAAAATTTGTAGAACTCTTGAAGGCATGGTTAAAAGAGGTATATTTTCCTCAAGTTGGACCTAGAAGCATGCTGCTAATTGATTCGTGGAGTGGACATTGTCCAATGATTGTACAGGAAGTTACGCCACACGATAAAATACTACATCTCAAAATGATACCTACAGGAACGACTGGAAACATACAGCCGTTAGATGTATATGGATTCCGCACACGGAAGAACTACTTTTAGCGTTAGTTTTATTAAGGTATCTTTATTTATTTCTGAAATAATGAACAAAAAATAAATAAGGGGTAGTTACCCCTAAAAAATAATTTTGGCCAAAACCACGAGACAGGTCAACTTTATTTTTTAATTTTCTTTTAAATGGAATCAGTTTTGAGGCGATATATAATTTATTGTAATTTTTATAGCTGAAAATTGAACCCTTAAAATTGAAAGTAATGCTATTTTGAAGGCTTTTTTATTCTACAACTTTTGGCGTCGGCTTCATTAAGCTAGCTTTATTCGTTTTTGATATATTTGAAAAAAACTGTTTTTGAGGGTGAACTTTAGGGGTAGATTTCACCCCCTTAAAGTGTCTATCAGCACGTAAAAAAAATACGTGTCTCTTATTTTTTAATGTACTACAACATATTGCAATATCGTCCAAATCGGCGACTTACACTTGGGGTACCTTCCTTGTAAGAGCAATATTTAGCAAGATAACTGCGAAAACCGGCAAAAAAGGTCAAAAATGGACGATTTTTGACAATAACTTGACAGGATTTGATTTTACACGAAAATGTTAAATACAAAAGTTGTTTATTATAATAATACAAACTTTTTTTCCATTTAATATTTTCATATAAAATCAACTGCTGATGAGTTACACTTATAAAAACGATTTTAAAAGCATAAATATACATAAAATGTACAATTTTTGACTATAACTTGACAGGATTTGATTTTACACGAAAATGTTAAATACAAAAGTTGTAGACTATAATAATACAAAACTTTTTCCTATTTAATATTTTCATATAAAATCAAGTCCTGATGAGTTACACTTATTAAAACGATTTTCAACGCATAAATATACATAAAAAGGACGATTTTTTTCTATAACTTGACAGCATTTGATTTTACACAAAAATGTTAAAAACAAAAGTTGCAGACTATAATGAAACCAAACTTTTTTCCATATAACATTTTCATATAAAATCAACTCCCGATGAGTTACACTTATAAAAACTATTTTAAACGCCAAAATACACATAAAATGGTAGATTTTCGGCTATAACTTGTAAGGATTTGATTGTTCGCAAAAATGTTAAATACAAAAGTTGTAGATAATATTAAAACAAAACTTTTTTCTACTTAACATTTTTTTGTAAAATCAACTCCTGACGAGTTAATCTTATAAAAACTATTTTAAACGCCAAAAAATACTGATAAAATGTACGATTTTCGACTGTAACTTGACAGTATTTAATTTTACACAAAAATATTCAAGAGATAAGTTATAGATAATAGTTAAACAAAACTTTTTCCCATTTAAGATTTTCATGTGAAATAAATACCTGATGAGTTAAATCTATAGAAACGATTTTAAACGCCAAAATATACATAAAATAGACAATTTTTGCTTTCGTACAAAGAATTGATTTCCAATAGAACTCTTAAATACAAATGATATCGTTTAAATACCAATAAAAAAACTAAAACAATAACTAACAAAAACTGTTACATAAAAGCTGTCAAATCTTACAATTTCTTGTCATGATCTAGAGAACTTAGTATATAGTAAAATTAAAATTAGAAAAATGTTTAAAAATTGCGTTGTTAAAAATCTATAATTATGTTATCTTTCTGTTTTGATAACAAATAGAAATTTCATATAAAATTACACAGCTTAAACTGTTAAATTATATTCACAGAACCTAAGCGATTGAACTAAGGAAAACAAAATTGTTTAATATTATAAAAGTACATGTTAAAGTAATATCATATTACACAAAAGTGTAATGTATGTGTTATAGATTTTGTAGTATAGTGAAGTTCAATATGTATAAAGAATTAAAATGAAAACTATTAAATACGCAAGACTCACTTATATATACAATAGATACCTTGAAATGAGTTTTTATACCCTAACTAAACATAGAAATTAACTAGATGAGCTAATATGACCAGCGACAACTGCTTACCGGAATCGCATCTAACCACCCACACAGAACTTCTATGATATCCCCGAGTTCCTAATTATCTATCCCCTCACATTCTAAAGCACTAACACTTGAAGATCATTGTAGAGCTGGGAAAGCTGCAAAATGAGGCTGGATGGCCCAGGGCGGGCACTACTGCATGGATGCCAGTGTGCTCAGAATTAACTAATAGCCATCTGAGAGGAAAACACTATAGAGACCGACATGCGTGTCTCAATCTCAAGGACTGCCTCACCGTAAGAATGAACAAAACACATGAATGATCAGTCACTGATCCAGGAGACAAGCAAGAAGAGTTGAGCACCTAGAAACCACATATGACTAATGAAAAAATGACACGAAAAACATTACCTTATAAAAGAAAATACTGTAGCAATGGTTGTTGTTCACTGGTCTCGCTGCATCAACTACCTCTAGCAATTAGAGGGGAAAGACTGGTGGAACCTTCACTAATTGTTGTTTTATTGCTGGAAATACCTCCATCCTGAGAGTCGCTGAAGGCACCAGCAGCAGATTAACTGTACGCAGAGCCACTAGTATAAGAGTCAAACGCACACATGGATAGTTGAGTATATGAAAACCACACATGACTAACAAATAAATGAGCCAAGCAATATCACGACACTCAAGAAAGATTCTGCAGCAGTGCCCATCGCTTACACTACTCACGTCGCCAGATACCTGCAACAAGAGAAAGTACCATCAGCTTACCTATCAGAGAGGTTAGGAACGAGAAACGGCTCACGAAATTTGCTTTCACCGTCGACACGCTGCCTTCCTGTCTCTGACAGATATCATCATCAACTAGTAAACACGATGAAAGGGACGACATTCTCTAGAGCGGCGTATTGCAGCAGCCACCGTCATCACTGGGAACGCCGGAAGCCAGACGATGCGATTGTTGACATCACACCATGGACATACGCCAGCGCACGTCGCCGTAGGATCGCAGATCCGCAGTCAACACAGACTCACTAGGGCTAGTAGCAGAAAGCGCGCGCTATATATATATATATACTAGGTGTCTCATTTTAATCGCCCCAGGCAAATATCTTGAAATGTAAGGGAGATGGAAAAAAACTTTAAATACAAAAGTTGTAGGGTTCAAAGGGGGTCAGCTAATGGTAACAACAGCCTTGACCTTGAACTCTATTTTCAAGGCTATTTCAAGGTCAAAGTGATTTTTTTAAATGGGAACCCCTACTTTTGACCCCGGAAATAGAAAGAGCGGAAAATTTTACGTTCAGAAAGGTCTGATATGTTGGAGTTTCAAAGTCATTTTAAGGTCAACCAGCCAATTTAATGAGGTCGACCTGGGAATACCTCTAGGAAGGAGAAAATTAACCTTGACGTTCAAGGTCAGTTTAAGGTAAATCGATTTTATAAAATGGAACCCCTTATTTTCGACCCCGGAAATGGAAAGATCGGTAGATTTTACATCCGAATATGACCTTGATCTCAACTGTGACCTTGAAGGTTATTTTAAGGTTAAGTGGATTTAAAAAAAAAATCCCTTAATTGACCCCAAAGGACCAATTTTGATACCATATGACGATACATATCTGAACGTAACATTTTTTTCTCTTTCCATTTCCGAGGTAAAAAATAAGGGTATTTTAAAAAAATCGGCTTGACATTAAAATAACCTTCCAGATCAAGGGGTTCCATTTTATAAAATCGACTTAGCTTAAAATGACCTTGAACGTCAAAGTCAATTTTGTACTTCCTAGAGGTATTCCCAGATCGACCTCATTAAATTGGTTGGATGACCTTAAAATGTCTTTGAAACCCCAACATATCAAACCGTTCTGAACGTAAAATTTTCTGCTCTTTCCATTTCCCGGATCAAAAGTAGGGGTTCCCATTTTAAAAAATCACTTTGACCTTGAAGTAACCTTGAAAATAGAGTTCAAGGTCAAGGTCGTTGTTACCATTAGCTGACCCCCTTTGAACCCTACAACTTTTTTATTTAAAGTTTTTTTCCATCTCTCTTACTTTTCAAGATATTTGCCGGGGGCGATTAAAATGAGACACCTTGTATATATGTATGTATGTATGTATGTGTGTGTGTATATTATATATATATATATATATATTTCTTTTACCAGATTTATGGAGCCCTTTTATACACATGAGCATATTTATGGAGCCCGTTTTCTTTTATGGAGCCCGGGTCCTATACAATATTCTTATACGGCGTTTATGGAGCCCGATCTAGAGTTTCTATACCCAGAGAGGGATTATTTCTTTAGTCACTTGTATACGGGAACTCTGGGCGTAGGTACTAATATACAGGGATGGGCTCCATAAAGGGGTTAAGTGATAATTATATATATATATATATATATATATATGTATGTGTGTGTGTGTGTGTGTGTTTGTGTGTGTGTGTGTGTGTGTGTGTGTGTGTGTGTGTGTGTGTGTGTGTGTATATATATATATATATATATCATATCTTATATATCAGGGAGCGCTCATAGTCACGTGGGTCGCATGCGTTTTTGCGCTGGTGGGAACGCACTATGCACAGCCTATAGCCGAGATGGCCGTTACGGCTGATGTAAGTACTCTGCACGCACGCAGCACCAAGCCAGATTACCAGTGACGAATGCACCAGTGTTGAGTTTTCTTTTTTTGTTTTTCTCCTATTCGCGGTATTAGTGTATGTGAGCATGTGTGTATATGTATAAGTTATAGGAACATAAGTGAGCGATTAGTCTACAGTTTAATTTTATATTTTTGTATTAATCGGGAGTAATAAAACGGTATGTTTCCTTATGTTATTCAAAAGCATTTTCCTTAACACAAAAATTTCAAATACAAAGTTGTTGATAACATTGAAATAAAACTTTTTTTCTATTCAACATTTGCATAAATAAAAATAAAAACTATTATTATAATTAAAATTAAAATAATGAAAACAATGTTTTTATTTTAAATATAATTGCAACCATAGTACTTATATATTTAATATTCCTATGTGTAGCTGGGGTCAAGGTCAAGAAGTCACATCCAGACGTGTGTATGCGTGTGTGTGCGTGTGTCGGTTATTTGATATTCATATGTAATCAAATTACATATTACGTCAGCAAATTAAAAATATTTATGAGTATCTAATTTCAACTAATTGTTTATTCTTTCAATTAAATAATTTAAAAATACTAATTCAAAAAATATTCAAATGCAAGCTAGCTTCATTGTTTGAAATAAAATTTAATTTATATAAGCTACAATTTAGAAATGTAAATTAAAAATTAACTTCTTTAAAAATATAATAAGTTGGAATTAAGAGGAAGGCAAGGATAACAAAAAGAAGTACATAGTAAGTATATTCAAATTTTTCCATTTATTATCAAATAATATAGTATTTAATACATCAACAATTCTTGGTATGTGTAATGATATAATCTGATACAATACATCAGCAACATCGCACTTAGGTAGAGACGCTTTATCTTTTTCTTTACATTGCTTTTCAACGCTAGAGGTTATTTCGTCTATTACATCATTATCAACTAAATTTACAACGTCTTTTACAATACTAGGTGTATATAGTTGTACTTGTGCTTCATGCATGAGACTACTTTTAGTTTTAATAAACTCCATAACGTCGCAGGTAAGATATTGTACACTACTCGCAATAGAATTTAAATATTTACGACGAGTATCGACACACTTTACAATAAATTCTTGGAGACAATCAAAAGTAACTTTTTTCATTACTAAACTATGGCGAAACCGCTTGATCCAACCAACACCAGGTATTCTGTCTTCTTCAATTTCGATTGCTTTGTCCTGGTGACTTGTGGTGAATTTTAAAGTTCAACCGTTTCCGTAAATTTTCTGGTCCTTTAAACTATTATCAAGGGCACGGAAATATTTATCAATGTCGTCAAAACTTGTTTTGAATCCTTTCCAGTCATTGTATAAAAATGCAATATCTTCAAAGTCATTCGATAATAGTCGAACCATGGGTTTGTAGCTCGTCGTCAAAATTGTCGTCAAGCTCGTCGTATTCCAAACCAACAATTACCTTCTTGGTGAACGATTTATTTAAGGCGCACAATGTACAAAAGACTTGATGTGGGTGTTATGTAGCTCGTGGTAGGGTCGCCATGGCGATCCGCGTATCTTTACGAGTAGAAAGCGACTGGTGCTAAAGACTCTGAAGCGATCCTTTAAATGCAGCTCTTCAAACTATGCACACGGTTAAAAAAGTGCAGACGCTCAAGAAGTAAAGAATGAGATGAGCAAGGTAGTTGAAACGGTTAAATTTCCATGACACACGTTGTATCGTCTTACATGAAAACTTCTTTCGCGTGATAATAGAAATGCTGACAATTATAACAAAGACATTTTAGAGCGAGAGTCTTGTAAACATATGACGAAGCATCCAGCGTTGCCAACGAAATTTCCTGTCAGCTTTTTTGTAGCGCACATAGCGTCTAACCACGTTATCATTTTTCTCCAAGCTGGCAGAAAAATGATCGAGAAACTTCTTGAAACCTAAACCATGACTCATATAATATAAAAACATAATACAATACTGATCACATACATCTGACTCGTAATTTTGAAGCTGAAGTGCGTTCCAACGAAATATTTATAATTCTTTCGCAAACAGCTTATGCGATCGGGTATAATAGGCGGTAATCCAAAACTATCAAAGTATAGACCGTTAGAAGATCTATCGACGTAGAACGCAACCCAATGCATACGAGGCTTGGTATGGTCGTCAGTGTTAACGATGAACACCGTCGGCTTGGTTCACACCCGCGGGACTTGATCAGCTGGGAATACACCTACAGTATGCGACTGGATTGGTGAAAGGATCTTCAATATTTGAAGGCTGTCCATTGTGAAGATCGATTAAATTTTTATTTAGATAACCATGGTGTGAAGATAAGTAGCCTTTCAAACGCTAAGCGCGATTTAACGCACATCAATATTTATGACCCGAAAATTTTAAAAAGAGATGCATACAATATACATTAGATGATAACTTATCGAACGGAGGACAATCTACGTCATACTCCAAATTGATGATTTCGTTTGCTATAATTTTATGAAGCATCAACCAATACTCGCTGCCTTTAACGTAAATTTTTCGAGCATTTTTTGATAAATCTTGCAGAGTTTTATGAAACACTTCATAATTTCAGCGCTCATATCATCTACACAAGTCGTCGGAGCCACTAACCAATGAACGTGAAAATCACCATTAAGAGCAACAACAGCGATTTCCTTTGGTGCATTGTTATTGTCAGTATCTTTGAGACACTGGATATCTATAACTAAATCCATCATTTTATGTAGCTTGCAATGACGATCATGACTCGAAACATACTAGCCACCAAGAAACCAATCTTCCACGTATATGTAGTACAACAACGCCATCTGCACTTCGTTATTCTAACCACTAAAGTTTACAATAGCTTGACGCGATGCATCTACTTCCAAAATATTATCGTACTCAGCATAGACAATACAATTTACAGTATTGGCTAATGCTTCAGCAAATCGTACATCTAATCTGACGCTGCCGTGCTTAATCAAATTTCAATGAGTGCATTCGTTAACCGATAGGTCGAGAGTTAAATCAAACGCGAAAAGACAATAGCCATTAGGATATGATTCACGCGAGATTTCGTTACCCTCGTTAAGAAAATGTACGCCTGTTCCAGAAAATAACGTATGATAAGCATCAATGCATAATTTGCTAGCTCCGAAATTAGGTTGTAGTGGTTTAGAAGGTATATGTACACCGTCAACGTATAAGCATAGAAAATTTATATTAAAATATTTAAAGTTAAATTTATTAGATTTAGAGCTCGATCGCCATTGAAAGCCTTATTGTCAACAAACCCGATTAGAATTCGTTTTGGCGGTTGACCTAATATTATATTATCCAACGTTTCACCGTGAATACCTCTATGCATTGTTACAGCTTTAACCTCAACCCTCGTGAGAGGATATTTCGCAGTTGTCTTTGAAAGTGATTGGGCGTGTGCTAGTAATATACCCGGACTAATTTTGACTCGCCTAACTAAAAGATTTGCTTCGTCGATATGTACAGAGAAACAGCCCGTAGGATCTATGAGACAAATACTATCGCGAGACATTACTAATCGCACTCTTACCTCAACACCATTTATTAATAATTTTTTCTTACTCCCCCACCCGAAAGTACGTACTTTCGGCCCGCATCTCCGAGCCGAAAGTTAACTTACTACTGATTCTTCATCCCTTATAAAAATACTATTCGTGCTTTCGAATCTCAAAATTTTCCGCAACTTCTTCGATAAGTAAAGTTGGTGACTGAATTCAGAGCAAGTTATCTTTGTACAAACTCTGTAGACTGTCACCTAACCACCGGGATCGACACCGACTTCAAAATGGCCCTCTATACAGTTTAAATTATTTAGCTCACTTATTATAATGTTTACATCTCTGCAAATTCCTGAAGGAACCAGGGACACTGTAGTACTGACATTTTTTGCCATTGTCTCTAGAGTCCAGTGTGGAATAAGATTAAGCGAAACTGTCCTATCCGGTTGCTCGGAAGACACGTGTTGAAACGTGAGTGGAATTTGAACCTCCGTAAGCACGACTGACCATGAACCTTGAAGACGTATCTGCTGAGGGAGCTGCGTGATGAAACGTGTCGTGGTATTTTCCGCAAAATAATTCATGCTGCTGTTGCTCGGCAACACAATATAAAACTGATCTTTCATTTTAAAAACGATTTATATATTCGTCAATTTATTAGCTCTAATCCAGGAATTGAACTTATCGTCGTATCCTTTCCACTTTACAAAATATTCTTTAGACGAACCTTTGCCTCTAGTTTTCAAAATTTCATCATTTTCATAAACGTCTGTAGTTAAATTCTTACGTACTCTGCATAATTCTTCGGCGTAGAAAAAACCGTCAATTTCCTCGCCTGCCAAGTGATCTAAAAAATAAACGCAGGCGTTCGCGTCGCTAAGATTCGTGTAATTTTAAAAATCTCTAGTGCCCAGCCACTCTCATATCCTTTAGCGAAAAAGTTCTTTGCACGACTGAGGCGCACCAAGTCACCGACGCAGTATTTAAGAGTTTTAAAAACACGATTGCCATATCGACGTTGTAAATTTTCATGCGCTTTGGCTGCATTGTACAGTGTTACTACTGCTGGCACTATATTTGGAGCCGAATGTTAGGTATGATTGTACGCCTCTACGATATTCTGCAAAACATCAACATACCTTCGAGTATTTTTGTGAGTAAAATACTGCCATGTTCTTTCTTTTATAGTTCTTATGAATCTTTCCATAATGGCAACTTTTACATCTGGACTGCGTACCACTCTAAACGCTATACCGTGTCTTGAGAGATCCCTCTGCTGCGCCCCGCCGATAAATTCTTTACCTTTATCAGTTTGAAGACATATTGGTTTCCGTCCGTTACTTGTCGACAAAATACGTAGAAAAGTATCAGCGACATTTCTCGAAGTTTTGTCCTTGACAGGTTCAGCCCATGCGTATTTGCTGAGAACATCGATAACAGCTAAAACGTAGCTGTAGCCATCGTTGTAAGATTTTATAGATCTCAAATCCATCAAATGAGCTTCCCACACGTTGTCGAAATTGCGCACATTATAATTACGTCTAGGAAAACATTGTCGAACAGATCTATACAAGTTATAAGCGTCTTAACTCTCAAACTATTCAACAATACTTTGACGATCGTATTTTCTACGCGTAGCTCGCAAAAGTTTATCAGCACCAGTGTACGCCGAAGGCCGATGTGCTTCGTAATAAAGTTTTTCAAACGTTTTATTCATTGTTCGAGATTATTATTTTGTCTATTTTCTTATTATCCTTTCGTTTCTGTTCCTTCTTCTTCTTATCCTTTTTTATTTGTCCACGCTTTGGTTTTTTATCTTTCTTGTCTCGTTTCCTGATAACATTCTTGATACGCGAAACAAATTTTTCAAAAGTTATCTTGCTAACCATGCAGCAAGCTGTCATCATCGCGACTGTTCTTTCGTCAGACGGCGGTTCCTCGGTGGGCATGCGAGAGAAGGCATATCGCGCTAAAACTTGGTCGGCTTGACGACGGTCACTGTTCGAGTCAGCATAAGCAAGATCATGCTGTCGGCAGGCCTCATCTAACGGATTGATTCCAACGTCGCCACGTTCGATACGCTCTGCTAGCTTAGTTCCAGGTCCGCAAAATTTTTAATGCGGTACATGCATTTCAAACGGTAATAAATCAACGAGTGCATCTAGAACGCTGTTTTTCTCTTGTTCTTCTTCTTGAGAATTTATTAGCGCAGCCCGAATGTCTTGCTCATTCCACGCCATGACAGTATTTCAGAGTGTGGTGGTAGGACCTTCTTTTTTTTCAGATGACTTCTTTTTTCTTCTTTTTTCGGGTTGCGTTGAATTTGATTCATCAGCGGCGCCGTCGCCGCTACTCTGAACTCTCAAAATAGGAACGGAAGGCGGTGTAGTAAAAGCACTGTTTTATAAATGCTCATTGGTCGATGAGGGGTAACGTCGTTCCAAACACGTTTGTTATCTATAAACTCTCGGGGCACAGTTGTTTGGCGAAGAGCGACAGGGAACTGAAGATGACCAGGCCGAGCACTCCTTTTTTTATCTCTCATTGCATCGTTCACCAAGTCGACAATGTTAGCTCCGGGCACAATCGCGCCATCTATCGTTACAGCACCGTTTCTTATCGTCCACTGTATTAGATTCGCTGACACTGTCATTCTTTTGTTCTTTTTTATACTTATCTCCCCTTCGGTTCCTTTAAAGTGAAGACATCGCTGTAAAACTTGATGGTAGAGAGTCCACTTTTCACGCTCGTCTTTCTATGTTGGCGAGTTTAATATTTCATTCATTTCAGCACCGAGTCAACTCGTCACCGATCCCGGTGTTTGCACAGACTTTGTCTTATCTTCTCCAAGCGTGGTTTGCAAACGTTCAAGGCTTTCTTGCGGTAGGAGAATCATCTTTCTCGCGTCTTCCATCTTTATTTATTCACGAGATTAGCAAGAAGCGTGCCAATCAGAGGTGCTAGCAGAGCAGGCAAAAAATCACCACGTTGCACTATGTTGCTTTTTCTTCGTTGTAAAGTGATATGCGGTGATGCTAGCTTTTGCAGAACTTTTGCGTGCTTACGCAGCCGTCCCCGGTCACCTTTACTTAGCGGGACGTTACCTATCAATAGGTACGTTTAAAGCGCACTCGCAAATAAGACGAACTAATTTTGCATCAGCTTTCTGTAAAACTGCTTCCCGCCGTTCTTTGTTAAGATGGTAGAATGCCGCCAAGACGGTTGCATCTTGCCGACCAAAAGGATAACGCTTTTTTGTAGTCATTGCAACGACACGATTAGAAACTTGATTTTGACTATTTGTCAGTTGTTTTCGCGGTACGTAAATGAACTGGTACTCATCATCGGGGAAAATACACGTTCGATTTCGGCAGTTATCCAGTGTGGTTTGCTTCAGATCCAACAAGAGGTAGCCAAAAGCTTGTGTTATGTCGTGATCATTAGAATCGAATTTTGTAATTTTGTAGCCGCGTAGAATAAGCAAAAACTGTATTTCGAAACTGCCGGACACAGAGAAAAAAAGGATTTTGTATAAACTGTGGATCAAGTATAAAATTTCACATTATAAAATTATGATGTTTGTGCCAAAATTATATGCCTTAATAGTTAACGAAATCTCTCTATATTGAACAATATTTCTTTACAGTAAATGAAATCATGCGTTTTCCTTATATACAAGGATTTTCTTCTCTCTATGTACGTGCTATCAACACTCATTTAGAGGCAACAATAACGTAGTAATAACGGCGTGAGAGAAAATCAAGTTATAAAGGTATAACGTACAGTAGAAGCGAAATACTAACAGGCGGATAAGAAGATATCGGGTAGCTGCAGCATCAGCGTCTGGACTCGGGCGTACGTGCCTAAGTCCACTCTTTGATGTTTGTTCTCTACGAATCAGAAAGCGACAACTGACCAACTGTAGCCAATCAACGGAAGCACCACCATGGGGGAGAGGTCCTAGGAGCGGGGAGCTGCAGTGCACCCAGTCAGTTGCGTCTGAACTCCAAAACCGTAGAATTCATCTCTGTAATCACGTCGCGAAAAATTAGCTTTGTAACTGCCTTACGATTGTCTCTTGTATTAGTACTTATAAGTCGCGGCAAATAACCGGTAATATTGTTTAATGTCAAAATTCTTTCTTTGCTTTTGAATTTAATAAACTGTGTCATAAATTTAAGTTATTTTGGTCTAAAATCAAAATTGTTCGTATTTTTATTTTTCCAAATCCCATCAGTCATTTCCTCCTATGGTATCCTAAATAAATTCGGCATTTCGTTTTTTTTCTATTTTCATGTGAGTAAAGAACATTCGAATTACCGTTTTTTAAGAAATATTCAGCTCCGCTCTTTGTCTTATTTTTGGGATTTATACATAATTATATTCACATTCTAATTATCTCCGAATTTCGAATTTCGAACTTTGTCAATTTTTCGTTAGACCTCCGGGCCTCGAATATATCAGTGTACAGAACATCCGTATTCCGAACTTCGAACTTTGTCAATTTTGGGTTAGGCCAACGGGCCTTGAATACAACATCAGTGTACAGCACAGGAGTGTGCTGCCCTACCTTCCGTCACGGGAGGGCTTTCACGTTCGTGGGGATCAACTGGGTGACATCCGTGTCACCGTACGACCAGCCACGTGTGTACAACTAACGGTCTACTCGGCATAGAACTCATCGCGCCATGTTCGACCCACGCACTGCCATTCGCGATCCGAAGATAAAGGCGCAACTTCCTCCCAGGATTCGGTAAAAATTAAGGACTATATTTATGTTCCGAAAAAATTTCGATTCAGATCCAAAATAGCATCCAAATAAACGTCAGGGCTATTGCGGTAGAATTCACACCGATTTATATCGAAGGCCCAGGACTTAACTATGGTGACAGCGTCTCGGATGCTATGTCCGATCGGTTAATAAAATTTATCGCCGCTAGAAAATACGACGGTCGGTATAAGCTTTCGTTACGGAACGAAATAGTAATATTTAGTTGTGTGAGAATTATAAAAAACAAATTGAAATATCTACAAATAGAATCACGTAAATTTTAAATTTGTCAGAAAGAAATATACATGTGTTACAAAATGGTTATAGTACGTGTTGATTTCTAAAGAAAAAAATATATAATTGATCGCGTCGCTTAGTTATAGTTATTAATGTTGCAAAAGGAGTCCAGTTCTCATTGAGATTTTGATCAAAATTACACGACAAGAGAAATAACGCATTTTGACGTTTCCTCTAAAAATAAAGTTCATAAGTTTAAAAATAAAAAATAATAAATAAAATAAAAATAAAAAAAATTAAATCGTGGTTTTATTTATCTCTCTCTGTTCATATATTCCGATGAGTGCGGGAACTCTCTTTGTATTACATTTGATAACGTAAGTGACCGTGGCTCGAGTGAATTCGACTCAGTTAATATTAGCTTACATTAAAGCCATGAACAGCGAGGGAGAAGTGGGTAAAGAAGAGTTGAGCGATTACTTGCGCGAATTAAAGCAGCGCCAAGCCGAGTTAAATGAATATGAGGAACAGATAAGGACAAGAGAGGATTACATGCGCGAGGAAGTAGAAAGAATTCATGCCGAAACTATCAGTGTTGCAAAGGAGCAAGACGCGAAGTATCAAGCTATGTCGCGGCTCGTAGAACAACAATAAACCGCGTTAGCTCGACTCAGAAGCGAAAAGAGATGCGAAGGAACGAGCGTGGAAACCTCAAATGTAAATAATAGGGAGGGTGGCCCAGCGAGTTCAGTGGCTACGGTTAAACAACCGGCCACGCCATTGAAACGAACCTCATCCGTACGTATAGTGTCAAACGAGACAATTGGCGCGAACTCGCGAAATAGTAATGAGCACGATAATACACAGGGAGATGTAGTAGAACAGCTGGCTGAGTTACGGCGCAAGATAAGGGAATTACGGCAACGGCGCGGAAATATACAGACGGCGGCACCTCCACAGGAGATACCTGTCGCTTTTCGATTAAGGAAAGCTGTGCACAGTGTACCTAATTTTGACGGAACTAACTTAGCCTCCTTCGTGCGTCGTTGCAAGCGCGTGGTGAATCTTGTGCCGTGCTATCTAGAGTCCGAATTAGTAAACATGTTAAAGAATAAACTGCACGAGAGTACCTATATAGCAGTAGAGAACGTAGATTTCGAGAACTTAGACACATTCGTAGATAAGCTAAAGAGTGTATTCGCGTCCACGGAAACCTTGAATAAATTAAGGGGAGAATTAGATGCGATGACAAAAGGACGGGAGGAAACCATGCTTGTATATATAAATAAAATCATGGATATAACGACGGTATGTTAGATTTGAAGAGACGCGATACGGGGAAGGAGTTGTACGATTGCGAAATACAGGAAGTTGACCGTGATGTAATAGAGGGACTTCGCGATGGTTTGCCACCGGAATTCAGATTGCATCTGAATATGAGTAGAGATCTGACGTTACAAGAAGTGATAGATAACGCGTTATACGTTGATAAGCAGGTTGAAAGGGATAATCACAAGCACGGTAAGAGTACGGAAAGAGCAGGTGTCCGAAACGATACGCGAAATAACATCAATACCACCCCGGCACAGGTGTTAGGGGGAAAGCAGAGTGCACCAAATAACTCGCCACAATTAAGCGAACTACCCCAAGGTGTAGATATGAGTAACGTACAGTGCAACTATTGCAAGCGTATGCGACATTTTAAAAATGATTGTAGGAAATTGGCTTTCGTTAACTCACAACGTCAGGCGCAGGGAAACGACAACATCGTTCCGAATCAGGGCGCGAGCGGAACGAAGCAAGGGGCGCGGCCAGTTCAGACTATAGAGGAGGTGTTAGCCACCCAGTCTACACAGTAGGTTTAAAAAATATTAGCTCAATTGCGATTATCAATGTAGAGTCAAGGGATTTCATTCAATTCCCGATTAAGGCTATGGTTGATTCGGGCTCTCAGCCAAATTTGATCAAAATCTCTGCTCTTGATAGGAAATTAGAAATGAACATTTTGGAGAAACCAATTTTAAGAGGGATATCGGGGCATGATCAGCATTCACTTGGAATTTGCTATGTTGAAATCTACGGAATAAGGTCAAGATTTGTTGTGGTAGATAGTAAATTTCCTATCTCATACCCGCTCATTTTATGCTCTTACTTCTTCAAACAGAGTTCGGCAATTATAGATTACGACAAGGGTCAAATTATTTTCGGGGAGGAAATTATTCCATTTGAGAATACACAAAATAACGCGAGAACACCTGTACAAGTGAATGACGATAAAGCCGAGATCGAGGTCGCGTCCACCGCGGAGGAAAACGAATAGATCAGCGTAGTAAAGGGCAGGGATGGCTCCGGTATTAAATCACGATCGGTCAGAGAAAATCGCGGAAATGACTACGGATATTCGAAGGAGGAATTTAATAGAGTGTTATTGGATTTAATTAGCCTTGGTTTACCGCCAGAATATGAATGGTCGCAGGTGGGGGGTCAAGAAGGAAGCGAAACGGACGGAGACGCGAATTCGTTGTCGTGGGAGAGCGGCACTGAGGCCGAATCACAGGGTAAAGGTGCGAATTTGCTCGATATTTCGACTGATGAAAGGGAACTATCATTATATATAAATACGGTGAAGGAAGAATTAGGGAAAACAGAGGAGATAAACCCGGAAGGGATAATCGAACTATTCTCTTTTCAAGAGGAGAGAGAAAACACAATTGATGGCCATGACGGCGAGGGCCCAATTACGGATATATTAGACTCGAGCGCCGTTACTCGCGAAGAGCAGGTCTTGAATTTATTAAGAATCGGGAATTTAAACGCGGAATGCCTGGATAGATTAAGCGAAATAGTAAAAAAAACGGCCGAAATATTTCATTTACCGGGCGAACACCTACCGGCTACAAACTTGGTTGAACATAGAATAGAGTTAATTGACGAGATTCCGATTTGTGTAAGACAGTATCCTATTCCGCAAGCGTTAGGACAATTCGTACGGCTACAGATAAACATTTTGCTAGAAGCGGGAATTATTGAGCATTCGACTAGCGAGTACAACTCGCCGATTTGGGTAGTGCCAAAGGCCGACAGCCCGGAAGGCAAACGGCAATGGCGTTTGGTTAACGACTATAGGAAGCTAAACGAAAAAACTGTTACAATGAATTTTCCGATACCTAACCTCACGCATATAATTGAACAGTTAGGCGGGGCAAATTATTTCATGGTTGCAAACTTGTTAAGCGGTTTCCACCAGATTCCACTGCGCAAGGAAGATCGTAAATACACGGCGTTTTCGACTAGTTTCGGACACTTTCAATACGCGAGATTGCCCTTCGGTATGAAAAACGCGCCTGCGATCTTCCAGGAGCAAATAAATAAAGTAGTACGACAAAGAAAGGTAATGTTTGCTTACATTGATGATATTATCATAGCAGCGACAACCTTGGACGAATTAGATCGAGATTTTTTAGATTTGGCCGATAGGTTAGCTGAAGCTAATATGCGATTACATCCGGGAAAGACGCACTTCTATCGGGAATACGTTACGTATTTGGGTTATGTTATTACGCCAGAGGGGGTGAAGCCCAATCCGAAAAAACTTAAAGCAATAGCCGAATTTCCAACACCCAGGAACCCGAAACAAATCAAGCAGTTTACCGCAATTACCGGCTATTACCGTAGACATGTTCCAGGCTATGCTGCGAAAGGAAAGCCCTTGTTTCACTTAACTAAGAAAGGTAAAACCTTTACGTGGAATGGGAAAGCGCAAACCGCCTTCGAGATTTTAAAGAATTGTCTTATTTCAGAACCGATTCTAAGACATCCTGACTTCACCAAGCATTTTTATGTTACTAGTAACGCATGCTTGGATGGGATAAGCGGTTCATTGTCCCAAATTTATGACGGAATACATCACCCGGTCTCCTATGCGAGTCGCGTGCTTACCGATACTGAAATCCGATATAGCACGATAGAACGCGAGCTACTGGCAATATTATATTGCGCGCAACAGTTTCGCTACTGTACCTTGGGCAGAAGATTCACTTTCTTAACTAATCATAGACCCCTGGTGTGGCTGTATTCGGTAAAGGACTCTACCTTGCGTATTAAAAAATGGTACTTTAAATTAACAGCTGTTTTCGATTTCGAAATCCAATACATCCCGGGAAAAACTAATTACATTGCGGATGCCCTATCGAGAAATCCATTACCGGAACCCGCCTTATCCGCGAACATTATTCGGAAACGAGGGGATGCTTTCTCTGAGAGTATTGCCGAAACAATACTTCCTCCGACAAAACGTAACCAGCCTAATGACGACGCGATTTTATATCAGAAACACGATTCCGTGGCGGTAAGGAATAAGGAAGGAACCTTTTTCCTATGTAAACTCACGCAGGACGTTCGCGAATCTAGTAACGACATCAAGGTCAGATGGTACTCTGAGATCGAAGGTGGCATGGCATGGCAACCACCTCTACCACCTTGACTACCTTGACCACATACCACTAGCCTCAATACTGACTAGTGTTAACTTGAAACAGACCGAACGCGGTAAATACCGTTTAATAAGACAAGACTTAGTACAGATTGAAAATCTACTCATCTGATCCTTGAATGCGGAAGATAGGGATCGCGAATGTGCCGAATACCGAATAGCTCGAAATATCCCTTTACCGGATTTGGCATCCTTACCGAGCAGTGACGACGGACCCTTACCCGAACGAATGGAAATTGGGGGAGCTCCCTTAACAGAGGGTAAGGATCCGACTGTGAGCTCAAATCTCGATAACCAGCGTGATTCCCATACATTAAATCTTGGTCACATGTCCGGACCGATAAATGATCAAGCCAGTAACGCGTCAACCAATGGGAATTCCGATATATCGGATAGTGAGGGGATACAATATGATCGGGAAAACGTCGAGACGCGAGAACCACGCATAGCTAGAAACATCATCCATTCGAGAGATGATTTTCTGCACCATCATGATAACCTAGCGTATTTTGTAACCGAAAAAAATCAGCCGCTATGTACCGGAGCGAAAAAGCTGCAAGACGAAGGGCGAATTCCGAATATAATCGATGTAGTTTTAGGAAAGGTGAAGGCATCGAATATAGGCACAAAGCATAAAATAGCTCTACCGGGTAAAGAAAATTTACACATAAGAACAGATCCGGAAATCTTTAAGGAAATATTAACGTCATTGCTCGATGCCGTAAACACATTACAGCTGAACAGTCTTAGAATATCGAAAACTGACAGTATCGATGATATCCCGTGGGCAAGGATCGTAGATATGATTAAAGACCTATTCGCGGATTCGCCTACGAAAATCATTTTATGCAAGAATCTGATTTCATATCCCAGGCCAGAGATTCGGAATGCATTAATTAGAGAAATTCATTGTTCACATATAAATGGCCACAAGGGCGTAGCGAAAACTTACAAAAGAATGAGCCAAACATATTTTTGGTCTGGAATGAAATCAGATATACATCATTCATTGCGCTGTGCCTCATTTGTCAGACTAATAAACTTGCGACGTAAAGTTAAACAGCCTATGATCCTGACGGACACGCCCGGTGACGCGTTTAACAAGGTATCCTTAGATATAGTGGGACTGCTCCCTGTAACTAAATCTGAAAATAAGTACATATTAACGATGCAAGACCTTTTAACTAAATACAGCATAGCAGTGCCTTTAATGGAAGCAAATTCACAATCGATTGCGGTTGCATTTTTACAAAGGTTAGTCCTATACCTTTGGAGCGCCGAAAATTGTCCTGACGGATCAGGGTACGAACTTTACAAGTTCCTTAGTTAAGAACTTTGCGAAACTATGCAACATAAAATGGTGTACAACAACCGCCTTCATGCCGTAGTCCAATGGTTCAATTGAACGTATGCACCATTCCCTGTCGGAATGGCTTAAGAACTATGTCACTCGTGTAAAAGAATGGGATACATGGTTAGAGAGTGCCTTCAGCACGTGTTGAAATCGACGAGGACTTAACCGAGACTTATCAGGACTACTTACTGAGATTAAAAACGCGACTTAACGGAATTGCACGGCTAGCACAAGAAAATTTAGGTAGTGCAAAGGAAAGGTCAAAGGAATACTACGACCGCCGCGCTAATCCATGTACGTTCGTGGTGGGCGATAATGTAATGTTACTGAACGAACCTAATAATAAACATAAATTCGCACCGCAGTATTGCGGTCCGTATAAGGTACTAGCATTAATTGATAACGGTAGAAATGTAAAAATAACGTATAAGAGGGGGACACGGACTGTTCATCCGAATAAACTGCGCAGAATCAGAAGGGAAGACCCCCCGACAACTAACCTGTCAAGTTCAGGAACCCCAGATATCTAATCATATTTCTTGTGTTTGTAGGGAATCATGGCTTACACACTGCTGCTAATTGCAACTCTCTCCGCCTATTTTCCTGTAACCCTTTCAATAACCGGGTATGAATGTGGGTGGGATCCTCTGAATATCACTACCTTCTCCACTCATGAAGTACGCGAATGTGAAGTGGCCCAGGGACCCGCCAACCACACCAATTTGGAATTCGACTATTGCAGCAGATTGAGTACGGGGATCTTCCTGTGGAAGTCTGCAGGGTGAAGATAGAACAGAAGATTCGTTACTGTGGCTTATACTCGCACATATCAGACGTGAGGGAAGGCAAAAGGACGTATATTGAGGAACTCAGCAGGAAACGGAGCAACAAGTTGGCGAATTTCGGACTGTTAAAAATTCGGGAAGTTCTCCTAGAGGGCTTAAAGGACAACGTGACTAATTATCGAAATGTAGTGTTTGCAGGAAATTTGACAATAAACGGGGAGTGCAAGGGGGCAAATTACAACGAACAAAATGAAAGTTACGAAAATGTTGTTGTAACGGCCAAGGTAGAAATTACGTACAGTCAAATGCTGGCGTCAGTTGACAAAGGTAAAAACAAGCTAATTCTGCCCACGGGCATCGTGTGTCAATTCTCAACAGGTCATTGCCAGGAGCTCGATGAACGTGATGTCTACTGGACTCCTACTGCGCCAACGGTTTGCGGCTTTGAAAAATACGCGGTACTATTCGAAGGAATGGGAGTCAAGGTCACTTCAGTAGACTCGCCCGCGGTGTTCTTCGTTAACTCCACAAATGGCATACAGTTTGGCCTTGCCTCAATGGGAAAAGAGAATCTGTGTGGATATAGACTCATAAAAACGGAACACCCAAAATTGCTTATTATGGAAAACGTCTTGAGGAATGATCTAGTAAAAACCTCTATGCTTAAAGTTCAAAATATTCTGACAACAGCTTATTTCAATACAAAGATATCGTACTTGTCAAAACATGTCAATAGATAATTCGACAACCTATATGAAGATATTTTGTTCCATAGGTGTAATTTAGAGCGGCAGAATTTAAAGAATGCACTCGCCCAGGTTAAGTTTGATCCCAAGGCCTTCGCCCTGCAGATAATGAAAAGGAGAGGCTACACAGCTGTTGCGGCTGGAGAGGCCGTTCACATCGGGCAGTGCCAACCTGTCGAATGTAAGTTACGGTATCTGCAAACGTGCTATCACGAGCTGCCCGTTACCTGTGGGAAAAAGTATGGATTCATGAAGCCGAACTCTAGGCTGCTAACATCTACTGCTTCCTCGATTGACTGCAACCGATTTATGCCACCCTACTTCGAAGTGCAGGGAACATGGCATCAAATGTTGCCAATGCCAACGAGAGTCGAACCACCGCAAATACTGGCACCACATCAGAAACCCACGTGGAAATACGAGGAGCTGCAGAACATCATAAGCCATGGCATTTACCGCCCGGAGGAAATAGAGCGGTTACACGATCACTTAAGTTTTAACGCAGAGAGACCGGCTATACTAGAATCGATTGCACGTAACGTTTCAGATAGAAACCTCCCAGCCGGTTCTCCTAACCTAGCAAATCTCCTTGACCCCGAAGCTATAGAAACCTATACACAATCTGTCCTCTCCCATTTCTAGTCCTCTTTCTCGGAATTTGGCATTGCAGCAGCAGGCGTCATAGCAATAATAATGATTATACAAACCCTGAAATTTCTTTTAGATACGTTACTGAGGGGTTACGCTTTATATACGATTTATGGATGTAGTGCGCACATACTCGCTGCCGTCTGGTCAACATTGGCTCATTTACTCTTGAGTTTGTTCAAAACAAGGCCGACCACCATGGATGTTGGAGAGCCTGGCATGCCATCACTAGCTCCGGGAAGGAGACTGACCGCGCAGACCAGAAACATCATCTCGTGGTATACCAGCACCAGTAAGCCCCCGGGACTACAGCGATATAGAACGTAGACTAAACTTTAGGGACGCTCCGTCTGTAGACTAATACGTCGCATCTTAGGTGGGGGGTGTTATGTCGTGATCATTAGAATCGAATTTTGTAATTTTGTAGCCGCGTAGAATAAGCAAAATCTGTATTTCGAAACTGCCGGAGACAGAGAAAAAAAGGATTTTGTATAATGTGTGGATCAAGTATAAAATTTCACATTATAAAATTATGATGTTTGTGCAAAAATTATATGCCTTAATAGTTAACGAAATCTCTCTATATTAAAGAATATTTCTTTACAGTAAATGAAATCATGCGTTTTTATTATATACAAGGACTTTCTTCTCTCTGTGTACGTGCTATCAACATTCATTTAGAGGCAACAATAACGTAGTAATAACGGCGTGAGAGAAAATCAAGTTATAAAGGTATAACGTACAGTAGAAGCGAAATACTAACAGGCGGATAAGAAGATATAGTATATCTGCAGCATCAGCGTCTGGACTCGGGCGTACGTGCCTAAGTCCACTCCCTGATGTTTGTTCTCTACGAATCAGAAAGCGACAACTGACCATCTGTAGCCAATCAACGGAAGCACCACCATGGGGGAGAGGTCCTAGGAGCGGGGAGTTGCAGTGCACCCAGTCAGTTGCGTCCGAACTCCAAAACCGTAGAATTCATCTCTGTAATCACGTCGCGAAAAATTAGCTTTGTAACTGCCTTACGATTGTCTCTTGTATTAGTACTTATAAGTCGCGGCAAATAACCGGTAATATTGTTTAATGTCAAAATTCTTTCTATGCTTTTGAATTTAATAAACTGTGTCATAAATTTAAGTTATTTTGGTCTAAAATCAAAATTGTTCGTATTTTTATTTTTCCAAATCCCATCAGTCATTTCCTCCTATGGTATCCTAAATAAATTCGGCATTTCGTTTTTTTTCTATTTTCATGTGAGTAAAGAACATTCGAATTTCCGTTTTTTAAGAAATATTCAGCTCCGCTCTTTGTCTTATTTTTGGGATTTATACATAATTATATTCACATTCTAATTATCTCCGAATTTCGAATTTCGAACTTTGTCAATTTTTCGTTAGACCTCCGGGCCTCGAATATATCAGTGTACAGAACATCCGAATTCCGAAGTTCGAACTTTGTCAATTTTGGGTTAGGCCAACGGGCCTTGAATACAACATCAGTGTACAGCACAGGAGTGTGCTGCCCTACCTTTCGTCACGGGAGGGCTTCCGCGTTCGTGGGGATCAACTGGGTGACATCCGTGTCACCGTACGACCAGCCACGTGTGTACAACTAACGATCTACTCGGCATAGAACTCATCGCGCCACGTTCGACCCACGCACTGCCATTCGTGATCGGAAGATAAAGGCGCAACTTCCTCCCAGGATTCGGTAAAAATTAAGGACTATATTTATCTTCCGAAAAAATTTCGATTCAGATCCAAAATAGCATCCAAATAAACGTCAGCGCTATTTCGGTAGAATTCACACCGACTTATATCGTAGCCCCAGGACATAACACTTGCAATGTTGCGTCCCGGTAGGCTTCTTCTAAAAATCGATGATTTTCAGGATATACTTGCCTGTCAAGATGACGTATCTGGGCACGATCTCGCAAATTCCTAAAGATTACAATGTACTGAGCGTTCAAAGATATGTCGCGCTAGCCTTTGCCTTGATGGAAGATGTTTTGAGTGATAAAAATCACGCTCAAGTTGTTGTGATGAATGCCTTTCGTAAAGAGATTCGCTGTGGCTCTTACAGAGGACTATTCGCGTATGAGGTCGTCGATGATGATCAACTTAGGTTTCGGATCGTTAAGCCAATCCGTGTTTTGCGGTAGACCTTCGCGAAATTCAACTTCTTTACCGAGATCTCTGTATCCCGATTGACATTAACCGCTCAAGCGGTTAATGTATTTCAGAAATTTTTTAAGAAATACTGTTTTACACCAGCGGGTGGGCCCACTCAACATATACGTCCATGGATGTTTCAGGCGCATGTCGATAATTCACACTGACTGAGTACTCTGAAAGACTTCCCCCGAAGAGCTCGTAATCACGCCCAGTGCCCACCGCGCGCGGCCGCTCACGAGTCTGCGAGCGTTGTGGTGGGGCTAGCTCCGCGGCAAAGTAACTCTTTTGCCGGCGCAGCGGTGGCCAATGAGCTCTTAGCCGCTGTGCCTCCCGCGGCCGCTGAAAGAGCTTGTTGGGGCGCGCCAACAGTCAATGAGCTCTCTTCTGGTGCGCCGCCGCCGCTAATCACAACGATGGAGACACAGCGGTAGCCAATAAGATGTTTTTAAACTGCGTCGTCATCGGTCACGAGTGCGTTCATTGTATTACTACACTAGCGCCACTAACTTTCCAGGGTGTGGACCCCTGATGCGTCAGTAGTAGACGAGCCGCTGATGTAGCCGCATGGATAACTGAAACAGTATTTGTAACAGCTACTCGTACTTCCTGCAGCCGACAGCCGATTTCCAGCAGCCAACGGCCGACTTCCAATAGTCAACAGTCGAGTTCCCGCTAGTCATCCGCTCCTCGAGAAAGGTTTGAAGAGACCATGCGATCCTTCCTCTATCAACGAGCCGAAAAACAGCAGTGCCTGGTGTATGTTTGTTGGAACGTCAAAATATTGACGTGCGTGCGTCTGTGTATGTGTGAATATGTGTATGGGTGTATTTGCTTCTATGTGTAATTCCTTTCCTTGAGCCGTTCCTCGAGAAAAAATGTTTCTCTATGTAATTAAATAGTCAAAATAATGTGCAACTACAACTCGATGTACATGACATTTTCTCATTAATCAGCAAAATTTCACAGCGTTGCACGGTGAAATAAAGGAGAAAAAATAATCTCAACTTCCTTTTCTTGAGACTTTCCTCGAGAAAAAATTCTTTTCGTGTGTAATTCAATAGTCAAAAGAATGTGCAGCTGCAACTCGACGCGAATCTGCGGGCCGTGTGGGGAGCTAACAACACTTTTGACGGTACAGCGGTAACCAATCAGCTATTCACATGCTGCGCCTCCCGCGGTCATTATAGCATCTTGTTGGGAGATAGAACCAATGCGCTGATTTTACACTGTGCCGTCACAGATCACGAGTGTTTTCTTCGAGCTGCTACACCAGTGCCACTAGCTTTCCAAGGTGTGGTCCTTCGATGCGTCAGTAGCAGATGGATCGCGGATGTAACCGTATGGATAACTGACACAATATTTGAAGCAGCTACTTCCAGCAGCCGACAGCCGACTTCCAGCAGTTGACATCCGACTTCCACCAGCCAACGGGCGACTTCCAACAGCCGACTTACCGCTGGTCATCCGTTCCCCGAAAAGTGTGCCGCGTGTTCATCAGTAGACATTTTTAGCTCACCGGGTCGCCGCATCTTTTTTAATCTCGGTTTTAAATAATGTGCAGCTGCAACTCGATGTACGTGACATTTTCTCATTTATCAGCAAAATGCCACAGCGACGTACGATTAAATAAAGGAGTAAAAACAATTCCAACTTTCTTTCCTCGAGAAAAATTGTTTCCCTATGTAATTCAATAGTTAAAATAATGTGCAGCTGCAACTCGATGTACGTGACGTTTCCTCATTAATCAGCAAAATTCCACAGTGTCGTAAGATTAAAATAAAGGAGAAAAAAAGTCGACGCGTTCCTTGTTAGGAAAACATGATGGGATACATGACAAGATGCAATTTCAACGACTCTAAGTTATGACTAATTCGAGGTAAGATGATATAATTCGCCAGCAGAGAGTCTACGTGCGATGAGATCATCCGTGGCAAAGACGAACGGTCGACCGGCTGTCAGTCGCGTGTATTGTTTTGTCGCGTGAACATATTCATCGCAGTGTCATGAGTGTATTGTGAGGATTCTGAAGTGCGTCGTGTGCCTCTCTGGTACCCCATGCAAATGTTGTGCGCGAATACGTTATGAAGATAGTGATTCTACGCAAAAATTCGAGGGTACAGTTCCACGAGAGTGTCGCGAAAGTGTAATCTATGATGAAGTGGCCTTAGGGGATGTGAAGTTACGGTTTTTCCATTTTTCCAAGCCGTGCGCGTGAGTGCTGGTCACCCGCTGTGCAATACAGGGAGGCTATATACAACAGTTGTAAAAAACCATAAAAAAACCCATGTATCGGAAATTTTTTTATGTGGGTACACTTGCCACGGTGCAGAGAGGGTGTACACAAAAGTTATAACATACACCATAAAAACCCCATAGACTCCCCACAAGACTACATATTCATGAATCATGTACCATTAGTTTCCAAAATCTGATAAAATTTTGAAAACCCCATAAAAACCATGAATCTGAAAATTTTTTATGTAGGTATCCTTGCCATGATACAAAGAGGCTATATGTAAAAGTTATAAAATACACCTATATATATGTGTGTGTGTGTGTGTGGGTGTCTGCGTGTGTGTGTGTGCGCGTGCGTGCGCATGCGTACGTATGCTGACGTCGGTATGTGCGCGTGTGTGTGTCTGTGTGTGCGTGCGTGTGCGTGCGTGCTGGCGTCGGTGGGGGTGCGCGTGTGTATGACCGTGTGTCTGTGTGTGTGTGTGCATGCGGGTGTGCGTGCGCATGCGTGCGTGTGGGTGTTCTCTCCAGAATATGCTTGCTCGCGCGTGCACACGCACACACATATACGTGCACCGCTTTTATCCCCGCCCCTCGCTATGCGTCGTCGGACTTCTTGACCTTGACCCCAGCTGACGCCTGTGGTTGAGGTCAGGTTTGTTGTGACGGCCCATAGCGAGGGGTATACTACTTATGTATGTTATGTATTACATATGTTCTATAATCTATTTTTTTATAGGTAATAAACTATTTTTTTTGCAATTTATATAAAATCAAGAGAACGTTGCTCTAAGTTTCACAATAATATACCCTTCTGCAAAGTTTCAAGTCAAAATATTAATGCGTTTTTGCAAACTTTGAATAAAATTTTGACTTCAAATTCGGCAGGAAGGTAGAATATTGTGAAACTTAGAGCAATGTTCTCTTGATTTTGCATAATTCGGTGTATTTTTTTTTATTAGTTTCAAACCGCCGAATCGACTCGGTCAGTAAAAATTGAGTATGGCATCCCCTCATTGTCGTAATTATTATAGATTTTACTTGAATTCTTCTTGGAATTAATTGAATTTTGGAATTTTTAGAATTGAAACCATTAATATACAATTTGTAAGAAATTGAAAATGTGTAATTTAAGAAATATAAATATGAATAAAAGATTCAATAAAACATTTTATAAATTGAAATTATTCATTAAAATAATTCCATAAAGGGCGAAATTCAAAAGAGGTATACTATTAATAGAGTAGTATGAAAATCATTTATAAAATAAAATATTTACAAAATAAATTTAAAAATTAAAAAGTATACGTAGTTTATTCTAACCTAAAAAGAAGTAAGTAGAACAGAAAATGTATTAAATTATCAGATTTAAAAAAGAACGTTTAGCATCTTTAGGGTCCCCGTTGATTACGTATAAAAAAATACATATTAATAAAAATAACTTAAATTAATAATAAAAAGTATTCATTTAGTTTTGAAGAGAAGCCACGTGTCCATGTGGTAACAACCGAATATACAATATAAAAAGCGCCAGGTGGTAACGTATAAGTATTAGGAGATGACATGGGTGCGTGGCCACTATATTTAGGTATATCTTAGCCATATCCAACTGCGGGAAATAAATGCGAAAAGAGTTTTGTAAGGCAATGTAACCTCACAATGTATCTCTTTTCGCAGTTTTTTTCACGCAGTTGGCACTAGCTATTTTCTTTTTTTGTTTTTTGTGGGCAATGAATTTTTTTTTGTAAAATATAAAATTGTATAATAATAATTGCTTTTTTATGATAAAGAGTAGAAAGAAAAAAATAAAAAGTCACAAATCGTTTAACATAGTCTCACCATACAAAATAAAGTATTAAATTTTAAAATTGGAATTAAAAATAATTAAAGGAATCAGTAAATTAAGTTTGAGGACGCTACGTGCCAATGAATTGGCAGCTGTTTTTTCAAAGTATTTGAAATCACGATTAACACAAGGCCCATCCACCTTATTATATAGGAAAAAAACTTAATCCCATTAAATAAAAAAGATGATTTATTCTAAATTAGTTATAAAATAAATATTTTATTTTGTTAACAAAACTTCAAAGATTGATTTGAGTCCATGCTTTAAACAAATAGTATATGTATAAAGAATGCGTAACGCTCCACAGACTCCTAGATTCTTAAAACCTTACTTCCTTAACTAAAAAGCGAATGGTAAAAGAAAGCCCATGGATTGTCCCTTTTTTTAGCTCTCGATCGATTTATCTAGTTTCTTAGCGCTCATGCGAATTGTCTTCTTTCACCTCAAAGCCGATGATTTGTTCTTGCTATATGAACGCACCTCAAAATTTTAAGATGTTAGCAATATCTAAAAATTCTGACGTGCAGTGCCAGACTGATGTCATGTCCTGTTTTAATGGGTTAAAATACATGAGAATTTCAGAGTCTACTAAAATTAGAGCCACTTTCTTTTATTTTGTAGGCCTAAGTTATACATAAAAAATATTAAACAAATTTGTTTTTTCATACAGTGGGGTAAAATTTACACCACACATGAAAACTGCGCGCTAAACGGGCGAAAAACACACTTTCCGTGTGACGTAAATTTTTCACCTCCTCAGGCGACAACCCTTTACTTTTAAATCCGCAATTCAAAGCGTAAAAATAGGCATAATGCTCACTGCATCAAAAAACATTGTTTGCAACACGGGCGTCGAATTTATGCCCACGTGCGGTAACGTAGAACTCGTGGCGTAAAATCTCATTTTACGCCCTAGATACAAAAAGTACTATTTTTATCTCAGTGTGCGAAATTCTACTTCCCATGCCTGTTTATAGTGTTTGAAGTGCCCAATTCGCGCATTTTGCGGCTCGATGTGCAAAGTGATTACTTCGCGCACTTGTGTCGTAATGTACTATTTCTCAGTAAAATGAGTCATTCAGCGGGTTTATGATATTACCATAAATGTACACACGTACGCGCATACACACACACAAATTAGAATTTGGCTTACGGACATCCGCGTTTCTTCATATGCCATACTGCCATCTGGTCAGCAACATCGTTGTCTCCATGTTCTAAATTTTGCCACTTGAAAGATACACTTAAGACATAAACAGGGCAATACAAGAGGTTTGGCATATTATTTAACGTGGTGCTATCCCACGGTTGAGTTAGTGATAAACTGCCAGAGGTGGCAATCGAACAGTAGGCTACCTCGTACGAACCATGTATCTAACCCATTGCACCACCGAGTTTATTTAAATTTAAAAATGTGTTAAATTTTCTTACATATAAAGAAATATACTATGCCTCTTTCATATTTTGTAAATTCTTTAAATTTTACTTACGTAAGTTCGCGTTGTCTTCAACCGCGCCTTCCTCTGCAGCAATTTCGTCCTCTGCATCAAGTTGAACCCGACGTGGGCGTCCTCGACTCCTTCTTGGAGCGGGGCGATCCAGACCTTCCCCAACTTCTCGGCGAGGTCGCGCCTCCTTCTTGGGGGGGTTCTTCGACGTCTGCTCCTGCTATTGGTCTGGGAGCATTCGGCATCAGCTGTATATTTCGAACTATAAAAAATAAAATTAGATCTGTTGTATGTATTGAGATAAAATATTTTTTATACCACCCTAGCCTAAAAATCGTAACTTTGACATTGTTTTTAAGCTCTCGTAGTATAAAATATAAAATAATAAAAGCTTCGCTTGTGCGAAAAACGTCTCATGCGGTGAATAATCACCTTTCACACTAGATTCAAATAGTACAGCCTATCTAGCGGGCACGAAATAGTGCATTACGGCATTTCTTCAATGCACGTTCTATGTAACATGTGACATATCCGTTGTAATACGAAAAAAAATCTCTCGTCCAATATCTACCAAATTTATAGTCAATGGTAGAAGAAAAACAGATGAAAGGTCTACCATTGGCAGATACCATGGTAGATATCGGACAAGAAAAATTTCTCCGTGTTACAATGGATATGTTACAGGTTACACTGAACGCGCATTGAAGAAATACCGTTACGCTACAAGGGCGTCACCTAGCGCTCGTATTGCGTATACTATTTTTTAAACCGCGGGGCTCGATTGTGATGCCTGTTTAGCGGGCGCGAAGTGATTCACGGGGCGCAAAATTCAGCTATGTGCAGAATCTACTATTTCGAGCCCGCTGCCAGAAACGAGATCACATTCCGCGCTCAGAGGTTCAAAATAGTACATTAGGATACGAATGCGCTAAATAGTGCTAAAAGCACTAGTGTGTAAATTGCCTACTCGCAGGCGTATCGTAGACTAATTTTATACTTTGATGTTTGTTTATATATAATGTACGTACTGCCCAATTTGCGCGTTTTGAAGTACTCACTTCGCACACTGTGCGCACAATGCGTAAATCAGGCACTTTGCACACTATAAACAGGCATGAGAAGTAGAATTTCGCACGCGCAGTGGAAATAGTACATTTCGATACTAGTGCGAGGATTTGATTTTCCCCTCGTGTGACTGTTTGCACCCGAGCGAAGCGAGGGTGAAAAGGTCACACGAGGAGAAAATCAACTTCTCACACAAATGTCGAACCGTATTTTTTGACACGACGTGCGAGAAGTGAGATTTTTGCACGCATCGTTTAACGCAGCGTGCGAGAAATCGAACTTCTCGCACGGAGTTACAAAAAAAATAATATATACACCATAGGAGGTCAGAGGATTCTGTTTTACCCTGTTTCACACCCTTAGTACATAATCAACTATTTTGTAACAGAATCACAATATTTTGATTTTTTTTTACCTATAAAGCAGGACTAAAGACACCGTTTTTAGACTTGATGGCGTTTTCAGGTTTTTCTCGTCCGCTAAAAAATTTTCGGAAATTGTTAGAAAAATCATCGATAATTGTTACAAAATATATTTAAATTATTTAAATTCGACCGTCAAAAATAGATTTTAATGTAGCAAAATATCAATCAAATAGTAATTATAATTACACGAATCGGCGCATGTTTGCCGTGTCTAAAATCGGGCATATTAGCCCTGCTTTAATATTAAAAAAAATAGGAAAAAGAGTACATACATGCGTTACAATAAATATGGTGTGTAAGTGGGCTTTTCAACCTCGTGTGGTTGCAGTACTCATTCGGCTCATGCTTGCTCGTCTTTGACTCTTACCGCAAGTCCACACTCGGTTTCTTAAAAAAGACTATTTTACACCATTGGTATACAATATACTACGTGATATTACCTATATGATTTCGTCTTCTTCTACGAATTATTACAACGTTTTTAAACACATTTCCTGCAATACATAATATTTTATACTAAATACGTAAATAATATATTTACGTTTATAATAATCAAAAATTAACTACATATCACCTGCAGCGTCAGCATCTACATGCACCTGGAAAAATGCCAAATTTTGCACCTCGTCTTCCTGGGCATCAGCGACTTCCGCATCATTGCCTTCTAACTCCATCAGGTATTCATTTTACTGAAATACTTATACTAATATTTCATCTATTTCATTCTTTTGAATTTTCTTTAAATGATGATTTTAGAGTAAAATATATTTGAATGAAGAAAATAGTAGTTACTAACTTCTAGCTAAATGCTTTGGGCAGCAACATGATTGAGAAATTCTACAACGGTATACTTACAATCTCATATGAAAATGAAAATCAGAAAATTTTAAGAAAGTATAATTTATCATAGTTTTAATTACTTACCATGAAGTTTTCTTGATCTGAACAAAACAGATTTTGATGAGGCTTTTTGTAACGCGATTTCTATTACCTATTTTCCATTTAATTACCTATGTCTATTATCTCTAATATATATCTATGTACACAACTTGTTCGAAAAATGTATGCGTCTGTAAACATAATCCTGTAGAGCGCAAAATTCTAAGAAAAAAGTTCCTTTACTATTTTTTCATATGACTAGTATTTTTTTAGTAACTGATGTGTTTAAATTCTTTGTTTTTAATAGAAAATGTATACCTATGTTTATAAGATGATATCTATAGATATACAATTCCTATTAAAAACAAACAATTTAAACAAATCAGTTACTAGAAAAGTACTAGTCATATGAAAAAATGGTAAAGGAACTTTTTTCTTAGAATTTTGCGCTCTACAGGATTATGTTTACAGACGCATACATTTTCCGAACAAGTTATATATTATTTTGTATTCATCCAAATTGATTTAATAAATGAGTAATCAAGAAGCAATAACCATTTCCTTAAATTATTTTCACGTTCCATATAACGAGTGAGATAAGATATAAAATAAAATAACATAAAATTACATAAAAAATTTTGTCTCTAATTTCTAGGTCAAATAAAGACCTAACATGGTTTTAGTACCGGGAATCGAAGTCAATCCTCCTCGGTGAAAGCCAGATATTCTATTACGTCGGTGACGTAACAGGGCACTGTAGGTGTTTGGGAATTCAGTAATTTGAATTCCCGCGGTTATGCTCAGCTCGGTACGACTCACGGCGCTGCCACGGCGCGGCAGCACCTCGCGGCCTCTCGGCGGAACAGCCGAGACACTACACTGATTCACAAGGTGAATTCGCGCTTTTTCGGTCTCTCTCGCTCTCTCACATGCAAATGTGAGAGAGATTGTGATTTGATTCGCGAAGTGAATCGTGAAGGCCAAGAAGACGGAAGTGCTCACTCTTTGTAAAACTCAGTCTGCGGCTGCTACTAAAACGGCAGCAGTTCTCACCCAGACCCGGTATAGTCTACAGTGTGCTCGTTGCGAGGCTGCATGGTGACTAGTATGGTGCCTCATACTCGGACTCTCGTCTCATTCAGCGGATCATCTCACACGGCAGCTCCTCATACATAGAGGCATATTTTCTCACACGGCATCTACTCATACAAAGCGGCTCTCACTGTTCGGTAGTGAAGCGTGCTCGACACGAGGCCGCTCTCTCTCGCTCTCTCAATGTACATACGGCGTGCTCGCAACGAGGCCGCATGGACTTTTACACGGCATACTCTCAGTCAGCTGTATCTCTCAAACGGAACTTCTCATACGGCAGTGCTTTCATACGGCAGTGCTTCTCACACGGCAGCTTCTGACATGGCATAATCTCACCGGCTCGCTGCCTCTAGCTAGCCATGAGGCAACCACTCTCGGTAACCGTTACGCAAGACTCAACTGGCGGTGCTCAACTGGCTTTTACCAACTCTCCTGTTTCACTGGCTCCTCTCACTGGCTACAACTCTTCTCACTGGGTACAACTCTTCTCGCTTGCTATAACTCATCTGCGGTTACAACTCAATTGGCTTCATCTCTATGGACTGTGTGATTCAACCGGCTTCCTCATTCTTCTCCAAATTAATATAATTGCTATGAAGCTAAGGTAAACTCACACACACACCTACACACAGCCATTTTGATGACTCAAGCAAGCAGTAATCTAATATGAAGTACTCTGCACATATAATTCTTGTCAAGTCTCAACCACAAGAAATCAATAACATTCATTGTGTGTATTTATGCTAGCAGTAAACTCAACGGAATTTACTAATTCAAACTCAGCAATTCTCTGAAATCTCACTCACATAGAAACACTCAAACATAATCTTTGTAACACTCATACACTCAAACATAAACTTGTAACACTCAGACACTCAACCAAGCTTTTGTAATATTCAACCAATTTATGTAATAGAGCTAAGTTTATAGACAGTTTTATAATATACTGAAATTTAATTTATTAAAGTGTTTGGCTCTCAATTTATTTGTAAACACCTACAGCATGTCCTCATTAAAAATTATGGCATTCTCAAACAGTAGGCTTATTTGTAGGCACCACAAACCTCTGCGAAGACTCATCAAAATCTCTTTTCTGCAAGCCATGTTGGTTTAATACTAAATAATATATAAGTTTATATAATATATATAATAGTATATGTATATTGTAAGCTTGCCTTCCATTGTACAACTCCCTTTCCGCATTCTGGATACGCGTATCGGCTTCTTGCAGGCGTATTGGCCTGTCACAGGCAATACGGTGGCCTGCTTCCACCCGTCGCAGCTCATAGACGTTTCTTGTCATAATTTTTGACATAGCATCTGTAATTGAAATTACTTAACTACGTTACTGTGCAAGTTTCCTGGCGTTTAATCATAATACTAGTGTTTAATTTACCTATCATTTTCCAAATGTTGGGACGTATTCCCATCGTTCGGGCCGCATACAAATGATAATTTTCACATGTATTATTTGTTCGGACGGGTTTGTTAAAAACTGAACACATTTTCTTCAAAGGGAGCCAAAATGTCCTCAAATACGTGCCGAACGATTGCAATTGGTCCTTGTCGGGCCTATTACGACCCCAAGCGGCGTCAATCAAATATATAATATGATTGATACCCTCAGTCATGTTTTCAGCTGGAATGTGAGCCAAAGCGTAATTCTTTTCCAATATATATTCGTAATTTTCCAGGGAAATTCCGAGGATGTCCCATTTTTTGGCAAGTGCCTAAAATTATATATCCGAGCTTTATTATGCTTTCTGCTTCTTGCCAAAACGATTGATTCCCCTTAATTCACTAACAATTGTAAAAGCATTATTTTTTAGTATAATACTAGAGGAGAATTGTACAGTGGTGGCATCTATAGTATTTTTGTCCATAGCTTTTGATGTCATTGGTGAGAATTTAAATACAAAAGATGAAAATGATCCTTTGAAGGGACTTCTACGAAGAGGTGGATTTTTTTTTTCAATTATTATAATAATAAGAAATTACTTGGAAACATAAAAAAGAGAAACATTAAAAAATGATAAAATTACGTTATTTACAGTACATTTATATACATAGTAATTACAGTTAGATATTAATTTATCTTAACATAAATTAAAAAAAATAAGTTTTTTGTCGTTGGAATCATTAACAATTCACTCGGGACACTAACAAATAACTCAATCATACACAGTCATCAAGAGATCTTAACAGCCCGGAGACACCTTAATTTATTCCTAAATATTTAGAAAAAAAGTAGGGATCATTACAAAAATATTACATCAACTGTAGAAAAGAGACGAGACAACACTGTCATTGTCGTGACAATACTAAATTCTTATGTGACTTTGTGAATTCTCTATTTAAAATATCAGGCACACAATAGATCTACTAAAAAGATATTTTACATCTAACCATATGTGTCCGATGCCGTCACATATCGTCAGATACAATACACAGCTTCTCACTGAGAGAAATAATAGAATAAAAATTATAGGTAATTACACTATTTTTAGAAAATGTCCGTATGTGTGTGTGTGCGTACGTGCGTGCGTGCGTCTGTGCGTGTGTGTGTGTGTGTGCCTGTGCGTGCGCGCGCGCGTGTGTATGTGTGTGCGTGCGTGCGTGCGTGTGTGTGTGTGTGTGTGTGTGTGTGTGTGTATGTGTGTGTGTGTGTGTGTCCATATACGCGGGCATCTCATGATCTACTTGACTGATTTTAACCAGAGAGGTATCATTTTTTTGCATTTTGCTTTCACAGTTGGGGTTAATAGTCTATTGTTGTCAATTTCCATTTTCTTTTTTTTATAGCCATTTTTCAATTTTGAAAATTTTTATTTTCGTATTTTTAAATATTTAGAACTAATATTCTTATTATATTATGAATGCACTTTATGCAGGATAAAATTCTCTACATTAAGAAAAAAAAAAAAAAAAAACGATAGCTGTATCCTGTCATAAGTTATTGATAAAAACGTCTAACGCCTAAACTATCCGTGTACATATATCGTTACCTCTTGTAACGTTGTATTTGCTTAAAACCACTAATAGAGTCTAAATAATTATTAACTAAGACCCGAGCAAATATTTCGCTACTATTTTCTCCGTTACTTCTCTATTTAAGGAGCCACGCCACGGCTTGCGACTAGTATCTCGATGAGGAAGTAGCCACGACTCAGCAACAACCAACGTTGAATTCCATACACTCCGACACACAATAATACCCACGCTGCTGGACACAATACGTTTCTTATTCGGGCCGCAAAGAGAATAGACACGTACACAGGGAATTGCACACTCGCTAATAAGAACAAACACGTAGGAGGTAAAATGGAGTTTATTGAAACTTCAAATCAAGATGGTGGCATCCGCCGTTACGCGCCGTGAGAGCGTCTCTTTTGTCTGCGTGGCTCTCGCTGGTCTCCTGTCGTCAACTCGACTGCCGAACCTGTTAAAACAAAATAAGACCCTGGTCCCGAGTGCCCGAGCGAACTGCACCCGGCTCGCACCCTGAACAATCCTGGATCATGGGCGGAGAAAATGCCAGACTCTAGCAGCTCCTTGGTAACCTGAAACTCGATCCTGCAACTCACAACTCGACTCAAGATTGCGCTTCCTGATGACCTTGGAACTCGACCCCTAATTCACAGCTCGATCCCCGACGCATCAACCGATACGACCCAAAACCTCGATTGCAACTCTTCACTCGACCCACGACGAAACTCTCAGCACACCACAGCTCGACTCGTACAACTCCTCCTCTCCAACCTGGAACAACCTACACTTACGCACTTAAACTCCTTCGTGATCGGCAACCACTTCTTTTATACCCAATCTCCCGGCAACACTTATTCACACTATGTACTTTTAACTCGTCGAATTAATCAAGAGAGAGCTAACTACTCCTTCGCTGGTCGGTGATCAAAAGAGCGATCGCCTCCGGCCTCGCGACGCTCATCCTTTCCTCGAGCCCCCCCCCCCGAGCAGCACCGCAAATGATTGGCTCTGGCCCTCGCTCTGATACCCATCTTGTCTACATTACATGACTCGCATATAATTGGAGTCATGATTGTTTCACGGGAGATCATGCGCGGAACCTATATCACTATGCGCGCCGCGCGTCGGCCCGGTTGCCACTATTCGCTCCCCCCGTCTATCTCTCACGTTCGTCTATGCCCATACACTACACGCTGGCCGGCTGCTATTCTCTCTCTCCCTCCCACTCTATCATCCGCGCCGCGGCCCGCACTCGTATAGGTACTGTACGCGCTGGTCGGCTGCGACTCTCTCTCCCTCCTACTCACAGCACTATCAGTGCGCCTCTCTCTCTCCTCGGCGCGCGCGCCGATAGTTGCGCGTAGCCTACACTATCGTCCGTCGGCTGCTCGTCTGTTCTCTCCCTCTCTCGCGTATGTTACGTCTCTCCACGCCGCTCTCTCTCTCTCTCTCTCTCTCTGTCTCTCTCTCTCTCTCTCTCTCTCTCTCTCTCCGTACTGCTCTCGCGACCGCGCTTCGGGTTGCGCGACTCTCCCGTGCGCACGATCTCCCTCGTCAACCCTCGCTCTCTACGCGTTCTCTCGACCTGACAATGATAGTATATGCTTGTGTGTATGTCTTGCTGATCATCCTCGACGCTGGTAATAACAGTAGGATAGTTTTCACAAAACAAGTGTTCGCGTTCTGCCAGCGCTGAGCAAGCAGTTACTTGTGACTCTGTCACACACGTCTGATCAGATTTGGCCAGCCATAACAAAAATTATTTTTCAAAATTTTTTTGGGTTGAGGAACTACCTAAAAATGCGTAAATAATCGATTTAAAGCCAGACTTTGCGCACAGAACGCTTCTAACAAAATATCCAAATATCATAGACATCGTTCTTCTTGTATACGTCAGTTCATTTTTTGTCTTTATTAGAGGCAGAATCCATCTCAAATCGAACGGCCCGAGTATGTTGTTATGCTCTTAAATATTTAACACATATTTGATCACGAATTCAGCTCAAACTTTGGTATATGTTTTTGGATGTAGAAATATGAAGTAAGCTGGAATATCAGAACCTCACGATAAAAGAAACTGAAGATCTTGACATTTTTAGCTTTATTTTGAAAAAAACCTGAAAAAAGCATCTTGAAACGGTAACTATCTACTTTTGGAAAGTCTCAAATGTTATTTAAAAAAAGAAGATAAAACTAGAGAATACGAGCTTCATTATATTTGTATTAGAATTAAAAAATATTGATTCCTTCCAAAATTAATAAAAGGTCGAACAATGAAATTGCACCAAATTATGCATAAAGTCAAACAGCGAATTTTGGGGATGGAAGAGTGAATTTTTGCTGCTCGACTTTAAACTTTTTGTTCGATTTCGAATAATAAATACTTGCAATGTTAGAGTCTATCATAGAAAATACAACATTTTTTAACGAAATAGGGCATATTGTTAATTAGTGCCAATATCACAAAAAAGGGCCTATGCAATAAAAATAGAAATGGCGGGCTTTATTTCTAGATACCAGAAATCGTCTCTTAAAGCCTCACGAAAATCCATTCGCTGGAGGGTCTGCATTGTCCTTGTGAATAAAGTAGTGTATAGTTTACTCAAAATCTAAAAAAAAATAGTGGAATAGCAGCAGTTAAAAAATAATCTTGGGAAATTTTCGACAGTTTCAAAACAATGGAATTTTAGAGTAAACGGAAACTAAAAAACCGCTGTCAATTCATAGGCACGTGGCTTCCTCAAAATTAATTTATTGATCCATTAAATTAATTTTTAAAGTGAAATTTGAAAATTAATGCACCTATTTATGGCATAATTCGAATTAAATTTATGTATGAATATTGAATATTTTTATACGTAAGAATACTTAAAATAATTAAATTATATATAAAAACAAACCGTTCTCAATAAATTGTAATTTTAAAAAACTGTTCAAAAAATTTTGAAAAGGACCCCGCACACAATGTATGGGAAATAATCATTTGGTCAAATTGGATCAAACTTGGGGAAAAGATAGATCTTGAGGTCCTGAACAAAAAAGTTCTCATGGGCAAAACCTACCAAAATTTGACCGAATGATTTTTTCCCATACATTGTGTGCGGAGTACTTTTGAATCTTAAATATCGTTGAAAATAATCGATCAATCATGATAAAATTTTTCACACATATTACCTATCTCAAATGCAAATTCGTCTATAAAGTTCAGCATAAGTCATCGAGCTGTTCTTGAGAAATTACGAATTAAAAAAAAAGTTAAAAAAATTTTAAGCTCAAATATCTCTGAAATATATGGATCAATCCTTTTGCCCAAACGAAGTACTTGATTCGTATACAAAATTTACCCCTACACGGAATTTCAAAGCGGTTAAGTAAATTTTACTCTAGTTACGCAACGACAAAAAGAATCACTTTTTTTTAAATTATTTTTTTTTCTAAAAAAATAATAAATAAGAAGCATGAAAATTTAGAAAATCATAGTACTCAATATGCTTTTGAAGTAAAAAAAGTATTCATGTCAATATCTTTTTTCGATTTCGAAACATAACCTATTTTCAAAAATTGACGTTTTTATCAATAACTTATGACAGGATACAGCTATCGTTTTTTTTTTTTTTTTTTTTTTTAATGTAGAGAATTTTATCCTGCATAAAGTGCATTCATAATATAATAAGAATATTAGTTCTAAATATTTAAAAATACGAAAATAAAAATTTTCAAAATTGAAAAATGGCTATAAAAAAAAGAAAATGGAAATTGACAACAATAGACTATTAACCCCAACTGTGAAAGCAAAATGCAAAAAAATGATACCTCTCTGGTTAAAATCAGTCAAGTAGATCATGAGATGCCCGCGTATATGGACATACACACACACACATACACACACACACACACACACACACACACACACACACGCACACGCACGCACGCACGCACACACATACACACACGCGCGCGCACGCGTGTGTATGTGTGTGCGTGCGTGCGTGCGTGTGTGTGTGTGTGTGTGTGTGTGTGTGTGTGTGTGTATGTGTGTGTGTGTGTGTCCATATACGCGGGCATCTCATGATCTACTTGACTGATTTTAACCAGAGAGGTATCATTTTTTTGCATTTTGCTTTCACAGTTGGGGTTAATAGTCTATTGTTGTCAATTTCCATTTTCTTTTTTTTATAGCCATTTTTCAATTTTGAAAATTTTTATTTTCGTATTTTTAAATATTTAGAACTAATATTCTTATTATATTATGAATGCACTTTATGCAGGATAAAATTCTCTACATTAAGAAAAAAAAAAAAAAAAAACGATAGCTGTATCCTGTCATAAGTTATTGATAAAAACGTCAATTTTTGAAAATAGGTTATGTTTCGAAATCGAAAAAAGATATTGACATGAATACTTTTTTTACTTCAAAAGCATATTGAGTACTATGATTTTCTAAATTTTCATGCTTCTTATTGATTATTTTTTTAGAAAAAAAAATAATTTAAAAAAAAGTGATTCTTTTTGTCGTTGCGTAACTAGAGTAAAATTTACTTAACCGCTTTGAAATTCCGTGTAGGGGTAAATTTTGTATACGAATCAAGTACTTCGTTTGGGCAAAAGGATTGATCCATAAATTTCAGAGATATTTGAGCTTAAAATTTTTTTAACTTTTTTTTTAATTCGTAATTTCTCAAGAACAGATCGATGAATTATGCTGAAATTTATAGACGAATTTGCATTTGAGATAGGTAATATGTGTGAAAAATTTTATCATGATTGATCGATTATTTTCAACGATATTTAAGATTCAAAAGTACTCCGCACACAATGTATGGGAAAAAATCATTCGGTCAAATTTTGGGAGGTTTTGCCCATGAGAACTTTTGTTCAGGACCTCAAGATCTATCTTTTCCCCAAGTTTGATCCAATTTGACCAAATGATTATTTCCCATACATTGTGTGCGGGGTCCTTTTCAAAATTTTTTGAACAGTTTTTTAAAATTACAATTTATTGAGAACGGTTTGTTTTTATATATAATTTAATTATTTTAAGTATTCTTACGTGTAAAAAATATTCAATATTCATACATAAATTTAATTCGAATTATGCCATAAATAGGTGCATTAATTTTCAAATTTCACTTTAAAAATTAATTTAATGGATCAATAAATTAATTTTGAGGAAGCCACGTGCCTATGAATTGACAGCGGTTTTTTAGTTTCCGTTTACTCTAAAATTCCATTGTTTTGAAACTGTCGAAAATTTCCCAAGATTATTTTTTAACTGCTGCTATTCCACTATTTTTTTTTAGATTTTGAGTAAACTATACACTACTTTATTCACAAGGACAATGCAGACCCTCCAGCGAATGGATTTTCGTGAGGCTTTAAGAGACGATTTCTGGTATCTAGAAATAAAGCCCGCCATTTCTATTTTTATTGCATAGGCCCTTTTTTGTGATATTGGCACTAATTAACAATATGCCCTATTTTGTTAAAAAATGTTGTATTTTCTATGATAGACTCTAACATTGCAAGTATTTATTATTCGAAATCGAACAAAAAGTTTAAAGTCGAGCAGCAAAAATTCACTCTTCCATCCCCAAAATTCGCTGTTTGACTTTATGCATAATTTGGTGCAATTTCATTGTTCGACCTTTTATTAATTTTGGAAGGAATCAATATTTTTTAATTCTAATACAAATATAATGAAGCTCGTATTCTCTAGTTTTATCTTCTCTTTTTTAAATAACATTTGAGACTTTCCAAAAGTAGATAGTTACCGTTTCAAGATGCTTTTTTCAGGTTTTTTTCAAAATAAAGCTAAAAATGTCAAGATCTTCAGTTTCTTTTATCGTGAGGTTCTGATATTCCAGCTTACTTCATATTTCTACATCCAAAAACATATACCAAAGTTTGAGCTGAATTCGTGATCAAATATGTGTTAAATATTTAAGAGCATAACAACATACTCGGGCCGTTCGATTTGAGATGGATTCTGCCTCTAATAAAGACAAAAAATGAACTGACGTATACAAGAAGAACGATGTCTATGATATTTGGATATTTTGTTAGAAGCGTTCTGTGCGCAAAGTCTGGCTTTAAATCGATTATTTACGCATTTTTAGGTAGTTCCTCAACCCAAAAAAATTTTGAAAAATAATTTTTGTTATGGCTGGCCAAATCTGATCAGACGTGTGTGACAGAGTCACAAGTAACTGCTTGCTCAGCGCTGGCAGAACGCGAACACTTGTTTTGTGAAAACTATCCTACTGTTATTACCAGCGTCGAGGATGATCAGCAAGACATACACACAAGCATATACTATCATTGTCAGGTCGAGAGAACGCGTAGAGAGCGAGGGTTGACGAGGGAGATCGTGCGCACGGGAGAGTCGCGCAACCCGAAGCGCGGTCGCGAGAGCAGTACGGAGAGAGAGAGAGAGAGAGAGAGAGAGAGAGAGAGAGAGAGAGAGAGAGAGAGAGAGAGAGAGAGAGAGAGAGAGAGAGAGAGAGAGCGGCGTGGAGAGACGTAACATACGCGAGAGAGGGAGAGAACAGACGAGCAGCCGACGGACGATAGTGTAGGCTACGCGCAACTATCGGCGCGCGCGCCGAGAGAGAGAGAGGCGCACTGATAGTGCTGTGAGTAGGAGGGAGAGAGTCGCAGCCGACCAGCGCGTACAGTACCTATACGAGTGCGGGCCGCGGCGCGGATGATAGAGTGGGGGAGAGAGAGAATAGCAGCCGGCCAGCGTGTAGTGTATGGGCATAGACGAACGTGAGAGATAGACGGGGGGAGCGAATAGTGGCAACCGGGCCGACGCGCGGCGCGCATAGTGATATAGGTTCCGCGCATGATCTCCCGTGAAACAATCATGACTCCAATTATATGCGAGTCATGTAATGTAGACAAGATGGGTATCAGAGCGAGGGCCAGAGCCAATCATTTGCGGTGCTGCTCGGGGGGGGGCTCGAGGAAAGGATGAGCGTCGCGAGGCCGGAGGCGATCGCTCTTTTGATCACCGACCAGCGAAGGAGTAGTTAGCTCTCTCTTGATTAATTCGACGAGTTAAAAGTACATAGTGTGAATAAGTGTTGCCGGGAGATTGGGTATAAAAGAAGTGGTTGCCGATCACGAAGGAGTTTAAGTGCGTAAGTGTAGGTTGTTCCAGGTTGGAGAGGAGGAGTTGTACGAGTCGAGCTGTGGTGTGCTGAGAGTTTCGTCGTGGGTCGAGTGAAGAGTTGCAATCGAGGTTTTGGGTCGTATCGGTTGATGCGTCGGGGATCGAGCTGTGAATTAGGGGTCGAGTTCCAAGGTCATCAGGAAGCGCAATCTTGAGTCGAGTTGTGAGTTGCAGGATCGAGTTTCAGGTTACCAAGGAGCTGCTAGAGTCTGGCATTTTCTCCGCCCATGATCCAGGATTGTTCAGGGTGCGAGCCGGGTGCAGTTCGCTCGGGCACTCGGGACCAGGGTCTTATTTTGTTTTAACAGGTTCGGCAGTCGAGTTGACGACAGGAGACCAGCGAGAGCCACGCAGACAAAAGAGACGCTCTCACGGCGCGTAACGGCGGATGCCACCATCTTGATTTGAAGTTTCAATAAACTCCATTTTACCTCCTACGTGTTTGTTCTTATTAGCGAGTGTGCAATTCCCTGTGTACGTGTCTATTCTCTTTGCGGCCCGAATAAGAAACGTATTGTGTCCAGCAGCGTGGGTATTATTGTGTGTCGGAGTGTATGGAATTCAACGTTGGTTGTTGCTGAGTCGTGGCTACTTCCTCATCGAGATACTAGTCGCAAGCCGTGGCGTGGCTCCTTAAATAGAGAAGTAACGGAGAAAATAGTAGCGAAATATTTGCTCGGGTCTTAGTTAATAATTATTTAGACTCTATTAGTGGTTTTAAGCAAATACAACGTTACAAGAGGTAACGATATATGTACACGGATAGTTTAGGCGTTAGAAAAAAATGTTTTTAAGTAAAAATTTTATTGAAAATTGAACGCCTAAACTATTCTTCATTTACACATCGACGGCTGAGTGAAACAAGGTCGCATCTCGGCGCACGGACGAAGAACGTCATATCTCAGTGCGCGGACGAAGAACGTCGTATCTCTTCGCACGGACGAAGAACGTCGTATCTCATCGCACGGACGAAGAACGTCGTATCTCATCGCGCGGATGAAGAACATCGTATCTCACCGCGCGGATAAAGAACATCGTATCTCACCGCGCGGACGAAGAACGTCGTATCTCGCCGTATACTGGCTGTGTACTGGCCACAAGAGCGCCGAGATACAACGTTCTTCATCCGCGCGGTGAGATACGATGTTCTTCATCCGCGTGGTGAGATATGAGGTTCTTCATCCGCGCCGTAAGATGCCACGTTCTTCATCCTCACGGTGAGATACGATGTTCTTCATCCGTGCGGTGAGATACGACGTTCTTTGTCCGCGCTGTGAGATACGACCTTGTCCCGCTGAGCCGTCGATATATTGTCCCTCATCCGATCAGATTTGGCCTAATGACAAAACTTATTTTTCAACAAGACCTTTTCAAGTTGAACAACTCAAGCGAGTGAGAATCAGAATCAACAGTAGATTTTCCAGTCCAATGGTTAGAAAAATTTTGTACCCAGCTTACGTGCGCTCAGGTTTTTTGACTTGTGTGATTATGCCTCTCGCTTCCCTGGGTGACAAATAATGTCATTCGCGCACTAGATACGTAATGTACTATTTCACTACAATCTGTATGACAGTAAACATATCAATGGTTCTTCTCTGACCCTAATTGATTTCTACTGGTGTGGATATTCTTCTTTCAAAGGAAATTTTACAATATTACATATGAAATAGTTTAAATATTTTTTAACAGCTTAACTCACTGGGTCGACTTTTCTGAAATGAATTATGAAAACTTGAGCACTGCGAGGTCGCATAGGTCTTATCTGAAAATACATTGAAAACCAAGTGTCTTAAATTTTTAAAATATATAAATAAATGTTAGAGTTGCGGGTCCTCTTAAGCTGCTGCCATACTTTCCACCTCGCCTCTACTCTAACGCCCCCTTTAGATACTGAGCACGGCTCTGTGCGGAGAGCCAGCGAGTGCTCTGTGAGAGCTGCTGCGAGTGACACCGCGAGCTTCCGAGTCAGATTATAATTTTACTAATACTTATATCTGTTATATATATATATATATATATATATATATGTTATATGTTAGTTTCCAGGACATTCCAGATGTTTAACGTTGGTTTCGGGGACATTTGTTAGTTTTGGGGACAGTCCCTGAATCTACATATGTTTAGCGTCAGTTTTGAGGACATCGGCCCCCATAAGAGACATTATTTCTTTAGTCACGTATAGGTATACAGTAACATGGGGTTCTGGGAACTAACGTTATACAAGTTTTTATATATATAATTATCCCCCCATCCGTTTATGGAGCCCATCCCTGTATATTAGTACCTACAGCCCAGAGATCCCTATGGCAAGTGACTAAAGAAATAATGGACCCTGGGGTTATAGACTCTAGATCGGGCTCCATAAACGCCCGAGAAAAATATTTTATGGGACCCGGGCTCCATAAAAGAAAACGGGCTCCATAAATATGCTCATGTGTATAAAAGGGCTCCATGAATCTGTTAAAACAAATATATATATATATATATATATATATATATATATATATATATATATATATATATATATATATATACTAGGGGGGTTGCGCCCCCTACTCGCTCCGCTCGTCAACCCCCCAACTTCGAAAAATAAGACCTTGAAGACTTTGAACCTATTTATTTTCAAGGTAGTGATTTTTTTGAATATATAAGAGTACATTTACACTATCAATTTTGATTTAAAAATCTTTTATTGTATTTTATTTTTATTATTTTATCTATAAACTGAAACTTAAATAAATTTCGTATACCGATTTCATTTTAGCTGTTGATTTAGAACTCTTATAATATCGTTTAAACAATTTCTCATTTATTTTATACTATTATTGCGTATATTTTATATTGTGAAATTTGTTTTTTGAAAATATAAGAGCATAATCACTTTAAAAAGTTTGATTTAAAAATCTTTTCTGTGATTTTATTTGTATTTTTATATGGATCAAATCGAAACTTAATTAAATTTTATATACAATTTTCATTTAGCTAATTATTAAAATCTCTTATCATTCAAATAATTTCTCTTTTATTTTATACTTTTATTGCGTATATTTTATATTGAGAAATTTGGTTTTTGAATATATATGAACATATTTTTTGATAAATATATGCAATAAATATATATACATATTTACTTATATAACTAATTGTTTTTTTAATTATCAAGAATTTCTTCCCAAACAATATTTTCAATTTCTAATGAAATTTCTAAATTATTTTGTATATATGCCACGTTTTACGTCAAATCGATCAAGGCTCTCGCCAAAATTTGGGGACACTTACAAAACTGATTTTTTGCTGAAAAAAATTGTCTTTCCAAGTACTTTAAGATTCTATATGGCAGAATGCATAAATCCAATATGGCGGCCCAATATGGCGCCTGGAAGTGTAAAAAAAATCAAGATTCATCCAATAAACTACCACCAGTGAACATATTATTGATGAATCCCCCTCCATATGACCTTAATAGGGCTTTCGAGATCGCTGTTCATAAATCTTGTTATTTTCAGACGATTCAAGATTTTTATATAACTACTTAGTAAACCATAAATCACAAAATTTTTATGCAAACAAAGATCAATTGCTGATTTTACAGACAAAACAAGTTAGTATAGTCATTTCGTATGTTTTTAAAGTCAATTAATCATAAATTTAAGTCAGTTCGACAGTATCGTATCACTTTGTGATCCTATCCTCAAAAGATATTGAGAAATCAGGACTTATATCCATATCGCGAATTAAATCAACTTAGGATAAGACTACTTATTTCTCATATTTTTGGGATTGCTAAATCGTAATTGAAAGTAGGTTCGATAGTAACATGCCACGTTCTGATACTAACCTCAAAAAGATTTTTTTAATCCTCGTAATGCTCGACGTTCTTAATGGTTGGACTGCGCACTGATTAAATCAAGCTGTTAAATTGTTACACGATTTAGTAGGAAAAATAGCTACTGTCAAGTCTCTTTGGTGTTTAGGTTAAGAATGTCGAGCATTACGAGGATTAAAAAAATCTTTTTGAGGTTAGTATAAGAACGTCGCTTGTTACTATGGAACCTACGGGGGGGGGGGGGGTCCAGAGTTTCGACGATTCACTATAAAATTGAAGTCAACTATAGATGTTTTTCAGTTCCACAAATGATAATGCAGATTGTTCTTAATTTCGAAATTCTAAATTACGAAAATCATATTTACAAATGTAACACTTCAACTACTGTCCAAAACATAGAATTTCATTAATACGACCTCAAAGCAAATATAAGCTATTTCTAATGATTTATTTCGAAGTATCTATATTGTACCCCTATTAAAATTCTATTAATGAAATTCGATGTTTTGGACAGTAGGTGAAGTGTTACATTTGTAAATATGATTTTCGTAATTTAGAATTTCGAAATTAAGAACAATCTGCATTATCATTTGTGGAACTGAAAAACATCTATAGTTGACTTCAATTTTATAGTGAATCGTCGAAAATTTGGACCCCCCCCCCCCCGAACCTACTTTAAATTACGATTTAGCAGTCCCAAAAATATGAGAAATAAGTAGTCTCTAATGATTTAATTCGCGATATGAATATAAAGTCCTGATTTCTCAATATCTTTTGAGGTTAGGATCACAAAGTGATACGATACTAACGAACTGACTTAAATTTATGATTAATTGACTTTAAAAACATACGAAATGACTACCCTAACTTGTTTTGTCTGTAAAATCGACCATTGATCTTTGCTTGCATAAAAATTTTGTGATTTATGGTTTACTAAGCAGTTATATAAAAATATTGAATCCTCTGAAAATAACAAGATTTATGAACAGCGATCTCGAAAGTCCAATTAAGGTCATTTGGAGGGGGATTCATCAATAATACGTTCACTGGCGGTAGTTTATTGGATGAATCTTAATTGTTTTTACACTTCCAGGCGCCATATTGGACCGCCATATTGGATTTATGAATTCTGCCATATAACATCTTAAAGTTCTTGGAAAGACAAATCAGTTTTGTAAGTGTCCCCAAATTTTGGCGAGAGCCTTGATCGATTTGACGTGAAACGTCTCATATATATGTTATCTGGATTTCTACATCGTGATAAAGCAACATATAATTGACCGTGTGAGAATAATTGCCTTTTGATGTATAACCCTACATAATCAAAACTTTATTCCTGAGATTTATTAATGGTCATGCAAAATGCTAATGTTAATGGAAACTGTTTTCTATAAAGAATAAACGGTAATGAAGAAGATTCTCCTATATTTAATGTAATTCTTGGAATAAAAAATCTATTACCTACTTTTTCTCCTGTTAATATTTCTGCTTCAATATTATATCTAAATAATTTGGTTATTTTAAGTCTAGTACCGTTACAGAAACCTTCGTGTATACTCAAATTTCTAATTAACATAACAATAGCATTAATTTTTAAATCTAATTTATGAGGTGGCAAACCTTCATAAATATTGTTTAATATTTCTATTGGAAAAAGTAGATGAAAGTTGTCATCACTTTGATCAACACCTTTATGAGTCGCATAATCTGTACTATAATAAGTCTTCTTATCACCATTTAATAACATTAAAATTTTTTTATTCAAAAATTTAATGACTTCATTATGAGGTGCTAAAATAACACGATCATAATCATTTATTTTATTAATATTTTTATAATTTGTAAGAAAACATCGTTAGTTCTCCAATTATTAGGTATTATACAAGGATTTATGTTACCGTCTCCATTTTGTAATAATAATTTTGAGAATTTATTATTCTGAGAATGAATATTGTGTTTTAATTTGAAAATTTTAAATAAATGCCAAGAATATTTAATAGTGTCTTCAATTATAGCACTTCTAAATCCGTTTTTCATTACTGGGAGTATTTGTCGAAAATCACCTCCTAAAATTATTAATTTTCCCCCAAAAGGTAAATCGTTTGTATATAAATTTCTTAATGTTCTGTCAATAATTTCTAAAGCTTTTTTGGGTATCATAGATGCTTCATCCCAGATTATGACGTCTGTTTCTTTTAATTTCTTTTTATCTGATTCTAATTTTAAAAAAGGATTTTCAATACTATTTAAATCTAATGGTAATCTAAAGGTTCTATGAGTAGTCATTCCTTTGGGTAATAAAATAGACGCTATACCAGTCCAAGCCATTGATATATTTTTTCCTTTTGATAGAAAATAATAAATTAAAGTTTTATATAAAAATGTTTTACCCGAACCTCCAGGACCGTCTATAAAATTTATTTTATTTATATTTTTTATAAGTTGTTTGAAAATAAATTTTTGATCTTCATTTAATTTTGTAAACATATCTTCGAATATTTCCTTACTAATTGAAATTATTTTACTATCGTATTTTATATCATTTATGATGGGATCACGTTCAGGTAATCCAAAATCTGTACAAGATAAATCTTCCAACAATAATAATTTATTTATATGATCTAAAGCTAAGTTATCTTTATTTTCATGAAAATCTTCACTAAAGTATTTTTAAAAATTTTCCCAAATAATTTTGGCTTGAATATTTTCTGTTAATAGAAACGAAGTAAAAAATTTACGTAATTGAAAAGGTGACATGATACGACATGCTTCCTCAAAAATTTTTAAAATTTATAAATCGTTTTCTATTAAATCCATTGCAGTCGCACCTTGTTTATGAGTATTATACGTTACATTTTTATATGTACGTAAATCTTTAAAGGATGTAGCGCCTTTTATACGACTTAACATTAATTTTAAAGTGAATCTTTCAGAATCTTTTGGAGATACTATATTTAAACGTCCAATAGCATAATGTTTTTGTTCACGTTCACGTTTTACCCAAACTTTTTTTGCGTTAAATATATAATAATGCGGTATATTAACGTATTTTATATTATTTGCAAATTTATCATTTTTATTCAAGTCAAACCACGCTGTTAAAATTGTTTTCCAATTATCAAGAGCATCTATTTCATAATTTTCTTCAAAAACAATTTTTTGTTGATTTTCTGTATGAACTGCTAAACGAATAACAGTATGACTCCTTCCACATAAGGGAAATTTTTGTAACCGCCATGCTGCTTCCATTGGGCTCAAGTACCAAACCTCAATATATTCAGTAATTTCATCATATATTCCATTTCTTTTGTCATCATTTTTTTGAATGTACAAAAAGCTCTATCACTACCTTTATGTATATAATCAAAAATATATTTGATGCTTTGAATTGAAGCACAATATTCAACATTAATATGACATTTATATTTTTCTAATAAAAATTTATTGTAAGGAACTACCATTGAATTATCTACTGGTATAATTTTTTTACTTCTTTTAAGTCGATATGTGTAATTATCAGAAGAATTATTTGTTCGTTTATATTGAGGATAATCATTTTTTTTAAATGTTGTTGACGATTGAAAAGGTTTAGGAAAATTTTTTTTACGAACGTCTTTACATTTATCGAAACACGGACAATTTTCACTATGTGGTCCATGTAACATATGTTTTATAACTAATTTTTGTAATTTTTTATCATTATTAGAAAGTATCTCAGCAGAAATGTGTTTATTAATAGCTTCTGGTGTCATTAATTTATTTTTATGATCTAATATTACTACAAGATGTGCATGCGGTAATCCTCTTTTCCGAAATTCAATAGTATACACATAAGCTAAAGCATTTCCAAAAATTTGATGGTTTTCTATATCGTTAAGTAAACACTTAAATTTTGTATAAAATAATCTAACTGTAATATTTGGTATATCATTGGGCATAGTTCCGATAGGAAATGCCGTTAATACATTTTTTAATTCTTTCCACTTAGGATTATACGTCATAGTTATAAATAAATCATGTCGACCAATATTTCTTACTGTTGCCATTGCATCTTGATAATCTTGCTGCATATATCTAGGACTACCTATATAAGTTGCTGGTAGTACAAAAATATTTCCTAGTCTTTCTTTTTTTTTCAAAATTTTCTGATATATTTAATACACTATTTATAACATGATCCCTTAAACCTTGATAACATTCAGTACGTAATTTTTTTTGTAATAAGAATAGTGCTGTAATATTGTTAGAAGGTTTTCTTTTAAATCATATGGTTTTTTAGTATAATCAATATTCCAGCCGAAATCTCCTGAAGGAAAAATAATGGAAATACCATTGGGTCAACATGATGTGATAATTTACTTAAATATGTGTATTCTTTTTCATTAGAACTATTTTTTGGATAAACGCATAGATCATAATTATGAGGGATTCCTGATTTGGAAATAATTATAGCTGCACATTCCGACGTTAATGGTTTAGTATAATTATGTTTTTGATTATTATTCTTACGAACAAAATATAATTTATAATTTGAAAGTTTCTCTGTAATAGTATTTCGTGTAAATATTTATACTGTTTAACATAAGGATTACTATTTAAAACTTCAGTCAATAATTTTAAATGTTCTTGAGTTAAATCTTTATGACTCTTTATTTTCATTTCAATTGCAGTATTGTCTTCATATATATATATATATATATATATATATATATATATATATATATATATATATATATATATATATATAATTGACCACACGAAGGTTCTGCATTTTTTTTGGTAATAAAGTATTTGGCGTTATATGACAAACTTGTCTTGGAATTTTTAAATTATACATAGCTTTTTTCTTTTCGTATTTTACGTTTGCACTAAATGTAGTAAAGCAAAATAAGTTATTCTAATATCTGATTAAAGTTCGAAAATTATTATCATATAAGGGAGCGTCCGCCAGAAACCAGCCAGCGGGCGCGCGGGACGCATTTTTCATGCAAAACGCGCTCTGTTCAACTCGCTCGTAATCGTATTTTGAGTCTCTCAGAAAAAAACAAAACACATATATCGATAGATTTTTTCCTGCTCTTTCCAATGGTGTTATTCTTTTTACTCCCAAACACTTTCTTCTGGTCGGAAATTCGAGTGGAAAGTTCAGAACCATTTTTCTTAAAGTATAACATGTTCTTCAAAATGCATAGCACCATTCGAAAGTACAAGTTATAAGCTATAAAACCCTACATTTTCAAGTTGGAGAAACGTAGAGCTCAAAAGTAATAAGATCAAAAAGACAGCGGCGAGCGGCTGCGCAAACTTTTTGCGCTGGACCCGAGTGTGCTTTTATAAACGTAGTGCATATTTTCGTTGTTTCCTATTTAAAAGCATTACACAATGTTTTATCAGTGCATCATATATTACGTTTTAAATATATTAATTTCTTATTTAAACCTTCATTCTTTTATTTTTATTTGCGATTATTTTTATTGGTCTTTTCACAATACTCATGTTTTTCTTAATTCGAGTTTTAGAGGGTTCGGCTTTTTTAACTGGTGGATATAATTGAGAATCTGTGGATGTTGAAAATCGTTTTAGTTCTAACTTTTTAGTGTTAGCTAATAATCTAACAGAGTGAAACGATTGAGTTCCAGGCACTGTTTTCGCTCAATCTAGCCTTTGTCTTAATTTATCTGTAGCCTTAGCATATTCATCTTTTGATGAAAAAAGCACAAAATATTTTCAAAGTATTTAGTCGCCCACTGGTAAAGATCTTGCGGCATCAATATATAATTATCGGATACTTTCGGCAAACTTGCTCGCCTAGCATTACTTTTTATAGAAGCACCAATTCCATCGCATGCATTTTCTCCGTGAGCAGTCGCATGAAAGTGCCATTCAGCTTCAACGGAAAAATCTTCATAATGATGAAAAAGATTCTGAAAATTATGTTTATTTTTAAAATGTTGTGCAGCTCCATCAGTAAAGTAAATGATTTTTTTAACGAAATCAAAAGATTTTTTAAGGTAATCGATTATAATTTCTTGAATTAGGTAAACTGCCACAGTATGATCAATTAAGTTGTCTGAAAAAACCGCCATATTTTTGTGTTCAATTTTAGAATCTGAACCTTTGTAGTAAATAACTATTGTTGCCAAACTACATTGATTATTATTATTATAGTGGAATGATTGTGCTACATCTTGTGCAATGAATGCATAGTTTTCCGAAAAATCTAGGGAAATTAAAAATTCTCCTTTGCTTAAGGATTCTCGTAAGATTTGAAAATAAGATGACTGCTGTTTGGAAATGAAAGAATGAGTTTTGAGTTTATGTAAAAGAGGAAAAAAGATATTAGTAAATAAAGAACTAGAAACAATTTCAGTTTGTAATGTTGATCTATCAGTAGTTTTCCACATTTGAAATTTTATTTCATTAACCCCAGACCTTTCAAGAAATAGTTCAAGTTCCGTTTTTAGAGATTCAATACCAGGACAATTTTGACACATATTTAAGTAACATTTCGCTGTTGGTGTTTTACAAACTATTTCAGCTATACAATCTTTGTAAGTATCCATTTTATCAAAAGAAACTCCTGAATTTCTTAAACCAGCTAAGAGGAGTTTGACGTTTTGATGATAAATGCACCATACACTGAATGCGTACCACTAGCACCAGCTAAAACACAATATTTAGGGCGACATTCGACAAATCCAGTGAATCCTATTTTTCATTCAGGATACTGTTGTTTATACTTTAAATATAACTCTCTAAGATTGTAAAAAACAAGTCGTTTCTGAACATGGGTCTTTGTGCCATCAACATTTCGTATACACTCATTATCTTTATAACCTGGCATGATTCTACTATTATCGTCATTTTGATAGAGAAGTTTTACATCGTTTACAGTATCACATGATATTTTTCGGTTTCCCCTTTTATCAACTAAAAGGGATTGACTATCTGACAAACATTTTGTTACAAGCCAACGGGATGAATTAGAAAAATTAGCAACTTTACGAGAACTCCAGTTTTTTGGGAGTAATTTTAAAAGCAACATTTTTTGATTTTTCGACAAATTATCATAGTTAAACAATTTTTGTAATGTAGGGTTTTGTAGCTTATAACTTGTACTTTCGAATGGTGCTATGCATTTTGAAGAACAATATGTTATACCAATTCGGAAACAAGACAGGTGCGATCAAAGGTGTCATTGACAGAGCGATTAAATTGTCACATAAAGATTTTAGGAAAAAGAATTTAAATTTAGTTAGAGGAACATTTATTAAGAATAGTTATCCGGTAAAATTTATTGACAAAATGATTGATTAGTTTACCATATGTTAGAGGTTTGTCGGAAAGGATTAGAAGGGTTTTTAGTAAACATAATATTCAAGTTTTCTTTAGAAACGATAATAATTTAGAAAGGTTATTTAGTAATTGTAAAGACAAGGATGATAAATGTTTAAAATCGGGAATAGTTTATAAAATTAATTGTAGGGAATGTAATGGTTGTTATATTGGTCAAACGGGTAGATATTAGAAAAAGAGAATATATGAACATCAATATAGTTTACGCAGCTCAAGTTGTACATCGGGTTTGAAAGAACATTGTTTAAATAGTTTGCATTCTTTCGATTTTGGGAGTGTGGATATTTTGGAACAAGGGATTAAGAATAAATATAAGAGGAAAAGCCTTGAAAGTATTCACATTCTAATAAATGAGAATAATGTAAATTTAATGATAGAGTCAAGTAAATTAGATAACATTTATCATTCTTTATTAATTTAAGTAAGAATGGAAAGTTGGAGAGGGGAATGTGGATGGTGGTGGGGCTAAGAAAAAAGAAGGTGGTATGGGGGTATATAAGGAGGTGTATTGCGGGTATCATTTCAGTCCCTGAGGAGGAGCCAGAGCGGGCTCGAAACGTTGGACAATGTGGTGGTGGTGGGCAGTCAGATCGTCCTTTGCTAACAAAGTTTTTTCCAGGTTTTAATTAAGTTTTTATTTCAGATTCTGCGGGGGTGATTATAAACAAGGGCAATCTGACTGCCATAAATATTAATTATTTTAATTTAATTTGTAAGACTGTAAGACCGATAGAAAAATTCTTATCAGTTGATACTAAATTGCAGTCGACATAAGTAATATTTTTAACAACGTGTTATACTTTAAGAAAAATGGTTCTGAATTTTCCACTAGAATTTCCGATCAGAAGAAAGTGTTTGGGAGTAAAAAGAATAGCACCATTGGAAAGAGCAGGAAAAAATCTATCGATATATGTCTTTTGTTTTTTTTCTGAGAGACTCAAAATACGATTACGAGCTCATTATACCAAGCCCGAGCGTGCGGCGCATCCGAGCGCAGCGGGAAGAGCACGCGCGGCCACTCACCGCTGTCTTTTTAATCTTGTTACTTTGAGCCCTTCATTTCTCCAATTTGAAAATTTAGGGTTTGTAGCTTAAGACTTGTACTTTCGAATGGTCATATGCATTTTGAAAAAAAACATGATATACTTTGAGAAAAATGTCTCTAAACTTTCAACTTGAATTTTCGACCAGAAGAAAAAGTTTCGGAGTAAAAACAATAGCACCATTGGAAAGAGCAGGAAAAAATCTATCGATATGTGTCTTTTGTTTTTTTCTGAGAGACTCAAAATACGATTACGAGTGAGTTGAACAGAGCGTGTTTTGCATGAAAAATGCGGCCCGCGCGCCCGCTGGCTGGTTTCTGGCGGACGCTCCCATAATATTAGATTCTTTAGTGTTTTATTATATATACTTAGCGGAGACAAAATTATTTTACGCTTACTGCAACAAATTGATTTATGATTTTCTTCTTTCCAATATACTGCCGAACAAAATTTACTAACATAACTCATATTACCAAAATATGATTCATACCCTAAATTTTTATTTTTACTACATTTACTTTTAACGTAGAAAAGGATGATGACGCGAGATGTTCGAGGACGAGCTCGGCAACGCCTCTCCTACACTATATGTATATAAGAGAAAGAGAGAGAAGAAGAGAGAGATAAAGAGATGGGGAGAGAAAGAACTAACGAAGGCACTCAATCCATCTCTCGACATTTTCTCATGCTCTGTTTGCAGTTGCTGCACTTTTCTTTCGAAAGAAAAAATACGGACAGCGTTCGACTTGTAATTGAACTGTCAAATGAATGCGCATACGCCGCGCTGCGCTCGCGTGAGTTTGGCGTTATCCTTGATTTGAATAATTAAGAAGTTTCCTTTCAAAAAGTTGCTCTGTAATTAATTGGTCTCGTTAATTGCGGAGAAAAGGGTCGCCTTATAATAAATGCGCGAACGCGCTTCTTGCGCTGATGGGAGGAGGATGGCATAGTTTGTTCAGAAAGTAGCCTGTTATTTGTGTATCGAGGTGAAGAACTGACAACGGAGCGATGCAAAAGTTGTCGACAGAAGTGTCTTCTGCATCACAGAGAGTTGTCATTAGAGGGACAATGCGGAGGGACAATGCGGAGGGACGCGGAGGGACGCGGAGGGATGCGGAGGGATAAGACCCTTTTTGCGGAGGGACGCGGAGGAACGCGGAGGGACGCGGAGGGATGCGGAGGGACGCGGAGGGACATGCGGAGGGATAATGCAGACCCAAAGTAACGCAAAAAAACAGTGAAATTTACGTTATTTTGTGGAGGGCACTTTGCGGTGGGACACGGAGGGACGCGGAGGGACGCGATGGGACGCGGAGGGACGTCGAGGGACGCGGAGGGACGCGAAGAGACGCGGAGGGATGCGGAGGGTTAACGACTCAATTCAGTTTACAACTAAATAGTATAGTAAGATATATATATATAGAGAGAGAGAGAGAGCATTGTGTGATATATCTGTTCTAATAAACTACTTATTATACTTTAATCTCCGCGTGTGTGTTTTAACTCTTTTGTGCCTGCGTTTCCTGCTTCCACCATCCACATATCCTTATCAGTTTATGGGCCCAGGAGGAAGGAAGGGCGACATTAGCACGCACGAGAAGGAAGCTGGGATGGAGGAGACTGCGGCGGAGGAAAAGACGACGGAAGAGATTGCAATGGAGAAAACAGCGACGGAGATGGCGACGGAATGGACAGCGACTGATATATGGAGACGTCGGACGAAACTCACAGAGGTAAGTGAGACTATGACAATTCTAATTAGAGACAGTACGCGACCGTTCAAATGGTTTGGTTTCTTTCTGGCGACGGGAGAAAAACGCGTAATACCGGTAATAAGAGTTTATTTGCGTTGCGTATCGTGCGGTTCTGCAAATCACGAGTGAGAAAAAGTTTGAACGAAATCGTCCAATTTCCTCGAAACGCGCTGAGAGAGAGAGAGAGAGAGAGAGAGAGAGAGAGAGAGAGAGAGAGAGAGAGAGAGAGAGAGAGAGAGAGAGAGAGAGAGGCAGCAACGGAGCTCTCGCATGCGATCGTGAGAGGTTAGGCAGAGTCGAAGGCGCGCTCGCGCTGCTACGGAAAAGAAGGGGAGGCAGCGACAGAAAAGTCACTGCGCGCAGTGAGCGCGCTATAGTGAAAACAAACGAGTATAAGGAGAGGTAGCGCAAGCATACTGCTTCGGGGAGGTGCGCGCGGCGACTTTGCGATTAGAGGATATTGAATGTATAGCGCTATACGACGAAAGAGAGACAGAAAGCGAAAAGTAAATTTTTTGAAATTGTGCACAGCAGCCGATTATGCTTCGCGAATTACTTTTTAATTTTAATAGTATATTACGATACGTGGGCCGGAAATTGGATTGCCGGGGCGTGCGTGGTATGACGCCCGAGGCAAAGCCGAGGGCGTCATGACGCGCGCCCAGGGCATCTAATTTCCGGCCCACGTATCGTGAAATGAAATTAATATTATATTTAAATATGATAAAAACAAGAATTATTGATTGTCTTGCGACACATGATAAGAACCTTGAACTTTGTCAGCTCGAATAGTAAATATGAGTAATAGGTTAAATGAAATTGTGCATGATTAACCTTAAAATATTGCTCTGTTTAAAATCTTAAATAAAGTCGTAGTGTTTGTGTTCGGCACGGTTTGTTTATTGAAAGATTTTAATTACAGGCGTGACATTAATGATGCTGGATGTAAAGTGCAACTTAAAAGGTGCGTTTGAGCAGGTAGAAATAGAAGGGCAACTGCTGCTAATGCTTTTGTAACGTCCAGGAAATTTTCTATTTCCTTCCCTGGGCAAAAAAATATATATTACCATATACATCTGGAGTATATACACGCCTTACTCATACACTTATTCACTTACATGCCCTCTCTCTCTATATGTTTTATTTTCAAGGTCAATACTCACATACTCATCCACACACCTGAATATATGATTATAAACGAATAAGTTATTTGAACATAATTTTTTCCAAAGGTCACATTATTTGAACTCGCACTAACCATCCATATATTTGTAACCGTTACTATTTAGTTTATATATATATATATATTTTTTTTTTTTACTAACAATCACCATAATTGATCAACGCATATTGTCAAAATTATATAAATCATAGCAATTAATTTTCAGAAAATTAAAATGCATCAATTGTATCTTTTCATAATGATTACTGCAGTTAAGTCAAACAAAAATTAGAATGAATAAATTTTGCAATTTGAATTAAACTAATACAAAATCAACCAATATCATTGCGAGCGGAAATACTTTTTAAGCATTGCACATATGAACAATCACACCATGCGAATAAAATTCCATTGTCATTTGCATCACCGCCTCCTATCTTATCTGAAACCAAAACATTAACTTCCGGGCGATAAGCCATTGCCTGCTCGCACTGGTCCAACCGAATGCAGATTCGGCTTACCTTAGAAAGCCAGCAAGGCAACCCCAGCTAGCCAGCCCCCCCCCCATTTTTCGGCGGAGTAAGAAGTGGAGACGACAAAGGAGAGCTGAGTTAATCAAGAAGTTTTTTCGGCAGAAGGGTACGACCACGCGAGCAAGGCAGTTGATTCTATCTGTACTCCGCACTTTGTAACTCTCGGACAATAAAGTTTTAAGTTAACTGTATTTCGTACTCGTTGTCACTACGAGACCTGCCCCACCCATCCTTCAGAAACATTTACGGGGTCAAAATTTATACCGAAAGTTAACTTTTCTCAAATTCTGGAATTTTCTTTTGCTGCAATTTATTTTAGACTGAAAATTTTTAGAAATCAATTATCAGCAACTTTTATATCCTTTCTTTGATCGCGAGTAATTTTGAACTTTTTATCGTGGAAAATCTAGTCATAAAAGGTTATACAAAAAAAAAAGGAAAACATACTCGCGGGACGAAACCGCTCCTCGAACAACCAATACCAGGAAGCAGCAGCAGCAGGAAAAAGAGGACCGGAGGACTTCTCACTGCCACTCTCGGGTGCAGCGGTGACCAGGATCGGTGGGTGTCCAGGCCTCCATACTAAGGGACAAAACCGAGTAACTGCGTCGAGGAGGGAGCTCCACAACGGAGTTATCGCCGATCCGAGGACCCAACACTCCAAGAAACTGAAGAAACCAGCCAATCTGCGCTACACGCTTGCCAGCGTAAAAGTAAGCAGTAGATTTCCCTTTTTGCCGCCACAAGCTCAAAATTAAAAACAATCCTCGAACGTAACATAAACTTTTTGGTGACAGCGGTGGGATTCTTTAAACAAATTAAATGAAATTTAGGGAATTTCCAATAATTTCAAGTGTCAAATTAATAAAATAATCCGTGGAGTTATTGCTTCAAGCGTTATGCCAATACGAATGAATAAAATGAAAAAATCCGATGATCTCTGGAAACGTTTACTTAAAGTAAAATTTTTAGAAACAATTTATTCCGAACTATAACCAAATCTTGATTATGATCAAAAATTAGAACGTAAAGTAGTGAATCAAATTTTTAAAATACGCAAAAGCTTTAGATCTTACGTGTAATTACTGGAGATTGGCAAAATTGTCTATGCCCGTAACCAGAAAAATGGCAGAAAAATATAAGAAAATGACTTCGGACGAGCTCGCATACCAAATTGAGGAAATTAAAAAACACGAACAACGGATCCGCCAACAAGAAAGTGAAATTGAAAATCAACGGGCGCGTATGAATATTGAACTACGTAATGCGGATACCGCGGCCGCAACGGCTATCAACGAACGCGAGGAAACGATAGAAGCTTTACGTTTACAACTAGAAGTAGAAAAATCAGAACGCGCGCGGCTTGAAGAAGCTCAATATCAAATATCAAATCAAACGGAGGCCGATCGGCGGGAACGTGACGAACTGCGAGAAGAGTTAGAAGCAGAAAGAGCGAGACTGCAATTATTCGAAAAAACGGCAAGTGAACAATTAATTACGGAAAAATCGTTATTCGATGAGCGTCGTAATTAAAAATGTTATTGCAAGAAGAACAGGCACACGCGCTAGGACAGGATAACGATAAATTACAAATCTAACGGAAATTAAATGCCGATATCACGAGATTGCGACAAGACATAGCAAAAGGATGTGCACTCAGTGGCAGAAGTGCGTTAGATTCATCCATAACTATGGTAGGAGAAGGAAAAAAATTATCACCAGAATCAAAACCAGAAAAACGCGACCTCACGGAGGAAATTCACGACCTTAATTTAAGATTACAAAATTTACAAACAGGATTTTCTCACTCAAATATTAATCTAGTGCCGCTTTCATTTATTATCAAGGGCGCATTAGCGGCAATCCCCACTTTTGACGGAAGGAACCTTTTTAAATTTATTAAAGCCTGCAAACGTCTCGAGTCACAAATTCCAGAACCTGCACAAGCCGACGTAGTGACTCTACTTAAAACTAAAATCAGTGATAACGCGTTCGTTGCTATTGAAAACTTACATTTTAATACGATTAGAGAATTTACGAAACGAATAAAACAAGTTTTTGCATCTCACCAAACTTCGAACAATTTCCGCGGGATACTTGCTGCCCTCGCGAAACAATCGAATGAGTCGATATTAGATTTTATTTCGCGAGTTTCGGAAATAAAAACAGCTATAATCGAGTGCACGAGTTTCGAGAAATTTCAAGACACTCTTTCTAACAGTCAGTTAAATGACATAGAAAAAGAAGTTATGAACGGCTTCAGATTAGGCTTGCCCCCTTTGTTTAGAACTCGATAAAGACATCTCCACCTTACAGCAATTATTCGACGAAGCAATAAGGATAGACAAACAAGAGGAAACTGACCGAGAAAAATATCGCGGTTACTCGTCAGCCTTTCAAAACGGGGAGAATCGCAGCGGAGGTTTTCGAAATGATTTCCCGCGAAGAGAAGAAAGAAAGCGTTATGAAAATCGAAATAATCGAGATAACAATGATGCGCGCAACGAACGTGGCCTCCAAAACACCGGCGAACGTAGACCTGCGTACCAGCAAGATAATTAATAATAATAATAAATTAAATACTATCATCAAATTAGGTAAGGATAAAAATCAAATTGGTGATAGTGCAAATGTTGTTTATAAAATTAAGTGTAACGATTGTACTGCTTCATATGTTGGACAAACAAGTAGACGTGTGAATGTGAGAATTAAGGAACATGCTAAAAGATATATGATAAAAGATACCAATTCGTCTTTATATATGCATAAAATTGATAATAATCACACTATTGATTTTAATAATTATAAAGTATTAGACACAGAAAGTAACGGAGGAAAACGTTTATTTTCCGAGGCATTGTTTATACATACGCAAAAAAACTACATGAACAAACAATTTGAAATAAATAGATTATCCAACGAATATATAGCATTAATTAAAAGTTGTTAATTTATGTGTTTATAATATCATATGTACTTGTTTTAATATTATATCCGTCTATTCGGTAGTAGATAGACCAGGAGCACACGTAGAATAAGAGAAGCCACGCCCACTGAGTGCTAAGCCAGAGAGTCTACGTTAATGTCATTGGTGTTGGTTTCCTACCAATACGTGTGTTCCTTGCAGTGTCTTTTTCACACGGCCTTTTCTGCGGTCTATTGTAGCCCCTCCCTCTGTATGCGTGACGGAAGGGAAGAGCACATGTACAGTACACATAGTTATAATAAAAGTATAAAAGTAGGCAATAGATTTTTAAACTTACTGACAACGGAAAATTCTTCCAAGTAGTTAAGCTTGACAAATTTTGTAAGTAAATGGTGTACATAATATTAAGTGTGTAAGTGTTTTGTAAAACGTTATTGTATTAATTTAATTTGTATTTATTGTATATTGTAACATGGCAAATTGTCTGTTACTGAAACCGAGGGGGCGAGAGCACGGCGGTTACGAAAGACGACAGACCAACGCGCGAGAACGTGCACACGCATGCACACACACTCCTACGTGCACACTGTCTGTCCCCGCACCCGTGTCCCGACGCGCACCTTCCCCAAACGTTCTCCCGCTCTACCGCTCGGCCAGGAAAAAGAAGACCAGTAGCAGCTACAGCAGGAACAAGGTGCAGGAGGACAACAGCGAGCCCCGCTCTCCCATGTGGCTGACAGCAGCAGCCGACGCCAACCGGGAGAGAGAGAGAAGAAGCGAGAGAGAGAGACGCAGTGGCTCAGGGCTGTATCGGCCGGTCGACGACGGCGCGAGCAAGCATCGGCAGCATAGGGACTGCTCGCGCGTGCTGCAGTGGAAAAGACGGCCGATGGACGAACGAGGGGAGCGGAGCAAAGCAGCGTGAGCGCACCGGCCGGCATAGGCATTCTGTCGCCTACCGCCGTGCCGCATGCCGCTACACAGATTTGGCGTCCGGATGTGCCCTAACCAGCGTCGTCGTCGCCGAGAGAGAGAGAGAGAGCTGTAACGACGGTCGTCGTCGTGGGTCGGCTGTGGAAGTGAGAAGGAGAGAGAGAGAGAGAGACCTGCGCAGCGGAAACTCCTGGCCGAGGTTTGCCCCTTTTATTTCCCGTCCCCGTTGTTCCTCGCGTAGAGTGTGTGAGTGTCCGAGTCGGGAGTCGCGAGAGACTATGAACTCACGCCAGCTGCAGCCCGTGCTGTAGCTGTAGCTTAGATTAGAATTTTCTGCTCTCGGCTGAAGCTAGCCGGCAGGCTTGTGAGCGGTGCAAGTGACGCATGCACCTGGCGCCCATACCATTGCACTGTACATTAAATAGATAGTAAGAATAAAGTACTTAGAGTTTTACCCTGTTGTTCTGTGAACTTAGTAATTACCCGCGAACCTTTGCCTTGATCCCCAGCAGAGCGTTACAAGTGGCGCAGCCAACGTGGGGCCACGGTAAAGACCGTGGCAAAGTAGAAGGGATCCGCGTCGTGATTTCGCCATTGCGAAGCGCACACACAACGGGGAACCGCGGGGGAAAAGCGTTCTGGCGGCCATTTTAGCTAATGATTACCGCGTGGAAGCGTTTATAGATGCCGTAATTTTCTTGAAATTAGCCAGACATTTACGAATAATTGGTTGAGAATTGTGCTGCAAATAATAATTTGATTACTTTGGAAATTTTATTGCGATTTGTGCGTGATTTTGCGATTAAGAGTAATGAGATACTCGCAAATTCACTCCTTGCCACAGCTTTAGCCACGCGGCACTTAAAGAATTTGCAGCGTGCTCAGGGAGTGTGAAGATTAAGAGTAACTCCCTGAACACACCTGCAAGACAGAATCATTGTCCTGTGTTAGGTTTTTTTGCTTGGACATATTTTTCATTTTGATTTTTTTTTATTATTTTCTTCCCGTTTGGAGAGATTTTTCGCTTACGTTCCTTCCTGCATAACTTTCCATAAACTTTCCCACGCTTCCGTTAAGATTTTTAAGAGAAACGGAAGGGGAAATTTTCTGAGGGAATTCAGTTCGCGTTGCAGAGAGCAAGTGCGTAAGAGTCGTATTTCACCTTCTCATATCAACTCGGTTGATTGGCTTGATTTTCTTCGTTTGTTTTTTTTTGCTTTGCTGTGCTTGCTTTTTAGATTTAGTCTCTTTGGTTCTGCTAAAGTTAGTATTGGTAATAGTAAAGTAAAGAAAATTGTGAGTAAAATTAGATGGCGAAGGAAAATCAGCGGAGCTGTCGACCGAGGCTAACTGAGAAGGTAATGCAGATGGAGAATCCTGACTGGAGTTATGCTTCGCTCGGGATCGACGAGAATGATCTAATGTGCGTCGATCCGATAGCTACAGCTGAAGCGCTGAAGAGATCGACTAATAAGTTAACCGAAGGGGAAGTCGCCATGACTGCTCAGCGGTTCGGGCTGAATATTCGCTCGGACGCGATCATTTTGCGGAATAGGTTGGAGAGACACGAGATGCGACGCCATTTTGGCGCAGACGCCGCGCCATGGGACGCGGCCAGAGACGAGCCGGCGGACGAGTCCACTTCTGCGCATAGACCTTCGTCGTAGAGTAGGCATTCTGTTGCACGTTTTTCGCCATCTAGGGTTCCAGTGCAGCCGGTAGTAGCTCCAGAGTATTCAGAAGCAGAGCCGCTCTCCACAGGCCAATCGATAGGCAGATTTCGTGATCCAATTTCGATGGAGGGGCCGTCGCAGACTTTTACGTCGAGGCTGCACATCGAAGTGAGTGAGCCGCGGCGTGCGGCCGAGCAGCCTACAGCTGGCAGCCATGTTGCTCCAGCGATACAGAGTTCTGACGCGCAGAGGCGTGTTAGCATCGCCGCGCCGGAAGTGTTTCATGACACGAGGGAGCTCTTAATCCGCGTGCACAATCCACACGTTATCCTGTCGGTCCACTTCGTGCTCAGGAGCATAGCACGTTCATGGAAAATAGTATGGATTTAACGAGTGTAGCTAGTGCGCGGAACAAGATTCCATTATCTGCGAGTGCAGGAGGGCCGGTGAGGCAGCCGAACGGATTGTGCGATTGTACATCGTTTTTGCCGCTTCTGCGTTGCCGTCGCAGCAGATGAAATATCCGGCTGCTCCGTCCACGATGTATCCGGGGAGAGAATTCGGCATCGTTGCTTCTGTGGCTGGTTCTCTCCCTTCGACTTGTATTCCTCAGCTTTCAGCTAATGTTGCTCTAGGGAATTTCGACGGCGTAGCAGACCCTGCTGTCTACTCACAATGTCCAATGCCGCGAGTAACACCAGGCTATGAGGAGCCGCCGCTCATGTCCACAGCGTCGCTGGCCCAAAATTATTTTACAGCTGGAGCTTCACAATCAGGAGGATTTACGAGTCGAGCCGGCGCGCACGTATTACAATCAGCCAGCGCCGCCACCGTTGTTTCATTATCCGCCTGGGTATTTTCCGCAGCCTTTATGCCATATGCTCCAGTGTATCCCCCGTATCCGAGCAACGTTCCGCAAGCGCATTCGCATTTTTCGCCTGCAGTTCTGCCGCCTGTTGTGACAGGGCTTCAATCAGCTCCAATGCATACGGATGCGAGGTTTCAGACTCACCCTGGGAGATGTGAGATCTCTGCTCCCGGGATGAGTCAAGATGCGTCGTTTTTCGAGCGTTCATCGCTTTATAAAGAGAAACGCACGACGCAGCTACTCACCAAGTGGCATACTTCGTTTAAAAGGGATAGGAAAAGAGACCCCAAAAGTTTCATTGCAGACTTAACAAAATGCAAAGAAACTTACAAACTGACTCTCGAGGAAATAGTGAAAGCCTTGCAGCTCTCGATGATGAGTCATGGCAGTGGTTTCGCCGAGAGTATCAGTTCTGGAGGACGTTCGAGGAATTTGTGGACGCGTTTCGCCTGCAGTACAGCTTCGAAGACGTGCAGGAGAGACTACGGAAGGAGCTGGAGGTGCGAACGCAAGGACCAAGTGGGGAGATTTCCACTTATCTGCTGAAAGTGAGGGACCTGTTGGATCAGCTGAAGCCGCCGTTAACATTGGGAGAGCAGCTTGACCGAGTATACCAGAAGCAGCACCCATCATATCGTCTGCGCATCGACAGGAAGGACTTCGAAAATTTTCCGGAGTTGCAGATGCTATGGAAGCGAGAAGAGCTGAGGAGAGCACAGGAGAAAGCTTACAAGCCGCCGCCTCCGATAGCGGATTCAGCTTTCCCTGCTTCAGCGTACACTCCTCCGAAGCAGCAGCGGCAGGTGAAACTAGCCTCAGTGGTTTCGAGCACACTGGAAGAAAACGAGCTGAAGCTGTCCAGCTCAAGCAATCTCGCTCCTGTAGCAGCCACCCAGCCGGAAGGAGGAGAGAATCAGCGATCGTCGAGAGAACGGAAGTTCAAATCTAGTAAAAAAAAATATAACAATTTTATAAATAAACATTTTTATAAACATTAAAATTACCATATGGAAATCCATGTGGAAATCTATATGGATCATGTCGTTTTTACCTGGATTTCCCCATGGAAATCTACATGGAAATCCATACGGATTTTGTTTTACAAATGTTTGTAGAAAAATTCATAAGGAAATCTATATGGAATTCCATGTGGAAGTCCACAGGACGATTTGGGACTGATTTCCACATGAAATCGACATGGAATCCATATGGAATCCGTATAGATTCCATATGGATTCCATGTGGATTCCATGTGGAAATCAGTGTAAAACCCACATGGATATTTTCAACAGGGCTGTCACTGAGAAGGAGTGCCTCGCCGTCTTATGGTCCGTCGAGAGGCTGCGAGGTTATTTGCTAGGTGAGAAGTTTGCAGTAATCACAGATCACCACAGCCTGTTGTGGTTAAATAACCTCAAAGACCCAGCTGGGCGATTAGCCAGATGGAATACGGCTCTGCAAATGTACAACATTGAATTTGTACACCGCAAAGGTGCGCTGCACAAAGTTCTGGACGCGCTTTCGCGTGCTTGGGAAGGAACTTATGAGCTCGCAGCTATAGCCACTGCTACAACTGAAGATCCGTGGTATCAAGGGAGAATCAGCAATATCGAGAAAAACCCAAGGAAATACCCGGATTGAAGGGTAGTACATGGCTTGCTGTATGCGCATCATCCGCATAAGACGGTAGATCCGTTGCTGCCAGACATAGATGCTTGGAAGCTCGTCCTCCCTGAAGCAGATCGAGAAAAAGCTCTAGCTGAAGCTCATAACACTCCACAAGCAGGTCACTTAGGCGTGCAGAAGACTTTTGCAAGAGTGGCGACATATTATTATTGGCCAGGCTATTATCGAGACGTGTGTTGGTACGTAGCTGCCTGCCAAGTATGTCAAGCTCACAAAAGCTCTCAGCAAGCTCCCGCTGGACTGATGACGGAGAGAAACCTGGACGGTCCATGGGTTGTCGTAGCAGCTGATATCATGGGCCCAAAACCTCCCTCGCGTACTGGTAACAGTTATGTAATTGTCTTTGAAGACCTGCTTACTAGATACGTTGAGCTGAAGGCGTTGAGGAAAGCAGATGCTAAATCGGTACTAAAAGCCTTTGAGGAATTGATCGTAAATCGTTGTGGTTGCCCCCGGGTTTTGCTCACGGATAATGGCACAGAATTCTCTAACCGACTGGTGACTGAAAGGTTAGATGAATATGGAATTCTTCAGTCTACTATTCCGCCGTACCATGCTCAAGCAAACCCGGTGGAAAGAGTCAACCGAAATTTACGACCAATGATCAATAGTTTTTTGGCTGACGATCATCGAGATTGGGATTTGCACTTAAGTGAATTATGCTTCGCGTTAAATAGTGCAGTGCACTCGTCGTTAGGAGTTCCGCACGCGTTTCTCAACCTACGGCGTAATCCTGTTCCTTCTACATTACTGCGCAATCACATAGAGAATCCTATTGCTACCTCTCCTCCTGATTTGGACAAGTGGAAAACACGAGCCAGCCGATTGCCTGCCTTGCATGATTTGGTACGCAGACACATGGATAAAGCTGTAGCAAGGCAAGCAAGCAACTACAATAAAAATCGACGAGAGATCCTCTACCAAGTCAGGAGGCCTTGTGAGGCGCCGAAATCATGTTTTATCGTCCGCGGACGACCGATTTGCGGCTAAGCAGGCGCCCAGATTTGTTGGTCCGGCGAAAGTAATACAAGTATACTCTCCGGTAGTGTACTTGGTGGAGGATCTTGACTCCCAAAGCTGAACAAAAGTATTCGTAAATGACCTGAAAAAGCATACGCCCCCGAGAGGGACGCAGCCGCTGGAAGGTCAAGCTACAGCCACGGACATTCATGTTTCAGCAGCTACCAATGTGGTCCGAGGACATTCTGTCCCTCCAAATCGGGCGAGCAGCCCGGCAAGGGCGCGCGATGCCGCCAGCCAGCCAGTCAGGGAGAGGGGTAGGCCGAAGAGGATTTCTCCCCCTACAGGACTACCTGCAGGTGGAGCCGCACCCCCGCCCCGGCCAGCGAGCCAGCAGCCTGTTAAGCGAGGAAGAGGCCGTCCTAGGAAGGCCGAGAATATTCGGCCGCGGTAGAGGTTTCCGCCCGCCGACGCGCTCGCTGACGGCGAGCCCTACCCGGCCGCAGCCAATTCTTCCGCCCCTGGCTCCAATCGGCCAGGTGCCCACTACGCCAGGACGGCGGTCCAGCCAAGCGAATCATGGGACCCCGGAATACGGCCAGGACCGATACTTCAGTCAACCCCCTCCTCCACACCGTCTCTAAGTTCATCTCCGGAGGCCGAACACCTCCGACCCCCTGGCAAGTGGAGCCACCGCTGGAGTGGATACGGGAGGTACCTCCGCCCCGAACCGTCACGCGTGAGGACGCGAGCGCACCCCGCCAGCGAGTGAGTGCGAGGCCAGCCCCGGAGGCGGGCCAGGCAAGGCCTGGATGTTGGAACTGCGGCGAATTTGGCCGCAGCCGGATCAATTGTGCTCGCCCCCGCCAGCGCACGTGCTATATGTGTGGTTGCCCGGCCGTCAGCATCGCCACCTGCCCCACCTGCTGCCAGGAATAGGGCCAACGTCAGAGGAAGAGAGAGTGAGACTCCAGTAGCTACAGCTAGAGCTGTAGTGGAAGAGGGTAGACCCCCAAGTGTATATGTGTGTGTAGCGTCGGTAGGGAGAGCCGAAAGCAAATAAAGCAGCCTCCTCACCTCATCTAGATGATTTTTCATTTATCTTACCTGTCCCCTTCCATTTGATTTCCTAAGTAAGAGAGAGACGTTTTCTCTCACCAGCAAGCATGAAGCAGGTCGCAATACAATGAAATGATTCAGAGAGAGAAATTCGTGAATCGTTGGCTAAATCGGTTTATTCGCGATTTAGTCAGCATGTTATTTTAGGTTGCCAGAATGTAACTCTAAAAAGAGCAGTAGACCAAGGGATCGGCCAGGTCAGATGCTGATGCAGCATTTTTTTTTTATTTTCATTTGTTTAAAGTAATGAGTGAGTGGAATATGTCAGAGTGCGGTGTGAAAGTCGCGATCGCGTGCGGTAATTGCGAATGGAGGGATTGTAAAGCATTATTGGCACCAGGTTGCTATAGCTAGAAAACACACCCACCGGGTTACCCGCACACAGAGTTACACGTAAGCCTCGCTGCAGAAGAAGAACCTGAGGGGCCACAAACAAGTACACTCACACCGCTGCAGCTAAGGCCGCTTAGCTCAGGATAAGTTGTAGTTAGAGAAATTAACATAGTCAAGTAGAGAAGACAAAGTAAACGTGCGAAAGTAGTCAACGGACTATTTCGAGTTTAGGAGGGGGGAGTTGTAACATGGCAAATTATCTGTTACTGAAACCGAGGGGGCGAGAGCACGGCGGTTGCGAAAGACGACAGACCAACGCGCGAGAACGTGCACACGCATGCACACACACTCCTACGCGCACACTGTCTGTCCCCGCACCCGTGTCCCGGCGCGCACCTTCCCCAAACGTTCTCCCGCTCTACCGCTCGGCCAGGAAAAGGAAGACCAGTAGCAGCTACAGCAGGAACAAGGTGCAGGAGGACAACAGCGAGCCCCGCTCTCCCATGTGGCTGACAGCAGCAGCCGACGCCAACCGGGAGAGAGAGAGAAGAAGCGAGAGAGAGAGACGCAGTGGCTCGGGGCTGTATCGGCCGGTCGACGACGGCGCGAGCACAGCATCGGCAGGATAGGGACTGCTCGAGCGTGCCGCAGTCGAGAAGGCGGCCGATGGACGAACGAGCGGAGCGGAGCAGAGCAGCGTGAGCGCACCGGCCGGCATAGGCATTCTGTCGCCTACCGCCGTGCCACGTGCCGCTACACAGATTTGGCGTCCGGAAATCTCGCGCGGGTGTGCCCTAACCAGCGTCGTCGTCGCCGAGAGAGAGAGAGAGAGAGAGAGCTGCAACGACGGTCGTCGTCGTGGGTCAGCTGTGGAAGTGAGAAGGAGAGAGAGAGAGAGAGGCCTGCAGCAGCGGAAACTCCTGGCCGAGGTTTGCCCCTTTTATTTCCCGTCCCCGTTGTTCCTCGCGTAGAGTATGTGAGTGTCCGAGTCGGGAGTCACGAGAGACTACGAACTCGCGCCAGCTGCAGCTCGTGCTGTAGCTGTAGCTTAGATTAGAATTTTCTGCTCTCGGCTGAAGCTAGCCGAAGGCTTATGAGCGGTGCAAGTGACGCGAGCACCTGGCGTCCATACCATTGTACTGTATATTAAATAGATAGTAAGAATAAAGTACTTAGAGTTTTACCCTGTTGTTCTGTGAACTTAGTAATTACCCGCGAACCTCTGCCTTGATTCCCAGCAGAGCGTTACAATATATAGCACCTGAAGAGGGACATAAAAAAATGTCCGAAACGTTGTGTTATAATAAAAAATTTTTTTAATATTTAAACACCTGATAGTGATTGGCCATCAGCTTCCTGAAATCTATATTATATACTACTACCATTAGAGTCAAGAATCAACCTATTCAAACTTATGTTTACATTTTTCTCGTTCTACTGGTTTTATCTGCCTTGACTGCTTTTGCTCATTCTTAGTGTTAATTTATTAATTGTGGGAGTCTTCTTTGTTAATTTATTAGTTGTGAGAGGTTTTATATGTTAATTTATTATTAGTGTCGGTTTTTTTATGTTTATTAACCGTCTTAATTTATTAACAATGTACATTGACGTATTTGATAAAATGAAAAATAAGCTAAAGTTATACTTGATTTGACGTGACCTTTGTGCAAAAAACTTATACAAAATGCATTTTTGTTCTTATTATTATTTTAGAAAAGAAAGAAGTACTGTTATTTTCTAGAAAAATGTGACGAAGTGTAATACTGATGTTAATTAGGTAAGACAAGCAATTGTTTATAATTGTATATATTTGTATATGTTTTAAAAAAAAGTGACTTGTAGTACTAACTTTGTAATAAAATTTAGGACTTGAAAAGGATAGTGATCAAGCTATCGAAACGTCGTGTATTTAATTTAAATCAGTTCTACTCATTAACATCTCTAGAGTCCCACACAAGAAATACCAAAAATGAGTGATAGAGTCATACAAAGAGAAAACATGTTATCAACAACAACGTTTCGAATCAACTAACTCAAATCGAGAACAACAAATTAGTCGCTTGGCAACGCTTTTGTTCTTATGTTCGATGATGATAGACGAACACATAACATTATTCCTCCTTCTTTCAGATTGTCGTCCGGACATCATTGGTCCATCTTGAATTCTATAAATCATTTTGAAATCATCTTGAAATCATCTTGAAATCATCCATTTCTAAGCGGGTTGATCCTTGACTTATCTGGTGAGAGGACCCGTCTCTTAAAAAATAGAATCATTATTTTTGGGTATCATCGTGTCATTATTAAGATAAAACGAAAGAGAAGACGTCTTCTTCAAGCGGGCTGATCCTTCGCACACGGCCAAAGGGCCCGTCTCTTGAATTGGTCCATCTTGAATTCTTGATAACATCTTGAAATCATCTTGAAATCTTTTTGAAATTGTCTACTTTTAAACGGGTATCTTCATGTCATTATCGGTGGGTAGAGTCTTGTTGGTAATTCTTGGACACAAATGGGGAGTTGGCATGCCGTGGTACCTCACCTCTGTCCCTGCTCTGACATTTGCCCTATGTCTCACGGGAAAAACCACGGCTCAAAATAACCGTGAGCAGAGCCGAAGAAATTACCTATCGTGGTAAGTCGTCATTGATCAAAATGAATGATCTTCTTTTTGTGTTTTGGTGTCTTCTGGATGCAGAAAGCGACATCATTGATCTTCTTAACAGACAGTTTCCGAACATAGCTTCCATAATTTGAATATTCTTCTCCTTCGGGAGGATATCCTCGAATAAAATCCAGAGGAAGTCTCAAATCAGTCCCGGCGTACATCTCCGCTGGAGTGGTCTCAATTGTTGAGTATACTGATGATCTGTAAACTAAAGATACACAAGGAAATCAAACGATTCCAATCTTCTTGGTTATCTGATATATATTTAGATAAGTATTCGAGTATCGTCTTATTGTCTTTCTACCTGATCATTCGGTTATATGTGTAATGGTGTGGCCCTAGTTTTTCGAATTCCTAGCAGATTGGACAATTTTTTAACTAGTTTAGAGTCAATGTTACGACCCTGATCGGTGTGAACTTAAAGAGAAAGCATATATACGTATACGCAATTGCAATTACATTGAACTGATTTTAATACTCAGACAAAGGCGACGTACTATCAGTTCGTTATCATAAATATCAGATTTTACGTTATAACCTAACCTTAAATCGATTGGTGTTACCGAATTTTCAACAAGTGATCTCGTATTTCCAAATGAATTATCATCTAACCTAATACGCTGTGTGTTCTTGTTACTCGTGTAGACTACGGAGGTTGTTGGTGTTGTTTGTGTATTAGAATGTAGGGTTGTACTCATCTGGTTTTATTTTAAAGCTCCAAGAGCGTTTCATGAAGAAGAGTAGGCTGGAGTACACCGACCGTCGGTGAGATGTCAGCGTCGATGAGTCATCGGTCATCATACGTGTATCAGTCCCCAGGCGTGCGCCACCAGCCGCCAAGCGCATGCCATCAATCGGTGTCGGTAGTATTAGCCGCAGCAGTTTTGGCAGCAGGAACTTTGGCAGCAGTCCGTGCTCCGGTCTTCGATCGGAAGGGCACACGCAGCGGTGCATGCGTCGTTTTTCCTTTGCTGATTTTTCAAATCCGCCCATTTCGTCCCCAAAATTTCGGACGAACCCCCAAAATGTTACACTCACACACAATAACCAATAATAATCATCATTACAAAAGAATAACATATAACTTTATTTAAGATCATAAACACACACAATAAAACATGTTATCAACAACAACGTCACGAATTAACTAACTAACTCAAATCGAGAACAACAAATTAGTCGCTTGGCAACGCTTTTGTTCTTATGTTCGATGATGGTAGACGAACACTTAACAACATATATACGAGGGTCATTTGACAAGTACCTAGCCTCACCGCCAGATGGTGCCACTATCGCACCAGAAATACACTACAGTGCAGTATCTTCCTGTAAACGGTTACAGACGAAATTTCAGCCGGATCGGAGTTGTAATTTATTTTTGAGAGCGTGTGAAAGCAAATGTGCCCGTTGATTTTTGAAAAAATGGAGAAAGAACAATATCGGTCGGTGATTCGATTCTTGTTTTTGGAAGGGAAATCGCGCAGTGAAATTAAAGAACGCTTGGATGCAGTGTATGGGGATGCTTCTCCTTCGATGGCGACCGTTAAATTTTGGTATAACGAGTTTCAACGTGGTCGTACGTTGGTTTTTGATGATCCACGCCCAGGTGCTCCGAAAACAGCCACTACGGAGGAGAACGTGACAAAAATACACGATATCGTTTTGTCAGACCGCCGATTAAAGGTGCAGGAGATAGCTGCGATAGTAGGCATCTCAGAAGAACGCGTGTGGCATATCCTACATGAGATTTTAGGCATGAGGAAGCTGTCAGCAAGGTGGGTGCCGCGTTTGCTGACTGCAGACAACAAGCGCATCCGTGTGACCAGTTCAGAGCAGTGTTTGGAGCTGTTTAATCGCAATCCAAAAGAGTTTTTGCGTCGTTACGTGACCGTCGACGAAACATGGATTCACTACTACACTCCAGAGACCAAGGAGCAGTCAAAACAGTGGACCTTACCCGGTGAACCTGCTCCGAAGAAGGCGAAGACGGTCCCGTCGGCCGGAAAGGTGATGGCCACTGTTTTCTGGGATTCTCAAGGTGTGATTTTTATTGACTATCTGGAGAAGGGCAAAACGGTCACAGGACAGTACTACGCCAAACTATTGAGCCGATTTGACGCCGTGTTAGAAGAAAAACGGCCCCATTTGTCTAAAAAGAAAGTGCTTTTCCACCACGATAATACACCGGCTCACACTTCTGCACTCGCCACGGCTAAATTGGTCGAATTACGCTACGAACTGCTGCCCCATCCACCGTATTCTCCAGATTTGGCTCCGTGCGACTGTTTTTTGTTTCCGTACCTAAAAAATTCGCTCGCCGGGAAGAGATTCCACTCCAATAACGAAATAATCGCCGCCACGGAGGCCTATTTTGCAAACCAAGAGAAAACATTTTTTTCAACGGGGTTAAAAAAATTGGAACACCGCTGGACCAAGTGTATTCAACTAAAAGGAGACTACATTGAAAAATAAATTTTATTTTTTGTAAAATTTTGGTGTTTTCATTTGTAGGCTAGGTACTTATCAAATGACCCTCGTATATATATATATATAGAGAGAGAGAGCCTTGTAGAAAAATTTATATAGCGCCACTCACGGATACAAGTAGAACCACTGTCTAATAGTGCCTAAACGTACGTATATATGGTATAGGATTAAAATACGACGACGACGCGAAGACGACGAAGAAAATGAAAAATGAGATGAAAATTGAGAGGGCATATTTACTATTAAAAGTATACGAAAACGAAAGAATCTTGAAACATGAAATTGCAGATATGGATAGTACATAAAAGATTCTATGTAATGGAATGCATTTAAGTATTCAAATAAAGAGTAAAAAAAGGTTGTTATCAAGAATAGAAAAAAGTAATGATGGAGCGGACTATTCCAAAGAATAAAGGGTGCTTCAACGCCCCGCTTGCTCGTTAGTCACTTCGTTCTTTTACTCGCCAAGCAGGGGGCCACCGCGCCCTTCGATTTTACGATTAAAAATAATAAATTATAATTTATAAATTTACTATAAAAAGTGATATTTATAATATAATTATACTAAATATAATAGTAGATAAAAAAGACGTGAATGCAGGGGATAAATACTTAAAACACGATTTTCTTCCGCCACAAGAATTATAAATACATGTCGATATCACTGTTATGAACCAATTAACAACAACTCTATGAAAATAAGATTACACTCTTCTGATGTTGATGTGGAAACGGTTTCAGTATAAAATATTCCAAACCTATTACCGACGTTAACTATCAAATATTTCTGTCGGCAGAAGGTAGAACTTGTATATGACTATTTTTTTTATTGCAGTTCATTTGGTAATATATGGAATTAGTTAAATCGATAACATTCTCTATTTTTGTAATAATAAATTATTAACTTTTTAAGAAAAAATTCATTATTAATATAATCAGTACTTATCGACCTTCCTAAAAATAATTATAGTATATTATACAACAAGGGACAGTTTTTATTTTGGTTTGCTGTTCGGAATGTACACGAAATTTTCGATTTCAGACTTCATAAGTATAAGTTACTTTATTTTTATTAAAAAAGAAATTTTTTTTTGAAAATTATAAGTTTTTACTTACATATTCTAGAAAATTAATAAATAATAAAATAATAAAAGTTTAAAGCCGATTTTATAACATTAAAGAAGTGTGAAAAAACCAAAATTTGTTATTTGATTTTTTTAAGTATTAATTGACTTGTGAAAATCATGAAAAAAATGAAAATTCAACTACGTATTACTAATGTTAATACCAAAATATTGTACAAAAACAACATTTGATATAGGTTTATTCTAAATAACTTGAAGAATAATTTTCGACAGTTTCCAGGAGAAAAAAAAATATAGAAAAAGGTTATTAGCATCTAAACATGCCAAAAAAGGAGATTTTTGCGAAAATCGCTAACTTCAAAGTCACGTATTTACGTTGTAACGGGATGGCTACTGGGGGAAAATCCCAAAAAGCCACAGGTCAGCGATGCCCTAGAACACGGTGCCGCGGGTGTCAGACTAAAATGACTTGCCCGGGGATCTACTCCTGGAATCTCGAAAACAACGCGAAGATCGCACGCGAACTTCGCTTTCCAACAAATTGGATCGCTGAGTGAAAAGCGCGCGCTTGAAGAGTAAAGCGCGCGGCCGCTACGCTCAGATATGAAAACGATCGGCGGAATCGTTTTCCCGCGGAGGCGGCGGTATCCGGGAGAAGGACAGGTTGTAATGAACAACGCCACGAGTAACTGGATATCACAGTATATTAAAATCACTAATAAATACAAGCACAACGCACGTGCTGATTAAAACAATGTGTTATTTCGCGCGCGACCGTTAATATTCAAACGCGCGAACAATACGGCGCGCGGCGAGCTGCTACTCTCGCGCACGGTGTTAAAGTACGGCGGGCTGACACACACCCGCGCGTACACGGCACAGAAAGTTTGCACGGGGCGATTTCCGTGCAAACCTTTACATTTAACGCGAGAGATGAGGGTTGTGACAATGCGGTTTTTACCCCCCCCCCCCCCATTCGCACTGTCGCTGCTCGCCCTGAGGACTTTACTGTCTCCTAATCTACGCGTTTACGAGAACTGAATCACTATTATCGCACAACGAACTCTCCCGGGCGTCACGGTGACCGAATTTGTTTGAAAAATGGGCACCAGACCACGGCGACGACTTACTAGGCAGCTCCGGCTGCTTGGCTGCTCTAAGACTCGCGCGCGTGGTTCAACGGTGAGACGACCTCGGGGACGATCGAAACCCTCGGCGAACTGACTAAAAGCTTCGGCTATGTTAACGAACGTACGCACTCGATTTCACGCACAAGACGTCACAAGGCACAACATTAATAAGTCAGAAGAAAAACTTAAGAATTGTATTCACTTTGCTTCAATTTCCCAGTTTATTCACTCCGACTTTCTCCTCACTCGGGTGGTAGCATTTACAACGAAGACCGGGACTCACAAAATGGCCGCTCGGGGGCCGCGGCGCACTCGCCTCCTATGATCTGCACGCGCGAGAGAGAGACCGATTTCCTTCACGCTTGGAGTTTCGCACGCACTTCACAATTATGATAGGTACAATGGAGGGTCGGGGGCGGAAAGTAGTTGCCACCCGACGACAGTAAACGTAGTTCTTACCGTCGCACAGGCGGTAAGAGAGAGAGAGAAATAATCTGCAACGGCTTCGATCGCTCGTCTCTCTCCTCGTCTCTCCTCCTGTTCTCCTACACTCGTGGCAGTCGCTTCTTGTTACTTCTGCACCGATTTTACATCTACTCGCTACTTTCCTCGTACTTGCCCTAGCTACGTCTAGTCTTACTACTTCTACGACTTCTACTACTTCTACTACTTCTACTACTTCGCTCCACCTCACTCGCTCACAAAAACTAACTTTTTGCTACTCGAATACTCGTACTACGGGCTCGCACAATGGTTCACTACGGACTGCGAAGAAGACGGAAACGCTCTTGCTCAGGTTCCATCTTCTTCACCGATTTCGACTAGCTACTTCTCTCTCACTCTTATGGAAAGATTCCCTCCGGCGAAGTCACGTGGTGCGCAGCTCTGAGGGGAACGGGCTTCCCATGCTGCTACCTGTGGCGCGCGCGTATTTCAAACCCCAAACCTAACTATATCCTAGCGAACAGTGCCCTGCTAAAAATGACCAATTGAAATTGATTCAAGTCGATTAAAAATTAATCGATTTCAATATACTTCAATGATCTCAATCGCCAGCACCAAATGTGGGATTGAAATCTAATCCGAATAAATCGATTTTAATCTCAATGGAAATGAATCATTATTGGCAGCATTGAGTTTAGCCAATCCCATTCCATTTCAATCCTTTAAGATCTCAATTGTTATTCAATAGCAAATAAAACAATTCGTTTGAATGAAATTCAATACTATTTAATCAGTAATGCATGCTATCTTTTTTAATGATTGCCATTATCCTAGAAATCCAATTAAGTTTAATTGTTTTTATCAATTTTCAATGAAGAATCGTTTTTAATAATGATATAAAGTTAATCGCTTTAAATACACACAAATATATATATGCCTTTCCAATATTTTATCCATTGATTTCTATCGATTTCAATGAGCAGACAATTGAATCGTCTTCAATAGTTATGATTAATATAACAACTTCTCAGAGTGAATAGATTTTAATGGGGATAATTAGTTTATCATATTCAATATAGACTGGATTCAGTAATCATTTTCAAATATTATGAATAAGTAATTGATTCTAATAAATGCCTTTGACCAATTATATTGAATCTACATTTAAAACAAATTATGAATTGATTTCTATCGATTTCAATGAGCAGATAATTGAATCCTTTTCAATACATATGATGAATGCAGTGACGTTTCATATAGTGTATCGATTTTAATGCGTATAATAAGTATATCGTCTTCAATGCAAGCTGGATTCAGTAAACGCTTTTAATATTTATGAATAAGTAATTGATTTGATAAATGCATTTCATCAGTTGTGTATTGAAGCTTTATATTTACTAAAAATTGTGAATTGATTCCTGTTGATTTTAATGAGCATGCATAATATATCGATAGTTATTTTAATTGAATTGATTTCTATCGATTTCAATGAGCAGGTAATTGAATCCTTTTTAATACATATGATGAATGCAGTGACGTTTCATATAGTGTATCGATTTTAATGCGTATAATAAGTATATCGTCTTCAATGCAAGCTGGATTCAGTAAACGTTTTTAATGGTTATGAATAAGTAATTGATTTGATAAATGCATTTCATCAGTTGTATTGAATCTTCATATTTACTACAAGTTGTGAATTGATTCCTGTTAATTTTAATGAGCATGCATAATATATCGATAGTTATTTTAATAAGTTAAATAGGAATATGACAGACAAACGGAATTCAAACTCTTTTAGAAAAGAATGTTGAATTTTCAATAAGAATATATACTTATTTATTATCTGAATAAATTACAATTATTTAAATTACAAATTTTCCCCGTAATGGTATTTATAAATACGTATTTGAAATTCATGAGTGAACGAAGAACATGTATGAACATATTAATATTATATTGATTGGCATGTTAATAAAGATTATGCTGCAGCTCTAACAATGTACCAGTTACGAATTCGAATCCGAATCTAGGTATTAAGAAGAGTTTCAATCGATTGAAATTGAATCGACGTTGAACCTAGTCTTTAATAACAATATTTACAATTAAATTCGATTTAATTTGTTAAAAAACAGATAAAAATTATTCAAAATGGTTAAACGAAATTATTAAAAATTGAATTGAAATCGGATTTAATCGATTTATATCGATTTGGACTCTAAAGCAATCGAATTGAATTTGTAAAATTCGTATTAAGAATGTCTCAATAGCGATTCAATTTCAATCAATTCTAATTCTTTTCAATCTACGTTTTTAACAGGCTTATGTAAGAATTTATAAAATTCGCTTAAATATAGTTAATTTTGACTTCCAGCATTTACATTTCTTCTATTTAATCAATTTTTTTTTCTACATAAATTAAAACTAATTACATTGCCCAAATATATGCAAAAACGGTCCATATACTTACTTTTTTTTTTAATTCACTTAACATCTATATTTTTCACAGCACAATTTTTGAGATTGAATATATTTTTATTGGATTTCAACTGTATTAGGTAATGTACATAAATATCTACTATTTCGTGCATTTACTAATATAACTTTTTGTTTAACGTTATTAATCGATATTACATGTTTGTTTTTTTTGTTATCGCATTTAATTTTTCTTATGTGAGAAATGTTTTGGAAGGGATAATCTGGAAATATATCGAACAAACGTAAATGTAGAAAGCACTCATTATTTACTTTTAAAATATCTAGTATCCGTCCATACACTCCAGAAGCAATTTGTACAACAGTATCGTCTGTTTTTTTTCGCACGACCGTATTTTATACTGTGGTAAATAGAACTTTTGAAGATACACTTTTTATACATTAAGCATTCGCCTATTTCGTTTACTTTGATTAATTGACTCTTACCAAAAAATGTTAAACTTTCTGAACTAGTTTCATAGAAAGTATTCAGTCGTTTTGGTGTAAATAAGTTTGTACAATAGTTTACAATATTGTCGGACGACGATAAATTCGAAGTATTGCCTAGTTTAAAAATGAAAGCCTGCATATGTTTACGAGCCATTTGTCTGTCCATGCCTTTAGGGCCGTTAATATAAGTTTTCGAAGTACAAATATTACCTTCGAAAGAGAAAGCAGAGTTAGCATACAATGGTCCGGTTTGTCTTACAGATTCTACTAGGTGCAATAAACAGTGCGCGTTAAAAGTCATGCTTCCCGGACCGTAATACATTTCCTAATAGCAGACAAATTGTAGTAAATCTTTTTCACATTGAAGCAATTCCTGTTCTGTAATCTCAGTTTTCATAAGCGTGTATGCACTTTTGACTAGTAAGGCATAATGAGTTAATGCATCATCGTAGAGAATCCCATTTAAACATGGTAGGTTGTTGATTAATAACCAAGACCTTAGTTCGGAGGCTTTCGGTTTTGAAGGTCCTTGAAGAATTCCTTTACGTGGGAGCCTATGTATTTCGTGAGTAGGTGTTATACATAAATATCGCTGTTCTATATACTCTACATTCTTCTTACTTATTTTAAATTCTGACTGACCACTTTTCCACTCGCTCCATATCTGATGCGTAACACCAAGTAATAGCCCATGCATATATTCATACGCAAATGACCATACCATATCAAAGTTATCGAGTTGATTCAAAGCTGAACATCCTTTAACACCTCTTGTGATGATTCCCATTTCAGCACTTTTTGGTAGCACCAACTACACAATCCTCATTCAGTGATTGTTGTGGCAATATTTGATCATTAGATGACTCATGTTGTTCCTTCAGTATGCAATCGCCAAGAGAATTAAGTGCAGATGATTCACTTTTGTCAGCTAAACCAATTTGTACTGCTGAACTTGATGTACCTATAAAATTATTGCTTTTAAATTTATCTTTCGTTTAATAGAATATATAATTATGTTGAATAATATATTTATATTTATATAAATATACATTATTAATTAATTTAAATATCACTTATTTGACTTGCGTGCATGATACTAATGAACATCATTATTGTTATAATAATTTTCAAATATTATTGTTTCACCCGGTTGAAAAGATCCGATAGAGCCAGATAAAAAGGGTGCAGAAACCTCATATCCTATGCGGTTTCTGCACCCGAATCTGAATATTTTTATTAGTTTTTATTGGACCTTTTCAACGGGGCAGATAGACTTCTACCGTTTTTTATATATCTTAATTAAAAGTGAAATTTAAATAATATTATAATTAAATGTTATACATACACACTGCACACACACACACACACACACACACACACACACACACACACACACACACACACACACACACACACACACACACACACACACACACACACACACACACACACACACACACACACACGCACACACACACGCACGCACACGCACACACACACGCACGCACACACACACACACACAATAAAAACATATGTATATAATAAGTATTATTTAATTACTCTTTAATCTAAAGTTTTAATTTAAAAGGTTTAATTACAGAAAATAAAATGTAGTTACAGAAAAAAACATTAATAATACACACCAGTGCATGTGAAAATGTTTTCAACGAGATGATCCATTGGTGGACAATGTGGACATTTGCTATGGCAGCATACTGCTGTAACTGGAATTACATAAACTTGAAATTCAATAAACTTCAGCGATAAATAACTATTTTAATACGTGATAAAATGCATTCGTAAGACATAATATTTACAATAATGCTTATGGTACATAGTGCTTGGTTTGAAGTGCAAATGGTGTATAATTGAATATCCTTGATAAAAATCCATTCCACTTTCAGCTGATAAGGAATTCGTTGCACTATACATGGCCCAAAGATAGATGCAATTTTTCACTATCGATGAAACTCTTTCAAATATTATTTTCCAATTTTTTAGATTAAAATTAAAATACGTTATTTTTTTTAAAGTAAATTAGTTACAGATAATACATAAATTTTATCTTATGTCTTTTAAAAGAATTTTATAATATCTTCTCTAGTTGTTTTTTTATTTATATTTCTCTGAGTCATCAGATGCAAATAGATACGCTCGCAAGCGTGTAATCAAATGCGTTAAATAAGATGTTGTATGATTCTGTTTCTAATTCCGATCTATTAAAGAAATTAATAATAAGAGAAAAAGCGTTCATCGTTACCATAACATGATCATTTCTCCCATTCATTTCTAGTTCCTTGGCGATAGAAATTATTTATAAGAGAAATATTTTTATCACATGTATCGAACATTCTTTTTTATAACACTGGAACGATTTTCGCGTTTTTTAAACCTCAAAAAAGGGGGCTAAAGTAAACGTTTTTTACCAGCGGGCACAAAAGTCCTGGACCGGGCGTAAAAGTTTCGGAGCGGGCGTAAAAGTCCCGGAGCAGACGTAAAAGAACCGGATCGGGCGTAAAAGTTGCGTACTAGAGGCGCAAATTTCAATAGGTCTTTTGTTGCTGTATTAGGAATCCGTAAATGTAGTCTCGCGTTACAGGTACGAAAATCCAAACCTGCGTACAATAGTATATTGTGTACCAAGGGCGTAAAGTGGGCCTTTTTATACACAAATTAGATACATAAATAGAAGAATTTCTTGTAGTCTTTGGAAATAATATAATCTTGATGATGTTCAAAATTGATGAATATTTAAAATGCATGTAGCATTTGGAAACCCCAATTTCTATAACCTTCAACTTTTTGATTCACAATAAAAATAACCGATTAATAAATAACTCGTCTACTGAATTCTATGTAGAAAACCGGATTAAAAACAATAAAAAATTAATATATTTAAATTGTTATTGAATTGATCACAATATGAAATTCTGTAAATGAATTAGTTTTAACTATAGTCATTTTTCGTCGCTTAAAATCTTGCTATTTTTAATTCCCTATGCCTGGAATTCAGCCTGTATGGAAATCATAACCATATTTATAAAATATTGTCAAGGACCGTATGGAAATGTATAAGACTGTATGAAATGACAGAAAATATAATAAAAATATTAAAAAAAAAATATTAGCTGCCCGAGTACTAATTATGATTTAATACGGTTTAACAGAATTATTACAGTATTCTGAAATTATCTGCGATTTTTTATCATTTCTTACAGTGTTTTACATTATTTAGATTTATTTTTTCTGTAAGAAAGCATGTATAGCATGAAGATTGATTTTTCGCTGCATTTCGCTGCATTGATTATGAAGTTGAAAGTGTGTGTGGTCTAAAAAGATATAATTATTTTTAAATTTATTTCTTGCAGTTACTAAAGAACAAATAGAAAAATCAAATGATGGTGGTAGTATAATTAATAATTTAGATCACAGGAAAAATTTCCTTCCCGTCGGATATGCAAGACCTTCAGAGAATAAGGTAATATAAGTTTAAAATTTTCAAATTAATATTTATTTATTTTTAGAGCAAATTCAAAGATCAAAAATGCTTCATTATTATGTTATAGGTTCACATTGGACGTAATGTATTTCTCTCCATCAAGGAATATAATTATGTCATGGCAGCTAAATCCCCTGCTCAATGCGTGGGAAATGCCGTACTACAGGTATTTGGGGAGGACGTGCTTTTGAAAAGCACTGTAACTTGAAATATCAGTAATAAATCTATTGGAGGAAATAAAAGAAAAGGAAAAGTTATAGAAGAAAAAGTTCAAAAACTCGATGAAAATCTATTATTTGTATGCCAAGGTAAAATTGTGTTTTTATATGTAAATTATTAGCCCATACTTGAATTTGAATTTGCGTTTGAATTTTGCTAGCATGAAAATCAATTTTGTATCTCTATGTTGAATTTTTCTAGAATTATTTATTCACTGGCTGCAAACTAGTTATAAAGTTATGAAGCCAGAAGTCGAGGAACTGAAAGAAATATCGAAGTTTTATACATACGTATCCAAAAAAATTTCGTATTTGAAACGTTCAGCTACTAAAACGCTAGGGAAAGAAAATAACGAGGAAGGTAAATTAATTTACTTAAAACCCTGTACCAGTAATAACGAGAAAAAAAATGATAATGCTTTTATTAGACTTGAATTCGAGATACATCGTTATTATTTTATTTTTACAAATGAATTATACTTATTTATATAGAGTAGATTGCAACTATTGCTGAATTCATGCCTTAAATATATATATATATATGGGTAATTTCAGGTCAACTGAGCATGAAGGTGAAAATTTTAAATCCTCCAAAACCTGATTAAATTTGTTCGAAATAATGAAGGAAACACAGAAACCAATTTTTAGTGCGATATATGCAAATGATCAAAAGTTATTCTAACCTCAAAATTTTGAAATTTTGATTTTTTTCATTAAAAGGCAATTTTCATGAATTTTTTGGATTAAAAATTTGAAATATTTTGTATAGCACATTGTACGGGAAAAAGTTTCCAAATTATAAGTAAAATTGGGTAGAATTTTCGTTAGATTGATGCCATGAAAATTGACAATGAACCGTTGAAAAAAAAACCTTTGAAATGAGATGTCAGTGCTACGCATGGTTTTAGAATTTTCGGCTGGGCCTTAAAATTTGCCTTTGCTAAATATCTACAAAATGAGATCGGGCTGGATATGGGAAAAAATTTCTGTAAACAGTTATAGAAGGTTAAAGCACTTCGAAAGGTAAAAAAGGTAAAAAAATACCTTTTTAAGTGCTTTAACCTTCTATAACTGTTTACAGAAATTTTTTCCCATATCCAGCATGGTCTCATTTTGTAGATATTTAGCAAAGGAAAATTTTAAGGCCCAGCCGAAAATTCTAAAACCATACGTAGCACTGCTATCTCATTTCAAAGGTTTTTTTTCAACGGTTCATTGTCAATGTTCATGGCATCAATTTAACGAAAATTCTACCCAATTTTACTTACAATTTGGAAACTTTTTCCTATACAATGTGCTATACAAAATATTTCAAATTTTTAACCAAAAAAATCATGAAAATTGCCTTTTAATGAAAAAATTAAAATTTCGACATTTTGAGGATAGAATAATTTTTGATCATTTGAATATATCGCACTAAAAATTGGTATCTGTGTTTTTTTTATTATTTCGAACAAATTTAATCAGGTTTCGGAGGATTTAAAATTTTCACCTTGCTCAGTTGACCTGAAATTACCCACATGCTTGACGCATATCTTGGCCCTCAATTGGTCAAGGTATCTGGTTCTTTTTATTATCACTAATACATGGCAGAGTATTGTTTTCTTTCTTATTTCCTTTTCGTAACAAATTTAACGATTTTCAGACAAAAGTATACATTAATATTCTTTTCTAATAGTTACTTTATAGTTGTACAAAAATTTGAAATTTGAACCTGTTTTTTTTTATCCCACATGCTTGACGCATGTGGGATAAATGTTTATGAACAAGGATACTACAAATACTTTTTATGCTTGTTTTTTTTCTAATTAATAAACTGTGAGATTTAGCTGAATCTTCGAAAAATGGAGATCCTGAACAGAATAATACTGTGATGAATAAAGTATTGGTTGAGAAGAATTTAAATCTACAAGGTGCATCACAGTCATCAAAGAATACGGAAATTGAATTTGTGAAGGTTGACTTCTTGGAAGGTAATGTGGAATCGAAAGGGAGTAAAACGTTAGAAATTGATGACAAATCTGTTAATGAAGAAGACAGCGGTAGAGACTATTTGTCAGATATATCAGAAAACATCCCATCTATTTCCTCTGAAGATTCAGATCCATTAGCTACCGATTAAAAATAACTAACTAATGGATTTCAGTCATTATTTCTCTTAAAAATACTTTAATTTTATTTGTCATTTATGTATTTTTTATCCTCGCTCAGTGCGCTGTGGACTCATTTATTGATACTTAGATTTAGGATTTATTGTGTTTATGTCTCGTTTAGCACATATAATAGTCTCATTTCATACGCCTCATATACGACTCATATCGTATGACCCTGAACGTATTAAATGAAACAGCCATATTACTAGATTTTATAATGCTTATAGGTAATGAATAATTTAGAATAATATTTCAGTCATTAAATTAAATTGTTCGCATAAGTACTCTGAAGGGTGTAATCGTAATATTAATGAGGTTACACCGTGACATATCATTTAGTACTTGAGATGTAAATATTGAATTTATTACAATAAAAATGCTTTCCATTATACCGGGTGTCCCATTTTAAAACCACCAGGCAAATATCTCGAAAACTAAGGGAGATGGAAAAAAACTTATAATACAAAAGTTGTAGGGTTCAGAGGGGCCCAACGGATCGTGACCTTGGTTATGACTTTGAGGTCAATGCTCAAGTTCATTTGAAGGTCAAATCGATTTTTTCAAATGGGAACCCCCACTTTTGACCTCGTAAATGGAAAGAGCGGAAAATTTTACGTTCAGATATGTCCTTGAGTCAAGGTCATGGTCATGGTCATGGTCATGTTTAAAATCAAAATCAATAAACGCATCAAAACATTCCCATAATTAGGTATACGAGACAAATTGTTAAATACAAAAGTTGTAGGGTTCAGAGAGGCCCAACTGATCGTAACCTTGGTTATGACCTTGAGGTCAATGATCAAGGTCATTTGAAGATCAAATCGATTTTTTCAAATGGGAACCCCCACTTTTGACCTCGTAAATGGAAAGAGCGGAAAATTGTACGTTTAGATATGTCCGTGAGTCAAGGCCATGGTCATGGTCATGGTCATGTTTAAAATCCAAATCAATCAACGCATCCAAACATTCCCATAATTACGCATACGAGTGTTAAATACAGAAGTTGTAGTGTTTGGAGGGGCCCAACTGATCGTGACCTTGACCATGAACTTGAGGTCAAGGATGATGTCGTTTGAAGGTTAAATCAATTTTGTTTAACGGCAACCCTCACTTTTGACCTCGTAAATAGAAAAACCGAAAAATTCTGATATGACCTTGGGTCAAGGTCATGGTCAAAGTTATGGTCAGTTTCCGTGCAGTTAAGAGCAAAGTCGGAGAAGACCCGGTCACCTAAGGCAAGGTCGGAGATTACCAGGCCAGTTAAGGCAAGGTCGGAGATGACCCGGCCAGTTAAGGCAAGGTCAAAAGTTGCACCATTTGCTTGTTGGCAACATTCTATTCTCCTTTTAAAGTTTCTAACAGTATTTAATAATACTTGACGTGGAATACTTAAGCAGATTTGTGTAATCCTTTGAATCATGTCATCTCTTGTAGTTGGCCTGTTGCGGTAGACTGTATTTTTTAGGAAGCCCCATAAATAAAAATCTGGAGATGTCAGATCTGGAGATCTTGGTGGCCATGCTACGGGACCTCCTCTACCAATCCATCGACCTTAAACCTTTCATTAAGAAAATCTCTGACAATTCTGGCATAATGTGGAGGAGCACCATCTTGTAGCCACATTCTGGCCCTTGTATGGAGATCAACGTTTTCTAGAAAGAGTGGCAGCTTGTCTCTCAGCAACTGTAAATAAGTATGTTGAGTTACGTGACCTTCAAAAAAATAAGGTCCAATCAGACATCCGTTAATAATACCACACCATACCGTTACATTCCAGCAATGCTGATGATCAACTTCTCGCATCCTATGAGGATTAACAGGAGACCAGTAGTGGCAATTATGGCGATTCAACATACCAGTACTCTGAAATGTAGCCTCGTCGCTAAAAAGAACATTGTTAAAGAAATTTTCATCATCAGTAATTTGTTGTCTTGCCCATTGGCAAAATGTTATTCTCCGTCGATAATCTTCCACAATTAAAGCTTGATTTAGAGTAATATGGTAAGGATGGTAATGCGCATATCGTAAATATCTACTGGCCGTAGATCTTGGAATACCCATTGTTAACCCGATTTCGCGTAAACTGACATGAACATTTAAATGTACCATGGCTAGAACAGCAAGAAAGCGAGGATTATTTTCATAATCGTGTTCATTCAGTGTCCTCCTTCTTCGAACGAAGTTTCCTTGTCGACCGCGCAGTTCAATGTCACGTATTACCGTATGATCAGGATGTTGTCGTTGAGGGAACCGAGCACGATACAATCTGCTTGTCTCTCGATAGTTTCGTCGACATTCTCCTAAAATAAGAAGAATGTCAACTATTTCATTAGCAGAATAGTCAGGCATTCTTTTTTAGTTGTAAATGCAATTATTTATCAAAACACACCACAAAAGAAATAATATGTTATTATACTATACAATATTTTAAAACGAAAAAGTTTAATTTTCTGTGCCAATATAAGTGTGCTCAATTTGAAAACAATTTGATGTAAACAGTAATAATTATTGGCTATTACCGATCAATGCTGAATACTACCGGTCACTATTGGATACAGGTGGTCAACACTTATTAACTTTTGTTATTATTTTATATAAGTGGTTAACCCTGGTAAATATTGATAATAGTAAAATAGTAAAATTTTCCGCTCTTTCCATTTACGAGGTCAAAAATAGGGGTTCCCATTTGAAAAAATCGATTTGACCTTCAAATGACCTTGATCATTGACCTCAAGGTCATAACCAAGGTCACGATCAGTTGGGCCGCTCCAAACCCTACAACTTCTGTATTTAACACTCGTATGCGTAATTATGGGAATGTTTGGATGCGTTGATTGATTTTGATTTTGAACATGACCATGACCATGACCGCCGGCCTTGACTCAGGGACACATCTGAACGTAAAATTTTCCGCTCTTTCCATTTACGATGTCAGAAATGGGGGTTCCCATTTGAAAAAATCGATTTGACCTTCAAATGACCTTGATCATTGACCACAAGGTCATAACCAAGGTTACGATCAGTTGGGCCCCTCTGAACCCTACAACTTTTGTATTTAACAATTTGTCTCGTATGCCTAATTATGGGAATGTTTTGATGCGTTGATTGATTTTGATTTTAACCATGACCATGACCGTGACCATGACCTTGACTCAAGGACATATCGGAACGTAAAATTTTCCGCTCTTTCCATTTACGATGTCAAAAGTGGGGGTTCCTATTTGAAAAAATCGATTTGACCTTCAAATGACCTTGATTATTGATCTCAAGGTCATAACCAAGGTCACGATCAGTTGGGCCCCACTGAACCCTACAACTTTTGTATTAAAAGTTTTTTTCCATCTCCCTTAGTTTTCGAGATATTTGCCTGGTGGTTTTAAAATGGGACACCCGGTATATGCTGCTGCTATACAATCATTAAATTATTTTTTGATCGAGGGAAAAGAAAGGCGGACTTTCGACGAACAAAAGTACAACTGAATCTTGCGCCGTAAGATCCACCACGCAAGTACACCACGAACGATTCATAACTAAATGAATTCAATTATTTTACTTTGCCATGAAAATTTTATCACATTTTTATTCGTTTTATAGCTATATTTGCAAGACTTATGATGGGAGTTTTATATTTTATTTGCTGTTTCTTATGATAATTTTATAACTCGTATTATTTTAGTACCAACTTAAAATATATATCAATTCATTCATTGACTAAAAAAACTAATTACATTTTTATGAAAGAATCCTACTAGAAATGACCAATTAAAACCGACTAAAACAAATTAATTTACACAATTCTACATTGAAACCGATTGAAATCGATTCATTTTTCATTGTTTTAAATCGGTTCTAATTGTTTCTTATATGGAATTTTGTAAATGAATCGATTTTGATGGGTCATTTTTATATAAATATGCTATTAACACTTTCACAAAGCAAAAGTATCACTGTTTTCTCATTTGCGCTTGCTGGCCTCGTTTGCAAAGTTTGCGTGGGAAGTAAAATAATTTTGTGTTCTCCGGCCGGACAGCGCCAACTTCCCAGCCGCTGCGCGAAACAAAGTTGCCGCTTTTCGGCGCCGTCGAGCCGAAAAATAGTACACACCTTGGCAAGTAAAAAAGAAAGCCTCAGATCACATGTTTGTCAACCTCGGCTTCACCTCGGCCCACAATTACATGTGATCTGAGACATTTCTTATTTTACTGGCCTAGGTACGTAATATACTATCTGCTTTCATGACGCCTGTACCACACATCCGTGAGAAGTAAGGACTATACGTAAGTGTATACTATAAGTAAGTGTAATGTTTAATACAATAATATATTATATACACACAGCTCTTGACATATTATATGTATTAATTGATTTAAGGATTTTCGAAAATTAAAATTAGATTCATAATTGCATTCACTTCATGAACTCCTATATACACTTTTGTCCAAACTTCGCTGCTTTTTCTTAATTTTTATCCGCCACCGACTAAATATTACTTTTCGACACGGGTGCGGAAGTAGATCACGTACCGCATGTGACGTTTTTCGCTCGAGCGAAGCGAGAGCTAAAAGTCACAAGAGATAAATAATCTAATTACGTACTACAGATATACGAACTGTATTATATACCACGAAAAATCATATCAAAGTTGTGATTTTGAGGCTAGAGTAGTATAAAAAATATAAAATTAAGTGCGTGTGTGGGCATGCTTATAAAAACAATATATAGCGTGTTTTGACATTACTCAATAAAAAAAATTAAAGGGAATAATTGTTTATTAAAAACAGTAATATTATTAAATGTACAAATTAAATCGATTGTCGATTAAAATAAATTTTTTATCTCTGAGTTACATTGAATTAAATCTAATTAAAATTATGGTATTCGATTGATAACGATTGAAGAGATATTTTGCATACAAAATTATGACATTGAAGTCGATTCATATTAGATTATTATTCATCTCGATTAAAATCAATTAATTCAATAAATTAATTGATTTATATTCATATAGTCTATGAACAATTCGATCACATTTGAAATATGTAAGTGCAATAGAAGATATGCGTAATGAAATCGATTCAAACAAATGTAATCGATTTTGAGACTAAATTGTGTACCCAAGTTTTACATTTAAAAACGATTGAAGAGTTATTTTATTAAAATCTATTAGAAGCAATAAAACTAAATAGAAAAAAGTATATTGAAGTCGATAGACCAAGAGATAAAGTCTATATTTTCAAATCGATTTTAATCAACAACAATCAAAAATTTTTAATTGACTTCAATTGTATACTATGTTGCAATCGAATCTAATGTAAAAATTGGGTGCACAAATTAGTCTCACAATCGATTGAATTTTTTTTTATTGATTTCAATCCGCTATTTTTAGCAGGGTGGCGACGAACCTTTAGTCATTCCTGCGCCTCCACGCCTCGCTCGGTTGGTCGCTCGTTTTATCTCCCCCTTACTCTCTCCCTCTCTAATTCTCACACGCAGGCAGCTATCTTTATTCCTCCCGCTCCCTACGTTCTCATTCACTCTGGCCCTGTATAGCACGCAGGCTATGACCTCCTTTCTCTTACTCCTGCATGCTAGCACCGCTGTGCAGTGTTTATATATCGACTCTCCCTTACTCATTCCCTTACTGGATGCAGCGCGCAGGCTGTTACAGTTCGCAATCTCTTTCTCTCTCTCGCCTACTCGCAATGGCCGGGGCGATAGTGCAGCGCACAAGCTGCTGCTGGCCAGCTTCTCTCTCTCCCCCTCGTCCTAGCGCCGCTGCACACTCTCTCTCTCACTCGTTCTCGCATGTATACGCGCGAGGCTCTCGTATGCGGCCGACGTGCAGTGCACCGGCTGCTACGCGCCGCGTCTTTCTCACTCTCTCTACCTCACTCTCGTATGTCGTGTGTGGTTTTATTAACGCCGTAGTGTCAGTGTCAGTGCTCGTGGTGCTGGGTGTGTGTGCGTGTGTGCGTGCGTGCGTGCGTGTGTGCGTGCGTGTGTGCGTGCGTGCGTGCGTGCGTGCGTGCGTGTGTGTGTGTGTGTGCGTGTGTTGTCAACCGCTGTCTCCGACTTCACGCCCGCCATCGTCGCCGTCGTGGCTGTACTATGCCGCGCCGGCACAGCATGATCGTCGAGAGCCCATGGGCACGGTCACACCCGGCGCACAGTTTTATTCGACCGTGTGCGTCGTCTGTGATCGCGCGGGCATGCGTCACGGCCTTCGTCCTGCTGTCTCTTCGCCTGTTTTCTCTCTCTCTCCTGGGGCAATATCTTCGTCGCCCGCCAAGAATCTCGGGGCGATGAGTGTGGCGTGCGCGTCATCTGCTTGCCCGGCAAGTACCTCGACAGAATGAGAACACCGAATGAGCTATGGGTACGTGCGTGTGCACGTAGCTCGGTGTCGGTGTAGTCTGCCTCGCCCGGGTAGCCATATGCCCCGTTCAACATGATGCGAGAAGCGCACCACGTTACAGAGTATAAGACTTACTTTTACAAGGAGCAGCCGATTCACTCGGCTCTCTCTCGCTCTCTCTCGCCCGCACAGTAGTTACGCGCTATGTCTCTCCCTCTCTCTCTCCCTCGTACTCACTGTATCGGCAATGAAGGTAGACACTAATAGAAGCGCAAAGCCTGCAGAGAGATTGAGGCAACCCGAATGTAGTATGCACCCCGACCACGCGCAGCGCGGCAGTCGATTTCTGAAAGTTTCGTGAACAGCTGACTGAGCTGACGAACGGCCGATAACATACCACCCGTAACGACTGCAATGGTAACATAATACATATTATGTATGTAAAACTGATAAACTGGGCATTACAAAAATGTTAGTAATCAACATTAATTACAAGGAAGTAGACTAAACCCCAAAAACATTTAACAAAACAAATTAATGTTTAAACTCCAATCTATAAACCAAATGGGGGAACAGTTTATATATTACATCCACGTTACGAACATATGTATGTGGCGTTGGTCCTGTGGATAACGTACCTGAATACTACTCTTTTGATGCGGGTTCAAATCCATCACCCGGAAAATATTTTTTTTTTTTTTTTTTATTTCTTTAATTAATGAGTACTTAAGACTGTATACTTTTATTCAGGGCTGCGAAAATATTGTAAGATTTTTAATTGCGCATTAATTTAATTTTAATTAAGAACTAAAATTTCAATCATTAATTGAATCAGCGTTTAATAAAGAATTAAAATTTTAATTGTTAATTAAACCAGCATTTTATTAAGATTTAATATTTCAGTCTTTAATTGAACCCATGTTTAAGTAACGATTGAAATTTAAATTTTTTACTGAACGCGGGTTTAATTGACGCTTGAAATTTTAATTCTTATAATTAAACGCTGATTCAATTAACGATTAAAAATTTAGTTCTTAACTAAATGCGGGTTTAATTAACGATTGATATTTTAATCCTTAATTAAACTGAATAATTAATTTATTTATTTATTTAGACGGGCAAATTGGCCTTTACATATATTAAATACTAGGTATATAGACGGTGGTAAGATAACAACAAGTATAAAACGAATTATAAATTAGTAAACGAATTATAATTAATTGAAATTTTAATAAATTATTTGCAACCCTTCTTTTATTTCTGCTGCTTATTTTTTTGCAATTTTGGAACAGTTTTCCGCACTACCTTTGAGGTACTGTTCGAAGTGCGTTGGATATTTTTTTTGCTTTATTTACAAATTATCATATAAAACATTTCAAAATACTTCATTACAATCTCATGACATGTAGAAATTATATTGAAGTATTCAATAATCTTTAAATATAACTATTGTAAATAAAACCGTGGAATCCTTCGCCAGTAGCCATACACAAACCACGGGAGCCGTCCATCCCATCTCCAGGCTCCTTTGACCTTTTCCACCTCCTCCTTTGTGTGCACTTTATTATAAAAAAACTCTAAAAGCGCCTATTATAATCTTCAACATTTTTATAAATATATAGAAGAATAATATACTTACAAAAATTTATTCAAATACAAAATGTAACTTTTTTGCCTTTTTATAATGAAGTACATAATAAAATAATAATATTAATTTCAATATTTTCTACTAAAAGTAACTGTACCATGTCTTGCAATTACTTAAAATAGTTCAACAAAAATTAATATTATTATTTCTGGTCTTTGTAATGCGGCCTTTGAAAAGTTAACACGAAAAAAAAAGAAATAATACTAAATATAATACTGACAATAATTACAATACAATGAATTTTTAACGCGACTAACAATCAAGTTTAAGCATTTCTTATTACGTTTAGGTGCATTTACGGAAGCGGATCGCTTGTTAACTTTTCTATCTCTAAAATCTTTTGTCATCCATTTAACATTATTAAAAATGTGCGTCTTTAAAAAAAAATTTAATAACATAATCTCGATGTTCTATACACGCGTCGTTTCCAAAAAAAATACTATGATTCACTAGCAATTGCTTTTTTATTAATTGGTACAAATATTCAGCTACATTATTCATGTGAGACATCTTACAAAATTCACTTTCATAAATACTATACATATCTAAAATAATCGAAAAGAAAATTTGTGTTGGAGCTTTTAAACTCCCATAAGGATAACCTTTTAAGGAGGGAAATGCTTTCCACAGCAACAGTAAATCCGATGATGAATCCAGTTCGTTATCATTGCAAATAAAATCTTTTTTACACTCGTCACAGTTGAATTTTTGTAAATTTTTAAACGCGAGATAACCAGCAACGTATTTTTTAGAACAGTTTTGGAAATCAGAACTTTTCTCTTTAACTTCTTTGTTTGTTTGAAGTTGCTGTTCATCGTTTAAAGTTGATTTGGCATCGTTATTAATAAACCACTCATCAATTTGTTTGTTTATTATTAAATTTTTAAAGTCTTCTTTCTCTTTAAGCGCATCTTCATTAATACATTTATCAAAACTAGAAATTAATAATCGAGCCTCATCCGGTTCGCAGTTTGTTCCGACGGGTGGTACTAATAAAGTTATCATTAACGAGTACTGAAAATTTCTACGAAACTGCATAACAGTCGGGTTATCGTTATGCCCTGATCGAGATCTCATTGTTCCGAAAAAGTTTTCAAGTTTATCTTGATTTAGACGAGAAGTTAATACATACGGTTTACCTTCGTTTTTTAACTGAGTCCACAACTCCAAAGTAGCATTTTTTGTTAAAATTATACTATTAAAACAATCCGGATTTTTACTCATTTACCATTGTTCAAACCACGTCACCGCATCGCGTAAATATTTTTCTACCTGTGGATTTTTTTCTGATAAGCCGCGTTTTAAAGGGTTTCGATCATTAGCGCTTCGAGCATTAAGGCAATCAAAAACATCATTTAATTTTTTACAAAAATTAGCAGTTGCTACTGTTGATTGATCTTTTAAATCGCCAGAAATTGCACCTGCCATAAGGGCCGCGTAAACGGAATTACTGAAAACTTGCGTAGCTAAACTGACTTTCATTTTTTCGAAATTATTAGGATTTATGTATCGATCTGTTAGTTTAGGTGCTGCTTTGCAAACTTTTGAACACTCGATTTCTCTCAATTCTCGAACAGCATTCCACGAAATTGTATCGTTACCTATTTTAATATCACTTCTAATTAAATTATTACGAATGCATTTAAAAATGTGAGGACCGTCGAATGCAAAAGTTATTTTACGACTTTGAAACTCAAAAAATGGTCTATTTTTATCAATTTTTAACGCAGCAATCGCTTTTTGATTGGAAGCTCCTTGATCACAAACCATGTGCCGAACCTTAAAATCTATATCTTCAGTTAATTGCAAAACGTCGCAAACAATGGTTTGTAATGTGCTCCCTGGTACTGGACCATTCGTGGGAAAAAACATTAAAGGCTGCTTCCAATCGTAGGTTAAACCGGCGACCATAAATACTAAAACCGATTTTGCTATCTTCTGTTCGCGTTCTCCATAACCGTTCAAATCGTGATACCCTTCAATATAATCCTCTTTTAAATTATACTCAAGCCCGGGTTTTAAACTCATTTCGTCCCACATTAAAACCGCCTCGTTTTCAAAATCTGTTTTACCCTGTAATTTAAGTTTAAGTTGATTTGAAAGTTGTTCGTTTTTTCCCGGTCTTAGATTAATAACGTTAACCCACCTGCGAATTAAAGAAATAGATGGCAAAGCAAACTTATGAAAATCCCTTAAAAATTGATAGGCTTTCGGAGATTTGTAGTAAAGGCCTAAAGCAAATTGCTTTTCCGGTTCTTCCCATTTTCTTTGCTTGTCATAATTTAACTGCATTGCCAAAAAAGAAAACATTACTATTAACGTATTTTGAAGCTTCATTGATTATATCTTGTTTAGGATCAGACTTTGTGCTCTTAACTTTAGTTTTTTCATATCTGTCTAATTTTTGTTTCAAACTTTTATTGTTTCTTAATAATTGAGCATTTCTTTGTTTGAATTTATTTAAAGTTGTGGAAATGAGTGGTGCACATTTTTTTTTTACGTTTTATTTTTATTGGCGCTTGCTGATTAAGAAGATTAAATGGCAATCTAGCATCATTTTTCGTATTTTCCGTTCCCGCTGCAGAAACATCATCGTCATTACTTTGCTCGGGAAAAGTTTCAAGATTAACTGCTGAATTTAATGTATTTTCATCAAAAGAATTAACATGAATTGATTCGTTTAAACTTGATTCATTACTTAGTTCATTACTAGTCATATTATTCGAAACATTACTTATTACTTCAGGAACGAGACCACTTAAACTTGATTGTGGGACAGTACCCGGTTTCAGTAACATTCTAGTAGAGGTGTGCAGAAAATCAGATGGTAAAAAGTGTTTACTACATACCCGTTTCTCTTCTAACTTTTTCAGACCCACTGTGTTTTCATTTAACTTAGAGAGCGCTTCGTCCTGAACAACTTCCAGCCATTTTCTCAAGCTAGTAAACTAAATATTGCTTAGCCACACTGATTACTGACAGTTAAAAACAAAGCACGATCTTCGCGCATGTAAACAAATGCAGGCGCGAACTCCCGTCTTGGCGCCTTTTTAAATGACATTTTTAATTCAAAACTTCTTTCGCTTTTCTTATACTTCTTATACGATTATAATAATTGATTACAAATTACTCATAATATCTAATATTATTAATTCGATTATTTAACTACATAAATTATTTAAAATAAATAATAATACTGTAATGAAAAACATTTCTAAGCAATACAAGTAAAACAGTATACAAATTAAAAAAATTTTAGTAAATAAAAAACGAACTATAACAACATCATTTTACAAAAAATACTAATATAATAATAATAATATTCTTTAAATTAAATAAGGAAATTAAATAAGGAACAATTCTTTATTTCCTCTATATCATTTATTTTCTTTCTTCCACCGTTATATTTACAATAATTATATAACAATATTATTTAATAGTTCAATATAATGTCTACATGCCAAGAGATTGTAATGAAGTATTTCTAATTTTTTCATACAATCATTTGTAAATAAAAAAGAAATTATATCCAACGCATTCTGAACAGTACTTCCAGGGTAGTACAAAAAACTATTTAAAAACGTCAAAATGCAATACATTATTTTCCAACCAGCAGAAATGTACATTCTTACTTATTAATTAAAGAAATAAAAAAAAAAAAAAAAAAAATATTCCCCGGGTGATGGATTCGAACCCGCATCAAAAGAGTATTCAGGTACATTAACCACAGGACCAACACCACATACATATGTTTGTAACGTGGATGTAATATATAAAGTGTTCCCCCATTTGGTTTATAGATTGGAGTTTAACATTAATTTGTTTTGTTAAATGTTTTTGGGGTTTAGTCTACTTCCTTGTAATTAATGTTGATTACTGACATTTTTGTAATGCCCAGTTTATCAGTTTTACATACATAATATGTATTGTGTTACCATTGCAGTCGTCAGCTCAGTCAGCTGTTCACGAAACTTTCAGAAATCGACTGTCGCGCTGCGCGTGGTCGGGGTACATACTACATTCGGGTTGCCTCAGTCTCCCTATAAGCTTTGCGCTTCTATTAGTGTCTATCTTCGTTGGTATCAGGTCAGCAGGCAGGCGGGCTGACTGCCGGCTCCTCTCCCGCTGTTTTCCGTGCTGCTCTTGGCATACGCGACGCGGTCTCTCTCTCTCTCTCTCTCTCTCTCTCTCTCTCTCTCTCTCTCTCTCTCTCTCTCTCTCTCTCTCTCTCTCTCTCTCTCTCTCTCTCTCTCTCTCTCTCTCTCTCTCTCTCTCTCTCTCTCTCTCTCTCTCTCTCTCTCTCTCTCTCTCTCTCTCTCTCTCTCTCTCTCTCTCTCTCTCTCTCTCTCTCTCTCTCTCTCTCTCTCTCTCTCTCTCTCTCTCTCTCTCTCTCTCTCTCTCTCTCTCTCTCTCTCTCTCTCTCTCTCTCTCTCTCTCTCTCTCTCTCTCTCTCTCTCTCTCTCTCTCTCTCTCTCTCTCTCTCTCTCTCTCTCTCTCTCTCTCTCTCTCTCTCTCTCTCTCTCTCTCTCTCTCTCTCTCTCTCCTCTCTCTCTCTCTCTCTCTCTCTCTCTCTCTCTCTCTCTCTCTCTCTCTCTCTCTCTCTCTCTCTCTCTCTCTCTCTCTCTCTCTCTCTCTCTCTCTCTCTCTCTCTCTCTCTCTCTCTCTCTCTCTCTCTCTCTCTCTCTCTCTCTCTCTCTCTCTCTCTCTCTCTCTCTCTCTCTCTCTCTCTCTCTCTCTCTCTCTCTCTCTCTCTCTCTCTCTCTCTCTCTCTCTCTCTCTCTCTCTCTCTCTCTCTCTCTCTCTCTCTCTCTCTCTCTCTCTCTCTCTCTCTCTCTCTCTCTCTCTCTCTCTCTCTCTCTCTCTCTCTCTCTCTCTCTCTCTCTCTCTCTCTCTCTCTCTCTCTCTCCGTCCCTCCTCCTTACTCGCACGCCAGTCTGCGCCTTCACTTCACTCGCGGTAAGGCTATATATAAAAAAACTAGACGGCGCGAACGTAATAGACTTTCGAGATACACGAGAGAGAAGTTCACGGCGCGATGGCAGACACGAAGATGGCTGCCGTGACTCGCATAAAGCCGTAGCAGCTTCGCGGGTACGCGACGGGCATATTACGCGTTGTGAGACCGCTTTAATCCGGTCGGGGTGCTCGCGCGCTCGCGCCCCCAGTGAGCATGCCTGCTCGGCGCGGGTAATTGAAATCCCAAATTACCTAACTCGCGCACGCGTTACACCCCCCCGCCAGACGCTGCTTAGAGGACCTGTGAGCAGCACTGCCATCCATGGCCGTCGTCGTACCTATACGTATGGTGGTAAGGTTTTAGGAGAAGGAGGTTCGAAAAGAGAATCAGGAAGAATTGGAGTCACTGTGTTTTTTTTTTTTTTTTTAATTTTTATTAAAAAAAACATAAAAAAAACTCTTCGGGGCTTCGCCCTCTTTTAATTTTTATTAAAAAAACATAAAAAAAACTCTTCGGGGCTTCGCCCTCTTCAGCTGGCCCGGGAGTAAGTCCGGCGCCCCTTGTGGCGAGCTTGGTTGGGGCAGTGCTTCGACTTCTTTACCCCAAGCTTACCACACATAAAGCACCGGCGGAGCGCCTGCGCGTCTAATGCCTCCCGGTCAGCCTTCTCCTCTTTGTGCACCTTTCGGAGGCGCTCCTCTTCTTCTTGGAGATGGCGCTGGGCCTCTTCTTTAGCCCGGCTCCGCCTCTTCTCTGGCTCGCCTGGCCTCTTCCATATGCTCCTACGCACGAGCCAGACGAGCCTCTTCCTCCTTCCGCAAGCCAGCGCGGAGCAGCCTGGCGGCCCTGGCCTCTGCGGCGGCCACGAGCTCTTTTCGCCGGCCTTGGGCCATTTCCACCCATTTTCCGGCTTGCCGCTCGCCGGCCTTGCCGTGGCACTGGAGAAAATCCTCCAGTGCGGCCAGGGCAGCGTCCTCCGCATCGCGCGAGGACTTGCTGAGGAGCCACGCTCCCTCAAGGGCCTGCTCTACCGGGATCCAGGCCGCACCGACTTCATCGGTCGGTGCTCTTTTTGGAGCCTGGGTCGGAGTATCTCCTCCCTTTCCTTTTGCGGCCCAAGCCGCGCCGGCGTCAACTTTCGGCGCACAATGCTGCGCTCGGGTCATCTCCTCTTCGGGGACTCGGCCAACACCAGTCGGCTCGGATGGTGCCACTCCTTGAGGCCGGGTCCCGCTCTCCTGCTGCTGCTCCTTCGGGGGATGAGATCGCCGGAGCGGGGACGGACCGGCGCCTGTGTCGGCCGGCATCGAGGGTCCCCTTCTTGGCTCCGGTGCCTCTATCTCCTCAATCACGAGGGTGAAAGTCTCCTCAACTGGTGGAGGTTTCAGCGTTACCGCATCAATCCCCTCCACCACCACTCCAGGAAGTCGATGACGGCGGGATCAGATTGACACAGGATTAATCCAGCGATCACCCGCTTCGCCATCTCCGCTACCTCTGGAGTCAGGCCTGGCATGTCCTGCAACAGGCAAGTTGATCCCGGAAAGTGGTGAGTATGAGGATCGGAAAAGAAGGACTAACACGGGTTAGTATGGACGGCACCATTCTTGGACGGCACAGTTAGCGCTTTTTGGACGCTCGGGTTCGACGGGGGCTAATTGGCCCGACATCAGCACGTGCAGGCTTCTTCTTCGAGCGCTTTGGCCTCCCTGGTCCTCGCTTGGACTCTGTTGGACCGACCACACGCGTAGGTCGGCCATCGCTCGCACGCTTTCCTGGCCTAACTAATAGGGCGGTCGTAGGAGGTGGACCGCGCCTCTTCATTACTACATGAAGAGTCCCTCGGTGTTAGCGATTGGGCTACTTCTGGACTACTTTTATCCAAATAGTCCTTGGGCTCTTCTGCGGAGACGTATCGCTTGAGTTGCTGCGCATGGACGGGACTTATAGTTCGACCATCCTCACCTTGGATCTCATAGGTGTTTTCGCCTAGAATATTCACAATCGTGTATAGCCCCGCGTACTTCGGGGCTACTTTAGCAGAAATCCGCTCAGCTGCAGAGGATAGTACCTTATTCTCTCTCCATACACAATCGCCTAGACAGAATTCTGGAGGTCGACGATGAGCGTTATAATATTTGGCTTCTCCGCCTGCTCCGCTTGCGCGTCGGCCACCGCCCGAACGTGCAATTCGCGGAGCTTGTCCATGCGCGCCACCCAATTAATTATCGCCTCTTGCTGCCATTGCTCTTCGGCTAACCTGTCTTCCTCCCGTCTTAGTATCTTCGGTGGGTCAGGCTGTCGGCCGTAAATGAGCATGGCAGGACTTATCTTGGTAGAGCTGTGTTCGGCCGTATTATACGCGAACGCCAGCTCGTTCATATGCTCATCCCAGGACCGGTGTTTCTCCTCAGCGTAAGACATAATCATGGTCTTCACCGTTCGGTTCACATGCTCGACGGGATTGGCTTGAGTGTGATATGATGGTGTAAACGTGTGATGCACGTTTCTCTCCTTTAAAAATGCCTGTAAGGGTGCATTCTTAAATTCAGTTCCATTATCGGAGAGAAACACCTCGGGGGCTCCGAACCGCAGACATACTCGTTCGTTGAGCCCTTTTATAACCGATTTGCCATCTGCCCTTTTTATCGGAATTAGATTGATCCAGCGTGTGAACAGGTCCTGGAAGGTGAGAATGTATTCGTGGCCGTGCTTGGTTTTAGGGAGGGGCCTCATAATGTCGCTGGCCACAATTTGCCATGGACGCTGTGTTATACGACGTCCCATGAATCCTGCTGGAGCACGCTGTTCGACTTGGCACTGCTGGCAAATTGGGCACTGGTTCACGTATCTGGCCACATCTCGAGACATGTGTGGCCAATAATACTTCCGCCTTACTCTCTCTTGAGTTTTCACGCGGCCCAAGTGCCCAGCAGTTGGAAGCTCATGGCATTCTCTCAGTACTTCGTGTCGCTTTTCGTGAGGGACTGCTAACTTCCATGCATCGTCGTCGCCGAGAGATTCGTCTATGACTTCATTAGGTTCGTACCTGTACAGTCTCCTCCCCGCCAGCTTGAACATGGGGAAGTCTCGCGGCTTCTGTTGAACCTCATTCACGATCTTGAGGTACCAGTGGTCTTTTATATCGCACTCGAGCTTTAACGCGGCGACCGCTGGCTCTTCTTCCTCGAACATCCGTGAAAGGGCATCTGGAACATTGTTCAACGAGCCCTGTCAATGTTCGACCGTGAAACTGTGGTTCCGCAGCTCCAAAGCCCACTTAGCTAACCTGACGGTCGGGTTTTGGAGGTGACGGAGCCACTTCAAGCTGCTATGGTTCGTGATAACCTTGAAGTCGTAGGCCTCTATATACGGACTGAACTTTTTAATTGCCCAGAGAATGGCTAGACATTCTCGTTCCGTCACGCTATAATTCCTCTCGGCTGCGCTTAGAGTTCGACTCGCGAACTCTAGGACTTTTTCATTGCCGTCAATTATTTGGTATAGCACCGCTCCCAGATCTGTATCGCTCTCATCAGTTTGCACCACGAAATGCACGTTAGATACCGGTCTGTGTAGAATCGGTGCAGAAGCTACTAGCGCTTTTAGCTTTTGGAAGGCCTCTTCTTGTGCGTTTGACCACTCATATTTCCGATCCTTTTCCGTTAATTCGGTCAGTGGTTCAGCACGAGGCCATTCCTAAGAAGCGTTTCAGCTGACGAAGCTTTTTCGGTACCGGATAATAATGGGCTTTATTTTCTCGGGGTCTGGCTTAAAATCATCTCTATTTACTATGACCCCGAGATATTGGACCTCATCGCGACAGAAGACGCTCTTCTCGTGATTTATTGTGAGGCCCGCGTCCTGTATCCTGTCCAGAACCATTTTTAGAACCTCTTTATGCTCCTCGAATGTCTCTGTGACTATTATTATATCGTCGAGATACGAGTAAGCAAAAGGTTCGAGTTCGGGTCCGATGACTTTGCAGCCTCTGGAAGGACGCTTCGGCATACGAAAGACCGTAGGGCATTCTCGTAAATTGGACAAGCCCTTTACCTGGCATGGTGAAGGCCGTAGCCTCTTTGGACTCCGGGCTATGTGGTATCTGGTGGTATGCACTACTTAAATCCAACGTCGAGATGTATCGTGCTTCCTGCAGTTTTCGCAAGATACTTCTTGCGTTCACTTTTCTGAAGTCCGCGCAGAAACGGAACTTCCCGTTGGACTTGCGTACCATAATCACTGAACTTGACCAGCCACTTGTCGAGGGTTCTATTATTCCCGCGCATAGTATTTCCTCCACCTGTTTGTGCATCTCCTCCTCGAGCTTCTGAGATACAGGGTAGTACTTCTGTTTAATGGGTTCTACCGCTTTGCGCTGTTCCTCTGTTGGTTCGGCCAACCCAATAGCTAATATGGACACGGTGTTGTTTGCGGTTATGGCTGCTACTTCAAACTTTACGCTTGCATCTTCATCCTTGAGATGCAGCGTGTTATCTGTGGGTTCTAAGACGGCGCTAAACTTCTTAATGAAGTTTACCCCCAAGTAGCACTCCGTGTCTAGATCTGGAATTATTGCGACGCGCACTTCTTTGCACACGCCAGCCATGACCATGGGCAAATACGCAAAGCCAACCACTGCTATGCTTTTCCCGTTTACCACCCGTGCCGTTAAGCCGCTTGCTGGAATTAACTCTTTTCCACAGGCCGTAGCGAGCTGTAGACCGATGGAATTCATCCCAGTCCAGGAAGCTCCTGTATCGAAGAGTGCTCGTAGCCTGTAGCCGGCTACACCTACTTGAAGCCACCATCGCGAGCAAGTATCTTGGTTAACTTCATTCGGTTGAATCACGGGCACTTCTTCGCTCTCCACTCCAGACGATTGGACCGAGTTACCCTAGGTCTCTGGTGAGAGAGCTGGGGCGGGTATGTGGTCGTGTTTACCTGCCACTCTGGTCGTTTCCCTGTTGGTTTCCGGCAGCATTGGGCTTGTTGCCTCCCTTTTGCTCATATGCGGGTTCTCTTCGGTACTCTGGCCTTTGTGGAGGTCCGTTATTTCTTGGACTTTGCGGCCTAGCCTGGTGGGTCGAGCTACCCCCACTAGGCTGGTTTGTAATTTGCCCGCCCTCCCGCCGCCTATTTTCCCAGTTACCCTTCTTCTTAGGTTTTCTGGTTGGCGGCGGGCTAGGCTTTTGCCCTTGTTCTCGTCGGTGCCTTTCTTTATCAAGGCCGATAAGCATTCGACCATGACCCGACGGAACATAGCCTCAAGGCTCTTTCGAGGCTAGTGCTGTTGGTGCCCCATCGCCGCCACGCCCGGATTCTGCTTTTTCCGCTGATCCATGGGCGACTCTGTCGGCACGTAGGCAAATTCTGGCATATACGTGCGCCTCTCGGGTGGTGGTGGCGAGTGATACACCTTATCTGCCGCGAGCGCTAATTCGGCTTCCCGGGCCAGATCCAGGAGCTCTCGGTAATCCGTAATTTGATTTCGCATTACCGTCTTTTGTAGTTCTGGCCGCATGTTCCGGTGCAACATGTCTAACTGTTGAGCAATGCTAGGCACCGGAACCAACTTGAGGGTCATGGCTTGTAGATTTACTACGTAATCACGCGTGAGTTCATCTCTCCCTTGAGTCCTCGCGTTTATTTCCACCACGACGCGTTGCTGATGTCCCCTGTCCCCGCCATACATGTGCGTTATGGCCTCTTTGAAATCTGGCCACGATCGCCATGTGTGGCGGTTACGAGCTTTGACAACGACGAAAGTACCTCGCCGTGTGTCAGATTAGCTAGAGTTCTGCATTCCTCTATTCTCGTGAGGAATAACTCGACGCTCTGCCCCTTCGAGTATCCTGAGAACCTGATGTGCCATTTTCGGACTATCGGGCCCACATCACGGTTCGTCTGCTGAGGCAAATACGTATGCCTCTCAGACGGCTCCTGGGTCGCGCCATTCCTTGTCTGGTGCTGGGAAGAATTTCTGGTATCATTCCTCGCAGCCTCTGTTGGGGACTAGGGACTCGGGCTGCTTCTGTTAAACTCCGCATACGTGAATGTGTCTTGGAAGTTCACGTGCGATGATCCTCGTCTATGGCCCGTGCTTGGAGTTGAACTCCCTCCAAGTGCGTACATGAGGTTGGATGTCGAGCTCCTTGCAGTATTCGTACATTCTCTTTAAGCTCTTCAACCTCCTCGACGAGTGTTTTGATCACCGCCAGTAGCTGCTCCGATAATATGCTGTCTCCGACTGCTATCCCAGCGGTTCGTGACTCACGCTGTCACGGCCACTCCAGGTTTCGCGTTTGCTGCCAGAACACCTGCTGCCCATTTCGTGCTAACAACCACTCTTCTTCTTAGTTGCGCTGTTATTGTCGTTACCTGCGCTGCTCTTCCAGGTGCACTTGCTGCCGATGCTGCTGCTCTTGCTACTGTTGCTGCTGTTGTTGCTGTTGCTGCTGTTGGTGCTGTTGCTGCCGTCGCTGCTGCTCCAGCCTTTGTTGCTGCTGCTGCTCCAGCTACTGTTGTTGCATCTGCTGCTACTGCAGTTGTTGCTGATGCAGCTGTTGCTGTTGGAGCTGTTACTGTTGAAGCTGTCCCTCGGCTTCGGCTGCAGATGGCTCGGTGGGTGCTGCAGAGCTCAATAGCTCTGTCCCGGAACCCTCCTCGCCGTTTGCTTCTTCCGCTGGCTCCACCACTGCATTATGTGCTTGTTGTGCAGCGTTCATCCTCCGAGACTCCGAGAGTTTCTGCATCACTATCGGGTCATCAAGGAGCGTTATGAACGGGTACGGGTGGTCTAGGTCGATATTGGGATCCACAATAGTCGACCCAGACTTTTTTATCAACGTTAAGTCGATGAACGTCCTTTGGGACTGCTCGCGTTTGGCAAACGTTTGCTTCTCCGACAGCTTCGGCTCTGGCACGAAATTGGCGGCACTATAATCGCCCATAAGCCACTTGATCGCAGTCAGTGAATATTCACTGACTGCAGATCTGACTGCTGTAGACCAAGGGCTTGCATGGCCTCGTTAATTTCCTCTTCGGGCTGTGTATACGCCCAATTGAGTATCGCAGATTCCGCAAACTGCGATGATCGGGCCATGGTGTCAATTGGCTGTGCGGTTCCCCACGAACTTATTTTACTAGCGCGAGTAGTATTCGGATTGATGGCAGAGAGAGTTTGCCTTTTCAACCCGTGAGCTAGCTTTTTCAACGCGAACCCGGGTTATTTCCTAAGAGCTAGGGCGGTAGCTCTTAACCTCGATAACGCACAAGTGTTTCACGTATGCGGCTCTAAAAAAAAAACAAAAGCTATTTCTGTAATTAATTACGCTCAACGACTCGCATTTGTAATTTTAAAATAAATATATGTGAAGAAAATATATATATGTGTCAAAACGGACAATATCACAAAAAAACACAAAAAATAAATACAATTTTCACCTAAAAAAATAAAAAAAACAACTTTAAAGTTCGGGGGGATTTTTGTGCTCGAGTTTTTACTCTGGCGCAAAGTCAACTTTTTGTTCCGAGAGTGCTTGCCGACTTTATCTCAATTTTCCACTAACTGCACGAGAAAAGAAAAAAATGTTAATTTTCGTCCAAAAGAATAATTCCTATCGGGAAAAAACAAGTTTTTAAGTCGAGAAAAAAATTAATTAAAAAAAATTAATTATCGCTTAAAAAAGAATTTTTGTCGTTAAAAAAAAATTAATTGTTATTAAAAAAAAAATGTTTAATTGTTAAAAACAATTACCTAACACACAAATATTTCGCGATCAAGATATCTCCTCGTCGGCACTCTAGGTCGAGGGTTATTGGCTATCGCTTGCCTAACCTCTCCACCGCACTCTCGCAATATCACGGCTGTGTCACGCACACGCACACACGCGCCTATGAGCTGCGGCACGAAGAGCCTTTCTTTGCAGCTTACGCTCAGCTACGCTGCTGAGTTTCTTCGCGCCAAGCTTCGCCGCAAATCACGTACGCGCCGCGGGTCTTTCTCCACCCCCAAAACGTTGTGGCGCCAGTTGTAACGGGATGGCTAGTGGGGGAAAATCCCAAAAAGCCACAGGCCAGCGATGCCCTAGAACACGGTGCCGCGGGTGTCAGACTAAAATGACTTTGCCGGGGTCTGCTCCTGGAATCCCGAAAACAACGCGAAGATCGCATATGAACTTCGCTTTCCAACTAATTGGATCGCTGAGTGAAAAGCGCGCGCTCGAAGAGTAAAGCGCGCTCAGATATGAAAACGAGCGGCGGAGTCATTATTCCGCGGAGGCGGCGGTATCCGGGAGAAGGACAGGTTGTAATGAACAACGCGACGAGTATCTAGATATCACAGTATATTAAAATCACTAATAAATACAAGCACAACGCACGTGTTGATTAAAACAATGAGTTATTTCGCGCGCGACAGTTAATATTCAAACGCGCGAACGATACGGCGCGCGGCGAAGCTGCTACTCACGCGCGCGGTACTAAAGTACGGCGGGCTGATACACACCCGCGCGTACACGGCACAGAAAGTTTGCACGGGATGATTTCTGTGCAAACCTTTACATTTAACACGAGAGATGAGAGTATAAGACTTACTTTTAGAAGGAGCAGCCGGTGCACTCGGCCTTCTCTCGCTCTCTCTCTCGCTCGCACAGTAGTTGCGCGCTATGACTCTCTCTCTCTTCTCTCTCTCTCTCGTACTCGCTGTATCGGGTCGGCAGGCAGGCGGGCTGGCTGCCGGCTCCTCGCTCGCTGTCTCTCGTGCTGCTCTTGGTACACGTGTTATCGCTCTCTCTCTCTCTCTCTCTCTCCCTTACCCGCACGCTAGTCTGCGCCTCTACTTCACTCGCGGTAAGGCTATATATAAAAAAGAAGACGGCGCGAACGTAATAGACTTTCGAGATATACGGGAGAGAAGTTCACGGCGCGATGGCAGACACTAAGATGGCTGCCCTGACTCGCATAAAGCCGTAGCAGCTTCGCGGGTACGCGACGGGTATACTACACGTCGCGAGACCGTTTTAATCCGGTCGAGATGCTCGCGCGCTCGCGCTCCCAGTAAGCATGCCTGCACGGCGCGGGTAATTCGAATCCCGAATTACCTAACTCGCGCACCCGTTATAACGTCAATTTTTAATATTTTTGGAAGCGTAAAAAAAGGTCTTTTAGTCTTGAAAAAACAAAAAATTCCTTTCTTACACGTCCAAAAATATTAGAAATTGATGATTCTACAAGATCTTGAAAATGGACAAAATTCGAAAAAATGCTTTGCACTTTTAAGAGGACGTCGTAGTCATTCGCGAATACTGAACGGTTACCAGCGCCATAGTTCAGTTAGTGGTGAAGAAACGAGGCTAGCACAATCTGCCATACCGACACGCAGCGTTGTTCTCTCTGAAGTTGGCTACGCATTGCGATTAATCTCAGTGCACTCTACAGTCCATGATCCAGCTAGTTCCCGTAGTTTTTTCAAAAGGCACATCGACACCAACTCTTTTTGTTTGATTGTTGAAAAAATCCGTCTTTATTTGTTATAAACAATTTATTGCACAAATGTTATATTTTCGATTTGGGAAAATTCTAGACTATTCTCTGTCATTTTCTGAGCAAAAATGGTTTTTTCTTTTAGATTATAGAATAGTTTAAAATTTTTTTAAAATCGAAAATTTAATATTTTGCATTAAATTGTTTATAATAAAAACGGATTTTTTTTAATAATCCATCAAAATTCAGATTCAGTGTTGAAAAATAGATAAGATAGAGAAGAGAAGAGAAAAATAATATTTGGACATTTGAAATAGAAAACTAGTTAGAAGATGGTGACTTATTGAAATTTTGATTTTGAATTAGTTTTACAGAATATTTCGTAAAAGCTAAAATAATGTAATTTATTTTTACGCTTTTACTTTTATATTTATTTTGTTAACGTAATTTTGATAAATAAAGTAATGAAATATTTTTTTTCTATTATAATTATTCAGTTTTGAATACTCAAACTGAAGAAATCTATTTTTAAAATTTAAAAATAAAATTTTTGAGGACTGTTCTATATAGGCCAATCAAATAACAGCAACCACCCAAAAAAAAGGCTTATTGTATAAGGCTTAAACAGCGAGAATGAGGGGTTAGGTTATACTGACTACTAAAAGTTCTCGTCTCGCCGAGCGTACAACAAAAGACGCGTGGCAGGCAAGAGATTCGACTCTCCCTTGCGACCAGATTCGACTTTCGCTTCCAAACACGAGTACCCAACTACCTTAAGCTAATGTATCTCGATAATGGCTAAAGTAATAAAATCGGGCTTTGCGGGAAAAATGAGCGATAAATTAGCGACAAAATGTGCAATTATGAATTGATTTTATTTTTATCATTTTTGCTTATATGATCGTGACCCAAGGTCATTTTTTTGGGACATTAGATCTACGGCAACTTTGAGCGACAAATTAGCGATAAAATCTGTACCAAAGCCCGTGTCGCTATCGTCACTTGTGGAAAAGATACAACCGTGGCTTTTCCAGCTGCAAAATGGAGCTACAGTTGCGATTTTTTTTTCGAGAACAACTTTAGCAACCTAATCGGGATTTTCGGGAAAAGTAAACGACAAATTAACGACAAAATGTGCAATTATGAGTTGTTTTTTTTTTATTTTTATCATTTTTGCTTATATGCGTGTGGCCCGAGGTCGTTTTTTGGAACAGCGGACAACTTTTGGGACATGGGATCTACGGCATCTTCGAGCGACAAATTAGCGCCAAAATCAAGGCCAAACCCGGTTTCGCTATCGTCAATTGCTGAGAAGATATAACGAAATGGCTTTTCCAGTTTAATATTATGCTAGAATAGCCATTGTTTCTCGGAAACGGCGTTAGCGATAAAATCTGAATTTGCATAACAAATTAGCAACAAATTAGCGACAAAATAAGGAATTATTTTCAGCCGGCCCTTATGAAGTGGCTTTTCCAGCTTAATAGACATATATGTATATTATGCTGGAAAAGCCACTTCATAAGCCCAGCTCGACAATAATCCCTTATTTTGTCGCTAATATGTCGCTAATTTGTTACGCAAACTCTGATTTTTTCGCTCCAGCCGTTTCCGAGAAACAATGGCTACTGTAGCGTAATCATTAACGGGAAAAGCCACTACCACTATCTTCTCAGCAATTGACGATAGCGACACAGAGTTTGGCCTAGATTTTGTCGCCAATTTGTCGCTCGAAGATGCCGTAGATCCCATGTCCCAAAAATTGACCGCTCTTCCAAAAAACGATACAAGATCACACGCATATAAGGAAAAATGATAATAGTACATTGTATAAAGATGCGGTATAGTTGCCAATAGCGCACGCAGGCGCGTTGGCGCACGAGCGGAGCGAGAAACTCAAGTGGCCGTGGGACTTGAGGATCACGCATATAAGGGAGTTACGTGCGGCACTAAGCAAGATGATTATTTAAATAATTTTTAAATACAAGTAGCCGAGGAATGCAAGGTACACGCATATAAGACAGTTACGTAGACGTGAGACAGTAAGGAAGACTATTATTTAAAAAATTCTTCACTTCATTATTTATGTGGACTTCGCATCTCCCCGCTATTTGTGGTAAGAATTTTTTAAATAATCGTCTTGCTTATTATCACGCGTCTACATTACTACACGCATATAAGCGTCTACACCTGCCTTATATGCGTGGACCTCTCGTCCCCGCCTACTTGGTTTAAAAATCATTTTTGTTGAAAATAGTATACATCTATATTGTACCCATGAATATATGCAGTAGGTATGCAGTGTGGCCCGGTAAAAAATATATATCATAATACTACGCATGTAAAAGTGCCGATTTATCGCCACAACCTGGTTACACTGTAGGTATGTGTGAGCGCGCGACTGTATCGAGAGCGCGCAATGTCGTACGAGTCCGAACGTAAACATGTACCTCTCCCCTTCCTTATAGTGTGTGCGTGAGCAAGCATCTAAGTCGAGGAGCAGCGAACGATACGCTGCTCTCTCTCTCTCTCTCTACTTTTGTACGCCGAACGAGAAGCACCTCGCGCGTGGCGCAAGGTAGCGCCGTGAACTAAGTCTCAATAAACTCTTTATTATATCACTACATTAAATAAGTCTCTCCTTAATTAACCACACCTCAACATGGTAGCAGGAGCCGTGCTTGGTTTGCCACGAGATGAGTGGTAAGCGCTTTTTCTATTATGTTCTATATCGACTCTCGAGTTGTATAGAGATAATTAAAGTACCGCGTATGTGAACACCGTGTGAAACGTATATGGAAGAATAATCGAAATTGAAAATCGAGCAAGAAGAAAAGTCCGAACACGAAGGAACGTTCGAGAACGAAGAAGACGAAATGGAGAAAAAGGAAGTCACGATACCGGTGTTTGATGCAGAAGACTACAGTATGTGGAAGAAAAGGATTACGATGTACCTAAAGTTGAAAAAATCTGACGTACTGATAACCAGAGCAAAAGTTGCTGCAGACAATGAAGACTGGGAAGAAAAGGATTTAAAGGCCATAAATTTGATTTACAGTGCCATTTCCAACAAACAATTGGAGTTTGTGTGTGAAGAAGATACGACGTATAATATAATAAAGAAATTGGATGATATGTATTTAAAAGAGTCCACAGCACTACAAATTGTGTAGAAATAAATTGGAAAAATTGAGACTAGAAAAGTATAGTGATACAGCAACATTTTTCAGTGAATTTGAGAAATCAGTGAATGAATTAAAAAGCGCAGGTGCAAAAATAAGTAAAAAAGAAAAACTAAATTATATGTTGAACACGTTGCCGAACCAGTACAGTTATATTGGTGATTTAACAGACACATTAAAAGAAGAGGACCAAACAGCATCGTATGTGAAAAATTAAATCCAAATCGCTGAAATGAAAAATAATAGCGAGCACAGCGAACAAAGGTCAAATGTATTCACTGCAAAGAAGGACCAGCAAGGAAGCTGTTCCAAATGTGGGAAAAACGGGCATTTCGCACGAGAATGGCAAAATGGAGGATAAGCAGGACAAAGCGGCACATCATGGTGAGGCTCAACACGTTGCCGCAGTCGAGGCAGAGGAGGAAGAGGCAACATCGGCAGGGAGCGCGGAAGCTTCCGTCAGCAAGGAGCCAGCACGAGCGAGCAGAGCGGCGAAAGTTCAAGCACTTGGATAGCTACGGCGTATGCAGCGCAGAGTAACGATAGTCAAGGTAGGCTAGGTAATGAGATACAGTGGTTGCTGGACAGGAGATGTACCGATCACATAATAAATAGCGTCGACTATTTTGACAAATGTATTGATCTTAAAGAACCGGTAAATATGTATTTAGGGGATAATAGATATATAAAAGTAACGAAAATTAGAAATGTAGTTAACTATTTGTAAGTTAATATGAGTAATGTTTTTTATGACGAAAAACCAAATACAAACTTAATAAGTTTTGGGAAATTAACAGATAACAATACAATTATCTCGAAGGGAAATAAAGCAGCGATAATAGATAAAAATAATAAATTGATAGCTGTAGCATACAAAGAAAATCGAACTTATAAGATAAAGAGTATTTTGAAACATAGGAAAAATTATGTAAATACAGCCGAATGTAAAGGCAACAATAACAGTATGAGTTTGAAAGAGAAATTGCATAGAATGTTAGGACACATAAATTTCGGGTATCTAAATACACTACGTTGACAGGAGTTATTAACGGGTATGCCGAATAAACTTGAATCGGAATTTATGAAGTGTAAAACGTGTATAGAGAATAAAATGCACAATTTGCCAATTAGCAACGATAGAATAAAAGCTAAAGATATTTTAGAAATAGTTCATACAGATGTATTTGGTCCATATAAAACGACAGGATTTAATGGAGAAAATTATTTTGTCTCCTTCATTGATGATTACAGCAAAATCGCGAAGGTTTATTGTATCAAAACTAAAGACGAAGTTTTTGATTGCCTAGTTGGATTTATTAATGAATGTGAAAATTTAACTGAAAAGAAAGTAAAAGTTTTGAGATGCGACAATGGGAAAGAATATTTAAATAATCGGTTTTATAAATTCGTAAGGGAAAAAGGTATTATTTGAATAATTGCCCAGTATATGTACACGAGTTAAACGGAACCGCGGAACGATTCAATAGAACTATAATGCATATGGCGCGTTGTTTACTAACAGAGGCACAAGTACATAAACGATATTGGCCTGAAATAATATTTGCAGCGACGTATTTGAAAAATCGAACCTTGACTAATACGATAGAGAGAAAAACTCCGTACGAAATATTTTTTAAGAAACGGCCGGATGTCAAACATTTACGTCTGTACGGGAGTAGAGTTTTTGTTAGAAAACCGGACAAAAAAGAAATTCTAAATGGGATAATAAGGCAGCTATGAGAATCCTATTAGGATATAGTGATGTAGGATATAGAGTCCTAGTAAATAATAAAATGGTAGTTGCTAGACATGTAGATATAGCAGAGGAAAATGTAAAATGCATAGGACTTGATGATGTAGAGTGTTATGTCCGGGTTACGTGACAATACAAGAAGAAAGAAAATGAAACTTCTATAGTCTAATGGCTAAAAACACGTAATGTGACTTTTCCCGATTCGGACACAACGTGCATTGCTCCAGGATGGGACGGCAGGTAGGAAAATGACACGGACACGCGGTACGCCTCGAGACAGTGTGTAGAATTTTACTGACTTACCTTAGAATTTCCAACAGCCCTTGTGTGAATCTGTACTCCCGCCGTGACGCTTATAATATAGTGGGCAGTTGCCGCTCTGTGGAAGTGTTGGTGTGAAGAACGGAGATACGGAGAGTTTAGGATTCTTATAATCTCGAAATAATGAATACTTAATATGGATTTAAACACAATTTAAACTGTATTAACTTGTCAGTGCAAAACTAAGTAAAAATTACAGTGATGAGAGCTGATGTGAAGTCTACGCGAGTTGGCTTCTGAGTGAGAGATACCAGGAGTCTTCGTCCCCTTTTAAAGGTAAAAAGTTATAAATCTTCCTGCCGTCGCCTTTTTGATTTGCCTAGGTGCTGCTGCCCCGCTTTTCTCGACGATCTTTGATGATTTCGGCGGCGCACCCTTTGAGAATATTCGGCGAGTCCGGATACATAAATTATTTTAGAATACGCTACGCATATCGGGTAGGAGTGAAGGGAAAGGACAAGAAAACTGACTCTAGCTTGATTCAGTATTTTGCGCTGGAGTACTAATGCTTACTCCTCTAATTGGCGGCGAATCTCTGATGCTTGCGTGGATGTGCGTTTTGGTAATAAAAAAACGCGTGAAACTGCAGCAGGTGAGTGGCACACACTGAAGAGAAAATGAAAGAAAAACTAAAGGAAACCGCGTCTTCGTGCCTTCGTTCGAGGATCTTTTTGGTATTTGTTCTTTCTGGATGGCGGCGTCTTTTTGAGTATTTATGCGTGTCCCTTTTATAGTGTGAGAGAATATGAAACAAGCGGCAATGCAGCAGGTTTGTTGGGTAGGATGAAAAGAGAGGAAGAACAACAGCGCACACCGACAACCATATCGGCATCGTCGCACGACGCGACACCTCCCCCCTTGATGCAGTTCAGACCCGGGGGCTGCATTATCACACACTTTCATCACTAATTATTGGAATCGTCTCCGGCGTCTTGGCAAGATTTCCACTTGCGGGTCCATCTGCTGTGGCCTACGTTGTTGATTAGATACTCTCCAGGGTTCGGCGCACCTTGTAGTTTCCAATAATTGATCTTGATGCCGGCTGAGTTGTTCCATATGAGTATCATTAACTGGTACCATTGGTCCCGAGGCTGTGTGCGGAATCCTGGCATTCTGGATCCATCGCTGAAGAAAGTCTCGTGCCCCTTCCGTAGTTGATAACCATAACGTATCATTGCTTTACGTACACGTTCATCTAATGTTTGTAATATGTCTTGTTGTTGCTGCGAGGTTTGCTCCATGTTGAAATTCTCCGTAGCAACTTCTCTTCTGACGTCTCTTTCTTTACTGACCCCTCGTCCTTTACTGGAAACTGAAACCGACCTGCATCTTTCCTAGATGTGATTGGTGGCGTAGTGGGGATAAGAACGTCCAAAAGGTAGGGCGTGACATTGAAGGTAACGGGAAAGTGGTAGTAAAAGTGAGTCTATAGGATAACGTGGGACAGAAATAGGTAGTGACTTAGATATGCGTGCGTAGTTGATACGTATTTTCTTAGTCTTGATTTTCTATTAATTATTAGTGACGACGGATTACTTAAATTTTAATTTGCTTATTTCATTTGTAGGTAACTACGAAGGATTAGCTGTTAATTCTAGTGGTTAAACGCAAAATTATTCACTATTATACCTAGTGATTAAACACAAATTGTTTGTTGTCATACAGAGTGGTTTAATACAAAATTAGTCGTTGTTATATAAACTTATCTGCCATTATCCATATTGGTTAAATACAGATTTGTTCGTTGTTATACATAGTGATTAAATACAAAAGTAGTCGTTGTTATACAAAATTATTTGTCATTACCCGTAGTGATTAAATACAATTTGTTCGCTATTATACAGTTTGGATTAGTACAAAATTAGTTGTTGTTATATAAACTTATCTGCCATTATACATATTGGTTAAATACAGATTTGTTCGTTGTTATACATAATGATTAAATACAAAAGTAGTCGTTGTTATACAAAATTATTTGTCATTACCCGTAGTGGTTAAATACAATTTGTTGGCTATTATGCAGTTTTTTCTTAATGTTGCGTGTTCACAATACAATGTTGCATTTTTATCTGCAAGTTTTAGGAATATATATATATATTTTATTACTATTTATTTTAGAAATTATTTACCTAGATTATGACATTTGGTTGTGCCTACTTACTACATTGATACCTACTGTTTCTATGTTTTGCTTAATTACAGAAATAAATGCTTGATTACCTTGTTCTAACCCCCTTTTTATCTTTTGTTGCTAAAGGATATTGGAACTTGATTAATTACCGTTTGTATTCTCTTGTTGAACTATATATTCTTCTAATTTCTTATTTACGTATTCCATGTCTAGCATATTAAATTCCCCCATGTCTACATTTCGAGACAAGACAGGACTTGGAGGAGGAGCTGGTGGTTCAACTTTAACCGGTGGAAAACTCGGTGGCGAAAAGTTGTATCGAATGGTCTGATTCAATGGCCGCATCGGCACGTATTCCGGCTCTTTCTCCTCCTTCTTTACAGTTTTCTCTCGTTTATCAAGTTCCCCTATCTCTACATTTTGAAACAAAACAGGAATCGGATGAGGAGTTGGAGGTCCGACTTTGACCGGTGGAAAATTTGGTGTTGCATAAACATGCGGTGGGGGTGGAACGTTGTATCGAGTGGTCTGATTTAACGGTCCCATTGGCACGTGTCCCGGCTCCTTTTCCTCCTTTCCTGTTTTCTTTCGTTTACCCTGATACCACCTTATGGTAATTAAAATTATGAGCATTACCGTAAATGTAATAATTATAACACTTAAATATACGTCGACCTTGGTGTTATCAATACTAATTTTATGATAGGTAGCTGGGGGTGCGGAATCCTTTTGTTCTCCCTCTATAATGACAAGTTGTAGAGGAGGTAAAATATAAACGTTGAATATCCTCATTAGATCAGAGCTACGGTACAATTTGCTTTCAATTTCAACATAACATGATTCAGGGATTATTATTATTCCCGATCGTCCTAAAGTCATTAATGAAAAATGCTAACCGCAATGTACCCGTACAGTTGTTGGTCGTGGGACTGAAAAGAACCATTGTCTTGGGTGAGCAGTTCTCATTAGCACCGCTTCATTGACCTCCTCATGCTGTATTTTACAAGTCTGATATGTAGTATATTTTGGATCCACGAGCAGTTCGCTTTCACATTGAAGTTTTTTGATAATTGGAGTGTTTTGTTCACACAAATAGCTAAACCTTAAACCTACGCATTCCCTTAAATCGTCCCGGTTAAGAAAGACAAACTCTTTTTTATCTTTAGAGACAGCGATATACTCGCTTCTAGGGCGAATGTAAACTGCTTTCTTTAATGATAATTGAAATACTGGCACGGCTATCATTCTATTCAGAAGATATGGTTGTTTTTCGAGTATAGGCACTGTAACCTGTAATATTGCTCTTCCTTGTATCACGATTATATCCGTTCGGGTTCTCTCCTCTAGTGTAGCAGCATTTATTTCCTCTATGGTAATTGGCGCTCTTCCTGGAGTTTGACGTTCAGCAATTCTAATCGCCTTTTCCATCACACCAGTTGGTAAGGTAAATTGACGTGCTTCCATGAATTTGACTATTTCTTTCGCAAGATAAATGTTTACTCCTACTAGTCTTATTGCCTCGTTCAGAATTTTTTCTATTGGTGATTGTTTAATATCCGTTACTCCAAATTCCTGCTGTATAATTGTCAAATTACTTTTAAGTAATAATACATCTGTTGAAAGTTGTCATCTAGCATGGTCTATTGCGTTGTCTGTTATTATTTTTCGTGTTCTATTTAGTACCATGCTTTCATGATTCTCACGCCGCAATTGTTCGATATCCTGAAGAGTTTCGGTTGCTGCGTTGTTGCTTAGGTAGTCTCCGTTTTCTTCCTCCTGAAATGGCACTACCCATGGTGCATAGGAGTGTGTTAGATTCACATAGGCTGTCTGTAACTGAGTCAGCTCTTCACTTTTCTCCTGTAAGACGTATTTTTGTTCAATCAGCACTGGATCCGATAATCTTGTATAAGTATCTGTTTCAGAGATATTTTTCATTGCTTTAATAAAAAAATCTGTTGTAGAAAATACTACTCGGGCGTTCACTGATGTTATTATCTTCCATTCTTGCTTAATGAAGTCCAAACCCTTGTCTTGATTAAAAATAATGCCTGGATTATTGCGCTCAAGGATATGCACTTCTGGTGATTTTATGGCTGCTATTAAAGCAAGGGTCATCATGAAGAGCACTGTCTTTGTCATCATTCGTAAAAAAGAAAAAAAAAAGAAAAAATAAAAATAAAAAAAAATGATTGGATATTATGTTTTACTCAGTACTCTCTCGAGGGTATTTATGTGTCGTGCAAAGTTCGCAAGGCGGGGGTTCCATGGACTCTGAGGCATTTTCTAAAGCTATTATTATTTCATTTAATATATCCTCGTCTGGGACTTTAAGTTCTTCTAACGGGCTTATAACGGCATGGTTTTGAGTACCCGGCCGATCCGTAATAATCTCTCTCTCCTGCTTTCTATATTCTCCGCGTTTCCTCTTATTAGATATGGATGCTTCCCGCCCCGGTGATAGTTCATATAGATTTTCGCCAAGCTGGTGACGTACAAAATTAAATAAAGTAGTGTTGGCAGTATCAACCATATCATCGCTTAAAAATGCAACCACCGCGCTTCCTTCTGGAATCTTTAAACCCTTAATTTTTTTTTTCGCGCAGCCTTGTATCTCTACATCCAATCTCCCTTCATTCACAAATGTTTGTTTTATGTTTTGTTTCAGAAAGGTTATTGGTATGCGACAGAGTGAACATATTTTTACGTTGGTTTTTATGCATGTTGCAATGGTAGCCCGTACCACTACTTGATTGTACAAGATGCGAGTGTATGGTCCAATTCTGAATTTATAGCAATAAAGACATACTCTTGCTCCCACATGTTCGTAATATACTAATTCGCGGTTCCTTAGTGGTATCTCGTTGTAGTTGGCTCCTTCCATTCTTTTTAGAGGTGATGGGTTAAAAATGACTAAAGAAGAAAGAAAAAAAAAGAAAAAAAAACAAACAAAAAAAATAGCGGATAAATGATAATGTTAATCAGAGATGTATAGAATATCTATGTTTAATTTTTCGTAAGTCCTCTAAACTGGAATGAATGCGTTTCGCGTGGCCCATCGCTTGATGTAGAGAAACGTAAATGTGCGGTTTACATATATAACGCTTAATCTCGACGTAGTCCGCGTAAAAATGTTTCGATAGCCATTTTTTCTCTAACTAAAGAGGAATCGCATACCTCCCTAAACTCAACCTGTGCTATTTTTCATAAATTGTTGTATTCATGCAACATTTTTTCTATTCTAGCGCAAAATTCATAGAAATCCTCATCACTTCTTTGAGCTGCCCATGCAAGTTTCATTCTTAAAGTCATTAGATTAGAAAACATGCTATGTTTTTCGGAGGGAGTTAGAGGCATTTTCCTTTATGAAAATAAAAGCAAAAGTAATAAAAATGAAAAGTCTTGCTTACAAGACGGCTCAAATCTTCTTATTACTACGGTAATTACTATTTTTTTTTTCTTAAACTATTATTACAAAAAGAATTAAACAAAATTACATTTAATAGATTTACATAAGCGCTACCATTAATCTAATTTCTTATTATTTATTTATTTTAATCAATTATTCATCGTCATTTGTACGATTATTTCGCGGTGGTAAGGATGGAATATCTGGGTCAGTTACTAAAGTTGGATAAATTCTTGCTGTTGTTGGAGTAGTACAGTTTACTTGTACTTCCTCCCCTCTCACCGGAACCTGCACCACCACGCGCTGGCTTTGAAAGTTCAAAAAATCAGAAAATGACGGGGGCGGGGCTAGTGGTGCTGTTGGTGAAGCGCTCGGTGGTTTTCTTACAGAGCTATATTCTTCTTGAGCCCGCTTCTTTTCTTCCTTTCGAGTGGACTTATGCCGTGCAGCGTGCAATAGCAATTGCGTTACCGAGTTCCAAATAGCTCCTATAATATGAATTGACCAGCCATATAAACTATATAATGCATATCCATGCAGAATTGTATCAATTAAAAATTTGATTACACGACCTATCATAATTATTCCTATTATTCCTGCACTTATCGATCCGAAAGATAGAAATTGCCCCCATATTTTTTTCCATGTATCGTTCGCAAGTGCAGTTAATGCTTCCTCGTCGAACAAGCGTGCTACAGACATACCATTTTTGTCCGTTGACCTGCCTGACATACCCATGGCTGAAGAATCCAACATTGCACATCGCTCGACTGGAAACATTAAATTATGTCTTAACGCTTGTATGTCTGACTGTGTGTAAATACCGCTTTTTGCTAATTCGAGAGGTTCAGTATAATTCCAATTATTTTTCGTAGCTGGTTTGAGGATAGCGGGTTTAATTCCTTTTGTGGCACCATGAGGCAATACCGTGAACCAATCTTCGCCTAATAGAAACATAGGTGGGATCAATGGGTTGCAAGTAGTTTCAGTACCATATTGCTTTAAAATATGTGTTTTAGGAGATAAAAAATAATTTTTTTTGTCTTTTACTACAGGCAACTCTTGATAGCACCTTGGTGTTTCTCGTCTTTGAACATCTATTTGCACACATTTCATTAAATGAACTACTTCCCCAGCTACTAAACTCATATAACCACTTTTTTTCATTATTTGATAGGCAAACAGATCTGGTGTGCTACTTGCGACACTTGATGCGTTTGCTATAACTCTTTTTTCCAATTCGCATTTTTGCATAATTAAATCTCGATATAAGCGGTTTAATTCCCCTTTTATGTGTTTTTCGACGTAAACAAATTTATAATTAACATATGCAAAGATATCCAAGTTATGTACTGTAGGATGTTTAAATTTTTCCAAATGCTTCTATAGCAGGACCCTCAAAAAAAAATAATTTAGGATGTTCAGTGCGTATTAAGTCGTATGAGCAAACTGAAATAGTACCGACTGCCGTAAATGCAAAAGTTATTTCGCTTGACTCCATTACATAAACCGGATGTCTCTCATTTCCTTCCTCTATTATTTTGTTTACATACCCCTCGTATAATTCTGAATACTTATGTTCTTCGCATGGTGACACCGGTAATGGTTCCCAGAAAGAGTAACCCGCTTCAATATCTATACATATGTCTTCGTTAAATTTGCAACGAGTACCTGATTTTAGTATAACCTCATTAGCATTTTAATTCACAAGAGTATAATAATCTTGCAAGGTTATTGTGACATAGCCCGTGACTACCGCATCATCGAATACTCCATACGGGTCGGAGTATGTACCTGGATTACTACAATCTCCCGCCTGATCTATTTTTCCCACAAAAGTCATTGGATAAACGATAGTCCCATTATGTTTTAAATTTGAGATAAGCTCGTCGCGAACTCTATGGCTGCGATGCACATGCATTCGCCGACATTCTTCATTAATAATTTCGTCTAGAAACTTAACTTCCCCCCTATTCTTGTCTTTTCGATGCGAGAATGCCCCACAATATGCAACTGAATGCTTAATTTCTACCTTACATAGTCTTACATGAGTGCTTCCAAAATCGTTCAATTGTAATAATCTAACATAAACCTTGGTAGTATTGACCATGGGCTTCGCTATGTCACATTCCCCGACGTTTATTAATGAAAATGAGGTGAGATTTGAGACTTGCTGAAGCAGTCGTAACCCATTATGGTATTAACTGTTTTTGATGTTAGCAGCAACGCTGGTACACAAAAAACGATTTTCATCTGCAAACATTACAAAGTATTAGAAAAGAAAATGGCAAAAATGCTCTATTTATCATAAAGAAAAAGAAAACATCATAGAAACTGCACTAATATTAAAACAGTAACATACATAAAAATGAAGTTAGAAAAAATAATAGTTGGTTTAAAATAATAAAATTAATAGTATTACTAATTTTCCTTTTTCGCATTTTTGCTATTTATTAGTTATAATATATTTTGCGTAGTAAATATTAACTTACTACAATGTGCCATTATTAAAGAAATCGTGCTTATTATTTTTATTTATATATGATGTAACTTAGAAAGCAAGTGTAGGATTAGGTATGTTAAAGCAAGATTTAAGTTTGTTTTTGCTCTACATGCGATTTGCGCAGGCGATTAATGTGCACTATTTTACTTTTAGTACTACTTAACTGTATCCTCACATTTCCATTTACAGAAACGTCTAAAACTAAATATGGCCCCGTATATTGACTATCAAATTTGTGTGGTTTCGGTCCCTTTTGCAACCACACGTATTCCCCAATTTTTAATGTTAAATGATTTACTTTTCTATCATAGTATTTTTTTGATCTTATTTTGGCTCGCAATAAATTTTCTCTTGCTATATTTTGCAAGTAGTTTATTCGTGTTATGAGAGTTTCCATATAGCCCTTATAAGTAGGCGCTAGATCCTCACTTTCTATCGGCTCACTACCTGGCATTCGAGCTAAACGACCAAATACTAATTCGAAAGGTGAGTGCCATGTTGCCTCACTTATGCCTGTATTAAAATTAAATGTTGCTAACTCTATATATTCATCCCAATCCGACTTATTTTCTTACACATAGAATTTTAAAAACTCGATAAGACTTGAATGTGATCTCTCCAAGGACCCATTTGTTTGTGGATGAAAAGCCGTAGTGTTGACTTGTTTAATTCTAAATCTTTTCGCCAGTCGTTTCATTAATTTGCTCATAAAATTAGTGCCCTGATCCGTTAAAATAACTTGCGGTGCCCCGAACACACATATGACCCTCTTAATTAAACTGTTTGAAACGTCTATTGCTGTAGTTTGTGCTAATGGTTCCGCTATTGCAAATTTTGTAAATAAATCCTGATTTATTTTTTTTGTTAATATATACTCATTACCTTTATTAGATCTAGGCAATGGCCCAACAACATCCATACTAATGCGATCCATCGCATGTGCTCCAGAGTTAGTAATAATCATTGGCACACGTGTTTTTACCCTGACTAATTTTTTTAATTGACACTGCACACATTTTCGAATAAAATCTTGTACATTTTCTTTTAAATTATCCCAGTTGTAAGCTTGTTTAATTCTTTTGTATGTCTTAGTAACTCCTCTATGTCCGCCTATTACCGAGCTGTGTGCTTCTTGCATAATGGAGCCCCTTTCCTCGAGGGGAGGATACCTCACTATCCCTAAACATACTACCAGTTTGATGGTACTCTTAGAAAATGGATCTCTTAATTTTCTTATTACTTGTTCCCATTCTAAATTTTCTATTATTTCTGTTTTTGCTATACTTATCGACCGCGCGTCGATTTTGTTTAAGACTGGTAGTAGATTAGTACAAAGTAAACTTAAATTATTGTTTATTATACTCAAGCCTACTCTGTTTTGCGTACGTAGTGGCATGGCTATGTGTATTTTAGAATTTGTTTTTATAACTTCTGGTATTCCTATTCTTAAATTTTTAAAACGTGGGAGCTTGTTCTGTAATTTTAATTGCATGGCACCGTCGTCGCATGGTTCACCTTCGGATGTAATAAAATACAAATAATTATCTTTTCTCATGAATAATTTTTCACGGCAGAAAATAGTTGAATGAGTCGGGTTTAAATTTTCCAACATAATTTCATCTTCTATCTCCCCGTTTTCTTTCGATAGTTTGTCTATCTCCTTTTCCTCCGAGAGAAGGTTACTCTTATTCATTTCGGTCTGTGGGTCATCCCTACTTCGTGTTTCGTTCAATATGCTATTGTCTTCCTTGCCTTCAGTTACCGTTGATGCGGTAATATGTTCTGCATCTCTACCATTGACCTTTTCCTTTTCTATTACGCATTTATTTTTATCATTTTCGGCAGTTTTTTTTACTGCTTTTATGTTTTCTTTGTTCTGCTCACGGGCTACGCGTCCCCTCGTGACCATATTATGAACGCACTCCTCCCCCGTTTGTTCGGTGACCGCCTCTTTTTCTTGCTCTTGTTCTTTTAGTTTTTCAGCCAGGGCAGCACTTCTTGTGACAATTAACACTCGATCCACCGGATTTCGAGAGAGAGCATCCGCTACATTCATTCTCCCTGGTCTGTATATCACCTCAAAATCATGTTCGGCCAGAGTTAAACGCCACCTCATAACACGTGAATTTGAATCTTTATGTGTCTGCATCCATACTAGAGGGCGGTGGTCAGTAATTACATAGAATTTTCTTCCAAAAAGATAGGGTTTAAAATGTTTTATAGAAAATACCAACGCTAGTCCCTCTTTATTGAATGCATCCCATCTTTCCTCTACCTCTGATAACACACGTGAGACATATGCAACTGGTTGATCATAGCCTATTTTATCCTGAGATAAAATTCCTCCTATCGCATAACCCGATGCGTCTGTAGTTAGATTAAAAGGTAGTTCGAAATTTGGAAAAGCTAATATAGGTTCTTTACATAATTTATCACGTAGAATTTCAAAAGCATACTGCGTATCGTCGGTCCATTTAAATTCTATTTCTTTTTTCAATAAGTTTGTGAGAGGTTTAGCTATTTTTCAAAATTGATGAATGAAGCGTCTGTAATAGCCTGCTAAACCTAAAAATTGTTTAATATTTTTTGCGTTTTTTGGCACCGGACAATTCCGAACAGCTTCCAGTTTCTTTGGATCTGGCCTTACGCCCTCTGCGCTTATTAAATGCCCTAAATAGGTTACTTCTGTTTTTTAAAATTCACATTTTTCCGGTTGTAATTTTAGTACCGCCTTTCGTAATCTGATGAATAATCTTTCTAATCTTTGTATGTGTTCAGCAAACGTGCGTGAGTAAACAATTATATCATCAATAAAACAAAATAATTCCTTATTAACTAAAGCCGCGAGTGCTATAGATAGTGCTCTTGAAAATGTCGCCGGCATAGTTCTTAGCCGAAAACTACCTCGATTAAAGTGATAGAGTCCACCATTTGTCACAAAAGCTGTTTTGTGGCGGTCTCGCTCATCGATTTCTAACTGGTGGTAACCTGATGCGAGATCGAACACAGAGAAGTATTTTGATCCTCCCAACTGGTCAAGTATTTCGTTAATATTTGGAAGAGGAAATTGATCATCGTGTGTTTTTTCATTTAAATTTCGATAATCAATTACCATTCTGTACTTTCTATTGCCATGTATATCTTCTTTCTTTGGTACTAAAAAACAAGGACTAGAGTATGAAGATGTAGAAGGCTCAATTATGCCATTTGCCAATAACTCTGCAACTTGTCTTTCTATCTCGTTTTTATGCACCGGTGGTAATTGAAACTATTTTGGAGTAATTGGCACTTTATCTACGGTTGGGATAGTTAATTTTAATATAGGTGTAGCCGCTAATTTTTCACCCGGAATGTGTAAAACATCGCTAAATCTTTCTATTAATTTTGTTATCTCTGTACGCTCTTCTGACAGCAAATGCTCAAAACGTAATAAAGATTTAATCTGACCGACGCGTTCGTTTGACAAAACTCTTTCTACCCGACAAATTACATGTTTCTCAATTCTCGAATTTGTATATTTCCCTTTAAGAAGTTTTTTCCACTTTTCTATTACTCCTAAACAATCATCAATCAGATATGTGCACGATGACTCGTCGAATGATCTAAGCTCAAAATGCGTTTTTAAATCGCGAAACATTTTGTAGTGATCGTTAAGAAACTCATTCTTATTTATTATCTTCAACAATATTTCAATTAATATTTCTATATCTTCGGCATTATCATACAAAATACTGTAACTTGCTTGGCCTTGATTGAGTAATTTTTGTAAGATTGTCAATCTTTCAAAAATAAACTCCTCATTCATTTCTTGATTGTTACTTGTATTAGAATTTGCTTTATCTTTCTTTTTCTTGGGATTATCTCCAGAATTTAATTTAGCATTTATATCCAAATTTGATTCCTCTTTCCTATTTGAGTTAGAATTTTTGTTTTGTTCTGAATTTCTTTTCGAATTTTCGTTTGCACTCGAGTTTGTTTTAAACCTAGACGAAAAATTTTCTTTAGAGTTTGATTTCAAATTTTCTTTTGGATTTGAAAAATTTTGATTAGAATTTGGATTTGAGCTAGGATTTTTATTAGAGTTCGCACTCGAGTTAGGATTTTGATAAGAATTCGCAATTGAGTTAGAATTTTGACAAGCATTTGCATTTAAGTTAAAATTTTGATAAGAATTTGTTATTGAGTTAGCGTTTTTACAAGAATTTGTACTTGTATTAAGGTTTTGACAAGAGTTTGTACTTGAGTTAGGATTTTGACCAGAGTTTTTATTCAAGTTAGAATTTTGATAAGAATTTATGATTGAGTTAAAATTTTGACAAGAATTTGTTCTTGTATTAAGATTTTGACAAGAGTTTGTAATTGAGTTAGAATTTTGATTCACTTTGTGATTTTCTTTTGAATTTGTTAAATTAACATCTTCATTTGAATTCGATATAAAAGTAGAATTCGATTTAGAATTTACGTTTGAATTTGATCTAAAAGTAGAATTTGGTTTCGAATTTTCGCTTGAATTTAACAAACTAAATTTCTCATCTCTCAAGTGGAAATTTCCGTCAGCGTTTGAGCTAACTCCAATAATTATTTTTAAATTTTTATAAGAGTCCAATTTTAATGTGACATTTTGATTTGCAAAATTTATTTCTTTTATATTATGTAAACTTAAAATCTCTTCTGTTTCACGTTTAGCTTGCTCCCGGTTGCTGGTGACCGTTCTTATTTTGATAAAGTTACTCTTGACCTGTGTTGGAGTTTGGGGTTCCATGGGAAAATTTATGAGTGGAAAAACTTCCTCTTTATTCTGACTTAGAATTTTTTTTATAGCTTCAGCCGTATCTTCAGTTTTCTTTTCACTCCTATTTCTATGTTTTATAATTTCCGAGTACACTTCCTCCGCTGTATCATTCTGGTCTACTTTTTGTGCGTAATTAATGCGTTTAATAGAATTTACTAGAGTTTTTTCATTTTCTTCATAGAACGGAATAGACAAATCACCAATAATCAGTTGCTTAGTTCCATAGTCGATTTTTGTTCCTAACTGAGAGAAAAAATCACTCCCTAGTAATCCATCTTCGTTTATTGGAAAATCATTATTCACAATATGAAATTCAATGGCGAGTTTTAAAAAATATAGTTTTATTTTACCTAAAGTAAAAATGCTACTGTCTGTTATGCCTTTCAATTCCAAAATTTCATTTTTATTAATTGGTGTTTTTTCAGCTAAATTGTTCTTTTTTAAAAGATTTGGTCCTGCGCCTGAATCTAATATTAAAAACATTTCTCTGTTATTACTCGGATTACTAAAGGAAATTATTGGTGATTTGCTATTTTCGCTTAACCGAACGTGTGCCCGATCCCCGCGGGTCCACCCGGTAGGCAACGGTTGCCTATTTTGGATGTTTGGTGGTTTCCCTGTGTATTGCCAGCAGTTTAAAGCAATATGACCTCTTCTGTTACATATTTGACACGTTTCTATAGTTTTACTATCCACTAAATATATTTTGTCTTTGGACGACTGCGGATTGTTCTGCTTTTCGTCTGGGCGCTTTACTAAGTCCGTCTCCCGTCTCGCGCCTTGTTGGCGGGGACTCTGACTGTTTCCCGCCTGTACTTGTGTATTTCTCTGACTATTGTTGTGTGCGAGTTTTCGACAGTTTATTATTGTATGCTCCTCTTTTTTACAATATCGACAAAATAATTTTGTTAGTTCATTATTTGAAATAGTGGCATTCTGTCTCTGTACATATTGGTCCCCCGTATTTCGTGGAGCCTGCGCGGGTCTATCCTGCGTCCATTGTGCCGGCGCGCCCGATCCCCGCGGGTCCACCCGGTAGGCAACGGTTGCCTATTTTGGATGTTTGGTGGTTTCCCTGTGTATTGCCAGCAGTTTAAAGCAATATGACCTCTTCTGTTACATATTTGACACATTTCTATAGTTTTACTATCCACTAAATATATTTTGTCTTCTCTTGAAGAATTAGTTTTCTTTTCCGTAATTATTTTAATAGTGTCATTTAATTCTTCTGGCTCATAACACGCGAAGTCCCTTTCGATTTCTATTGCTTCCGCAGTGGCCTTTTCTAAAGTTATGTAAAGTTCAATGTAAACCTCGAATAAAAAATTTTACCAAGTCTTTTTCCAATGCTTTTTGAGACTCTCGCATAGATCTCTTCTCACGATGTTCTGACTCAGTAATTTCGTGTCCTATCGCACGCACTCTATTTGAAAAAACTACTACGCTTTCATCGCATTTTTGTTTTACACTAGCTAATTCTCCGTGTAGTTGGTGATATGTTTTAGCCGAACCGAAAATACTGTCGAAAAAATTCGCTATATCATTTATTGATTCAAATATCTTTTTTGCTGCACTTTTTAGTGCCTCGCCGTGTAAACGTAATTTTATTAATTTTGCTAAATCTACCTCAAATTGTTCCGGGATAATGCTACATGCTTCCCGACAGCCTCGTATAAATTGTGTTAGAGGAATATTTACTCCATTGTATTTCGGAATTAATTCTAACGCATCCTTAATTGACAACGGCCTAACTTGCCCTAGGGTACTGTTTCCGGAAAAATTATTCATCCTTTGTGAAAAGTTATACTTTGGATTTACCAAATATGTATCCGTATTAAATGGTATGCTATACTTAAGCTGATCAGTAGGTAAAAAAAATTTTTCGCCGTTTCCTGAACTTGTTTTATTTTTTTCCTCGTCTGATGATTTCTGTAAAGATGATTTATTGTTTTCTAATATGGAATAAAATTTTGTGTTGTCGGCCGTAAATTCTGGATTATCGAAACTTATGTTGTTGATTATTAATTCCGATTTTGCCGTTACAGTCCCCGTGATATATTCGATAATATATTTTGGATCGATTCTTTGACTTATTAAATCTCCGAGCGCTTCAATTAAATATTTATCTTTACAACATTCTATTATATCGTCTTTACTAACGTGATCTGATAAAATTTCAATAAGTGACTATAAGTGACTTTATTCTTTTATCCTTTGTTTGCACTTCCGCGTCTAGTAAACCGCTTTCGTTACGGCTTTTAAAGAAATCTAAAATATTTGTTAGCGTTTGTCCCTCTGGTGAGTTAGGTTTTAGTTTTAACGCCTGTTTTAGCAGAATAGCCTCTGCTTCCTCATTACGCCTATCATTACTTCCTTTGGCTACCGACATATCATTCAAGTCCGCAAAACAAAAAATATCTACCTAATCCTTTCTAAGGAGGGGCCTCCAATTGTTACGTCCGGGTTACGTGACAATACAAGAACAAAGAAAATGAAACTTCATTAGTCTAATGGCTAAAAGCGCGTAATGTGACTTTTCCCGATTCGGACACAACGTGCATTGCTCCAGGATGGGACGGCAGGTAGGAAAATGACACGGACACGCGGTACGCCTCGAGACAGTGTGTGGAATTTTACTGACTTACCTTAGAATTTCCAACAGCCCTTGTGTGAATCTGTACTCCCGCCGTGACGCTTATAATGATATTGGACAGTTGCCGCTCTGTGGAAGTTTTGGTGTGAAGAACGGAGATACGGAGAGATTAGGATTCTTATAATCTCGAAATAATGAATACTTAATATGGATTTAAACACAACTTAAACTTTATTAACTTGTCAGTGCAAAACTAAGTAAAAATTACAGTGATGAGAGCTGATGTGAAGTCTACGCGAGTTGGCTTCTGAGCGAGAGATACCAGGAGTCTTCGTCCCCTTTTAAAGGTAAAAAGTTGTAAATCTTCCTGCCGTCGACTTTTTGATTTGCCTAGTTGTTGCTGCCTCGCTTTTCTCGATGATCTTTGATGATTTCGGCGGCGCACCCTTTGAGAATATTCGGCGAGTCCGGATACATAAATTATTTTAGAATACGCTACGCATATCGGGTAGAAGTGAAGGGAAAGGACAAGAAAACTGACTCTAGCTTGATTCAGTATTTTGCGCGGGAGTACTAATGCTTACTCCTCTAATTGGCGGCGAATCTCTGATGCTTGCGTGGATGTGCGTTTTGGTAATAAAAAAACGCGTAAAACTGCAGCAGGGGAGTGGCACACACTGAAGAGAGAATGAAAGAAAAACTAAAGGAAACCGTGCCTTCGTTCGAGGATCTTTTTGGTATTTGTTCTTTCTGGATGGCGGCGTCTTCTTGAGTGTTCATGCGTGTCCCTTTTATAGTGTGAGAGAATATGAAACAAGCGGCAATGCAGCAGATTCGTTGGGTAGGATGAAAAGAGAGGAAGAAAAACAGCGCACACCGACAACCACATCGGCAACGTCGCACGACGCGACAAGAGTCAAAATATACATCTCCTTCTACTTCGACACTCGAGTCATTTAGAGGAGAACACAATGATCGTGATGATGATTTAAGCGATGATAATGTTTTTCAAAGCGCGGATGAGAATAATGAACAGAAACCAAAAGTAGCAAATAAGAAAAATGTAGAACTATTAAAAGTTCCAGGTAGATCTACACGTGATAGAAAAAGTCCAATAAGATATCCAGAAAATATTTCGAATAATATTTATGTAAATTACTGCAGGGTAGATACTCCATATACATTTGACGTGGCGGTGAGTAGTAATGATAGTGAGAACTGGATACAAGCTATGGATAAAGAAATAGAAAGTTTAAATGAAAATAAAACATGGGAATTAGTTGAAAAAATACCACATGAAAAAGTATTAGATGTAAAATGGGTTTATACTAAGAAATCTGATGATACATATAAAGCGAGATTAGTTGTAAGAGGATTTCAGCAGACAAATGTTATTGACGACATATGCGCTCCAGTAGCAAAAATACAATCGTTAAAAATTTTGTTCTCCTTTTGTTGCCAGAATGGCCTAATTATAGAACAGATGGATGTAGTCACAGCATTTTTAAATGGTGAAGTAAGCTCGGAGGTATATATCGGTCAACCGAAAGGTTATAGCGATGGAACAAACAGGGTTTGTAAATTACATAAATCATTGTACGGACTACGAGAAAGTCCAAGGGCATGGTATAAATGTTTGGATGAATATTTGACAAAGATAAAATTTAAAAGGAGTAACGTAGATTATTGTTTATTATATACTCAAGGTGAGGGTGTAGATCAAATGTACTTATTAATATATGTCGATGATTTGTTCATTTGTAGTAAGAGTATAAAGAAAATTAAAAATTTAAAAAGAGTCTTGTCAGAAAAATTTCAGATGAAAGACCTAGGAGAAGTTAAAGAACACCTTGGTATTAATATAGAATATGATTATCGTAATTGTGATATGAAATTAAGCCAAACTAAGTATATAGAGTCATTAATGAATAAATATCAATTGCAGGATAGTAGATTATATAGTACTCCTATGGAAACAAATCTAAAAATTGAAAAGGCTGAAATATGCGAGTCAGATATTAAATATAGAAATCTGCAGGTGCATTATTATATATAAGTTCAAGTACAAGGCCCGATATAAGTTATAGTGTAAATTATCGGAGTAGATATCAAAATAATTATAATGAGACTCATTGGAAATATGCTTGGCGAATCTTGAAATACCTGTATTTAACTAAAGATTTAAATATGAATTATAAAAGGAATGTAAATTGCGAAATTATAGATTGCTGTGTAGACGCAGATTGGGCTGGTGATAATGTTGACAGAAAATCCACATCTGGATATGTTATTAAAGTATTTGGAAATGTAATTGATTGGAAATCGCGAAAACAAAAAACTGTAACAAAGGCTTCAACTTATGCAGAATATGTAGCCTTATCTGAGGCCGTTAGTGAAGTAAAGTTTATAATAGAGGTAATGAAAAATTTTAATGTAGAATTGATTGATCCTGTAAAGATATTTGATGATAACACAGGCGCGATAAATATAGCGAATTATGGAAACCTTACTAAGAATTCGAAGCACATAGAAATACATTATCACTATGTTCATGAAAGCGTGAAAGAAAAAGAAATTGTAATAATTAAAATTGACTCGAATGATAACGTTGCGGATATCTTTACAAAAGCGTTGTGTAAAGATAAATTTGAAAAGTTCAGAGAATTATTGAATATCATGTAATAAATTAAAAGTGTATATATATATATATGTAAGGAGGTGTGCTAAAAATAGTATACATCTATATTGTACGCATGAATATATACAGTAGGTATGTGTGAGCGCGCGACTGTATCGAGAGCGCGCAATGTCGTACGAGTCCGAACGTAAACATGTACCTCTCCCTTTCCTTATAGTGTGTGCGTGAGCAAGCATCTAAGTCGAGGAGCAGCGAACGATACGCTGCTCTCTCTCTCTACTTTTGTACGCCGAACGAGAAGTAGCTCGCACATGGCGCAAGGTAGCGCCGTGAACTAAGTCTCAATAAACTCTTTATTATATCACTACATTAAATAAGTCTCTCCTCAATTAACCACACCTCAACAATTTTTAAAAAATCTGTTGGTTATCGTCGCACGTCTACGTAACTCCCTTATGTGCGTAGACCGCGCGTCTCCGGCTACTTGGGTTTTAGAAATTGATTTTAAATTTGGCCCTTTTTTGGTTATTACAGAGGCACGCAGAACGAATTTTGGCGATTTTACAGCCACTAGGTGGCGGCATGAGATGGCAGTGTACTAGTCACCATGACCAGTCCAGAATGTTTGATACGAATGTGGATAATATTAAATTTTTTCCCTTACCTTCGTGAAATTCCATGACTCTCCCTGACGTTTTCCCTGGCGAAAAAAATTCTCTGACATTTCCCTGACTCCATGACTGTCCCTGACCACCTGGACACCAGGAAATATGATAGTTGCTTTATTGGTTTTAATCTTCAGCTAAATTCGCGATTGTGTCTAGAAATTGGCTTGAGCGATAGAACCGGAAATAGTGTAAACAATTAGCGGTAAATTTGCGACAAAATCTCAGCAAAAATCCAGTGTAGCTATGGCTAATCGCTGAGAATATATGAACGTGGTTATTTTCCTTGAGAATTGAGCTGCAACTTTAATTGTTTTTTTGTTTTATAGGAAAAAATTTAAGTGACAAAATAGCCGGTTGTGTAATATATTAGCAACAAATTAGCAAACAAAATATCCGATGGTGATAGTTTGTTCAATTAGGTTGTTTTTTCAATTATTCGAGAGTTTAAAAAATTACGTAAGTGGGGTAATGGCTGGGAGCCAATGGCGCCCTTTTGATTTTTGGATTTGGAATTAAGCCTATCTTGAAGCCACAAATTATGCCACCTGCCTATCAAAAACTGTTTTGTTCTTCAAAAGTGACAGCTGTGGCTCCGTCAGCTGAGGTCTTAAGGTAGCATGGTCTCGATATTTCGGAAACGGCTAGAGCAACAAAATGTGGATTAGCTTAAAAAATAAGCAACTAATGAGCAACTAAATATACGTCTATTAAGCTAGCAGATCACTTTTATGACCCGGGCTTATAAACAATCCGATAATTTTCTGCTAATTTTCTGCTAATTTTCTACACTCAACCGGATTTTTTTGCTCCAGCAGTTTCCAAGAAACATGTAATCTGTTAGTTTAATATTAAGCTAGCAGACCATTTTGGTTTAGTGCTAATTTTCTGCTGCAAGATGGGTGCAGTCGAAAATCCCAAAATCCTGCTGGAGATTTTTACTCCAGCCGTTTTCGAGACACGACGCATTTGGCTAGCTTAACATTAAGCTACCATAATATGTTCTTATACGTTTGCAAGTTTTTGCCTAAGTAACTTCAGACAGAGTGCATATTTTGTTACGCATTTCTTGCTGCAAGATAACCAGATTGAAAAATCCCAAAAGCCTTCGGAAGTCCAAAAACTTGACATAGACTTTGGTTAAGAGTATCACTATCACTATTAATATTACTATTTTGGAGCGACCTAAAAGCTCAATATTAACCTTTTAAGGACGGAACTGGTCGATATTTCGACCATCACTTTTGTCAGGCACTCGACGTGATAAATTCTTTGATTATATGTACAAATATCGAGTAAAAAAAGTCCAATTTCAAACGTAAAAATCCCCGTCCTGAAAAGGTTAATCTAACAAACCATGTTTCTGTATCTTTGCAAGATTTTACCCTATCGACTTCCGACATAGGGCATATTATGTTGCTAATGTGCTGCTGCAAATTAACCTGAATCAAAAATCCCAAAAGCATTTGAGAGTTCCAGAACTTGACTAGAACCTTGGCTAAGAGTACTATTTTCTGTATAAATGACCCCTAGCGAATAAATAACTATCAAGTATTTTGATGCAAATTTGTTTCTACTTTGAGCCCAATCGTATTTTGTTGCTCCAGCTATTTCCAAGAAATAAGTGATTTGCTGCCTTAATAATAAGACACGCAGTCATGCGGAAGGAAGCGTGATGATTTTCAAATAAACTCCAAATCTCAAATAGCCGAGGGATGCGAGCTTAGGTAGAAGCGAAAATCAAGCAGAGAAGACGGAGTAAGCAAGTTAATTATTAAATAACCTTTCAATTGGAAACTGTCGGGGATACGAGCTTCACGCTCATGAGGAAGGAAAGAACAAGGGCTGATGGGAGCGAGTTTATTATTATATGACCTCCAAAACCCAAATAACGAGGGATGCAAGTTTCACGTAGAAAACGAAGACCCTGTGGCGTGCACCGAAAAGTCCGTTAATTCTTTAACAAAGCCATAACTTAAACGAATGGAGGATGCGTGTGCGATGTTGGAGAGGGATTTTGATGAAAAATTGTTATTATACGTTACATCGTTTACCAGCCCCAAATGACAAAGATTTAAATTCTCAAAACTTTAAAAATCCCTTAAGAAAAATTTGAAGTTATCTTGCAGATCAATTTGTTAAAGAACAAATAAAAACACATAAATAAATCAAAATTATAGCGCTACGTTATCTTCTGAAACAAATATGAAATATCAGTGATCGAGGAAATTGATTTTGTATTCAGTAAAAGGTCAATCCAATTCGAAAACAAGTTAGTTCGCGCATCGTTTTGTTAAAGTAAAAATAAAAACTCGTCAATAATTTAGATTCAGTAAAAAAGAAATGCGAATTAATATGAAATATAAAATCTACATTGGTTAAAAAGTTTAAGCTCAGGCTTTGTCAGCCGGGGGATATTTTCACTCACGTGCGCGGGCTCAAAATCTATCGCTGGTCGTCTGTTCTGCGAAAGGCTCGTCACTGGAATGACGAAAATGTCCACTGTATATAGTCTAGCAGCCTGCGGCCATTTTCAACAAATACGATGGCCGGGAGCTACCGAACAAAGCCGTGGGCTCACGAGGGCCACTCGGCTACAAAGGTATGTACCGCTGCTCTGCGCAAATGTTTCGAAAATAGCTAAGTGATTGTAAAAGTAAATAGAGAGAGACAATAGAAACATACCCGCATATCAGAGTACGGAGCAGGAGTATGTACATTGTCTCTCGGAAAAATTACTAAGGTGGACGGGGGGGAGGGGGGGGATACACACAAAACTACAAAAAAATTTTTTTTAATTACAACACTGGGTGTAGATAATTATACAACATATTGCCAGAGCAGTAAATTGCCTCAAAATTGTAAAAAATATTCACAATTTTGTAATTTAAGTTTACAATTTTGTATTAAAAATTTACAATTTTTTTGTGATTTTATTACTCTGAGAATAGGTCGAATAACTACCTACATTCTCCATCTCTTCGAACCGCAAAATTTAAAACTTTCTAAGATCTAATAAAATTTGCATTACGAAAAATTGTAAGGTATATTCAAAATCTGCTATTAAAAGCAAAAATGAAAATACAGAAATATTTAAAAATTGTGATATTACGTTATATTTTGAAACAAACACAAAATATCAATGGTTGTCCATTTAGAAAGTGGTTGTCCATTTAGAAAGTGATCAACATTACCGAATTTTGATGAAAATTTGTTATTATACGTTGCATTGTTTACCAGCCCCAAATGTCAAAGATTTAAATTCTCAAAACTTTAAAAATCCCTTTACGAAAAATTTGCAGTTACCTTGCAGATCAATTAGTTTAAGAAAAAATGAAAACACAGAAATAATTAAAAGTTATAGCGATACGTTATTTTGTGAAACAAATACAAAATATCAGTGAGCGAAGAAATTGATTTTGTATTCAGTAAAAGATCAAACCAATTCGAAAACAAGTTAGTTCGCGCATCGTTTTGTCAAAGTAAAAATAAAATCTTGTAAATAATTCAGATTCAGTAAAATTGGAATAGAAGTTAATATGAAATATAGAATTTACCTTGATTAAGGCTTAAGCTCAGCGGTCGTCAGCAGGGGGATATTTTAGACTCAGGTGCGCCGAGTGCGCAAATGGAGGAGGAAGTATTATATATACGCTAGAGCTTTGAACTCTATCGTTAACCATTTGACTTGGCACTGATGTTTGAGTAAAAGTAAATATAGAGAGACAATAGAAACATACCAGCACACCAGAGTACGGAGCAGGAGTATGTACATTGTCTCTCGGAAAAGTGGTTGGGTCGATGGTTGGTGGGCGGAGGGGGGGGGAGGCGGATATAGACGATGCTACAAAAAAAATTTTTTTAAATTACAATACTGAGTGTAGATAATTATATGACCTATTGCCACAATAGTAAATTACCCCAAAATTGTAAAAAAATTAACAATTTGAATTAAAAATTTACAATTTGGTTGTGATTTTATTACTCTGAGAATAGGTCGTATCACTACACTCAGCATTGTAATTTCGGAATATTTTCTTAAATTCTGAATCACTTAGAAACGTAACATTTAAACTCTCTAAGCTCTAATAAATTTCGCATCACCAACATTTGTAAGGTATACTGAAAATCGACTATTAAATGAAAAAATGAAAATACAGAAATAATTAAAAATTGTGACATTACATTATATTTTGAAACAAATACAATATATCGATGATCGGGGAAATTCATTTTCTATTTGGCAAATGATCAACATTACCGAATTTTGATGAAAATTTGGTATTATACGTTGCATTGTTTACGAGCCCAAAATGTCAAAGATTTAAATTCTCCAAACATTAAAAATCACTTTACGAAAAATTTGAAGTTATCTGACATATCAATTTGTTAAAGAAAAAATAAAAACACAGAAATAATTAAAAATTATAGCGGTACGTTATTTTGTGAAACAAATACGAAATATCAGTGATCGAGGAAATTAATTTTGTATTCAGTAAAAGGTCAATCCAATTCGAAAACATGTTAGTTCGTGCATCGTTTTTTCAAAGTAAAAATAAAATCTCGTAAATAATTCAGATACAGTAAGATAGGAATAGTAGTTAATATGAAATATAAAATTTACCTTGATTAAGGCTTAAGATCAGCGTTCGTCAGCAGGGGGATATTTTAGGCTCAGGTGCGCCGCATGCGCAAATGGGGGAGGAAGTATTATATATACACTAGAGCTTTGAACTCTATCGTTAACCATTTGACTTGGCACTGATATTTGATTAAAAGTAAATATAGAGAGACTATAGAAATGTACCAGCATACCAGAGTACGGAGCAGCAGTATGTACATTATCTCTCGGAAAAGTGGTTGGGTTGCTAGGAGGGGGGGGGGGTATAAATAATGTTACAAAAAAAATTTTTTTTAAATTACAATACTGAGTGCAGGTAATTATACGATTTATTGCCAGAGCAGTAAATTGCCTCAAAATTAAAAAAAAATTCACAATTTTGAATTAATAGTTTACAATTTGGTTGTGACTTTATTATTCTGAGAAAAGATCGTATCACTACCTACACTCAGTGTTGTTATTTCACAATATTGTTTCAAATTGTGAATCCCTTAGAAATGCAACATATAAAACTTTCTAAGCTCTAATAAAATTCGCATTACCGAAAATTGTAAATTATCTTGAAAATCTACTATTAAATGAAAAAATGAAAACACAGAAATAATTCGAAATTATAGCTCTACGTTATATTGTGATACTAATACAAAATATCAGTGATCGAGGAAAGGACCCCGCACACAATGTATGGGAAAAAATCATTCAGTCAAATTTTGGGGGGTTTTGCCCATGAGAACTTTTGTTCAGGACCTCAAGATCTATCTTTTCCCCAAGTTTGATCCAATTTGACCGAATGATTATTTTCCATACATTGTGTGCGGGGTCCTTTATTTTGTTTTCAGTAAAAGGTCAAACCAGTTCGATTAACAAGTTAGTTGTCGCATCGTTTTGTTAGCGTAAAAATCGAAACTCGTCAATAATTTAGATTCAGTAAAAAAGGGATACTAATTAATATGAAATGTAATATTTTTGACTCAGGTGCTTAGCGTGCTCAAGATCTATTCGCAGATCGTCTGTCTCGCGAAAGGCTCGTCACCGGAATGACGAAAATCCTTACTGTATGTAGTCGTGCAGCCAGCGGCTGCTTTGAACGACTATGACGACGGGAGCTCCTGAACGAAGCCGATGGCTCACGATCGCCACTCGGCTGCAAATTTATATGCCGCTGCTCCGCGCAAATGAGGGAGGGTGTATATACTCTCGCCTACAGCTTTGAAATTATGCTTAAACATTTGACTTGGCTTTGATGTTTCAATAATTAGTGCTGACTAGTGATTGTTGCTTACTACTAATTTGTACTGTATATACTAATATATACTACTAATACCCTGATAGGAAATAACCCAACCAAAATGGCTTAGCTGCAATGGTTGGCCAATCGTTTTGGCCAACGAATAACAAAAATATTGACGAACGGTTGGCCAGTGGATGCTGAACTATCGTTAATTAAAAGCATTGAATGCGTGGACTAGGTCTTTGAGGTGGCCGATGATGGGTTCTAGGTGGTGCGCTCGGTAGTTTTATGCGTTACGATCTCAGGATGAATCTAATACGTGTCCCAGGTGTTCGAGGTAGCCGATGATGATGCCTAGGTGGTGCACTCCGCAGTTTTTTGCATCTAGGCGTCGGAATGCATTCCATGTGTGGTCTAAGTGGTCTGGGTAGCCGATGAGTCTAGGTGGTGTGCACCGTAAGTTTGTGGTTCTAGGTGTTGAAACTTATCGAATGCGTCATCTAGGTGTTCCGGGTGATCGATTACGGAGTCTAGGTGGTGCGCACCGTAGGTTCTTGGCTGTAGGTGTTGGATGTTATCGAATACGTGGCCCAGGTGTTCGGGGTAGCCGAAAATGATGTCTAGGTTGTGCGCTCCGTAGTTTTTTGCATCTAGGTGTTGGAACACATCAAATGCGTGGCCTCGGTCTTTGGGAGAGCATATCATGATGTTTAGGTGGTGCGCTCCATAGTTTTTTGGCTCCAGGCGTTGGAACGCATCGCAAACGTGGTGGACGAGAAAATTTACGAAGCGCATTACCTAGACACCGTCATCGGCTACCCCGACCACCTAGACCACGCATGGAATACATTCCAACACGTAGACGCAAACAACTACGGAACGCACAACCTAGACATCGTCATCGGCTACCCCGAATAACTGGACCATGTATTCGATGAGATCCATCATCTGCAGCGAAGAACCTACGGTGCGCACCATCTAGACTCCGTAATCAGTTACCCCGAAGACCTACACCACGCATTCGATGTGTTCCAACACCTAGATGCAAAGAACTACGGAGCGCACCACCTAGACATCGTCATCGGCTACCCCGAAGACCTACACCACGTATTCGATGAGTTCCAACACCTAGATGCAAAAAATTACGGAGAGCACCACCTAGACGTCGTAATCAGTCACCCTGAACACCTAGACGACGCATTCGCTGAGATCCAACACCTACAGCCAAAAACCTACAATGCGCACCATCTAGACTCCGTAGTCTGCTACCACGAACACCTGGACAACGTATTCGATGAGATCCAACACAAACAGCCAGGAACCTATGGTACGCACCATCTAGACTCCGTAATGGGCTACTCCGAACACCTGGACGACGTATTCGATGAGATCCAACATCTACAGCCAAGAACCTACGGTGCGCACCACGTAGACTCCGTAATCGGCTACCCCAAAGACCTAGACCACGCATTCGATATGTTCCAACACCTAGATGCAAAAAACTACGGAGCGCACCACCTAGACTCCGTATTCGGTCACCGTGAATACCTAGATGACGCATTCGATGAGATCCAACATCTACATCCAAAAACCTACGGTGCTCACCACCTAGACGCCATAATCGGCTACCCCGATCACCTAAACCACGTATGGGATGCATTCCGACACCTAGATGCAAAAAACTATGGAGCGCACTACGTATACTCCGTAATCGGTCACCCTGAATACCTAGACGACGTATTCGATGAGTTCTAAGACCTAGAGCCACAAACCTACGGCGCGCACTACCTAGACTCAGTCATCGGCCACCATTTACGAAGCTAATGACCCATTTATTTGTATCAAGAAATCACTTTTATTATTATAGCATTCATTGGCCAACCGCAAGGCTTATTCCGTGACGAAATAAGCGGTAATTATTACCAACCGTTAGTTAAACGGTTGGCCAAACCTTTGCAATTTGGTGAACGGATGGCGAAAGGTTGGTTACCATTTCTACCAGGGTATATATTGTAGTAATAGACGAGATTATACTTACACAATGACGCTAACTCTTGTTATGAATGGTGATAGATCCTCCTCGTGGTAAATCTTTAAAACATTGGCTAAAATAAATCTATTGTGCAAAAGATTTATTGTTAAAATAAACTAAAGTTTTGGACATATGTTATCTTATTTTGATAAAATGTTGAATAACAGCTTTTTTTAAAAACAGTAACGATTAATCTTGAATAGTCTTAAAAATCTTCTTAAAAAACGAAAATAAAATTGGAGAAGGTGGGATTTTATGTGATTTTTCCATAATTAAAAAATAAATATTCCTTTCAAAGTTATGAAAGTTTAAAGTTTCGTTACGTCTGTGACGTATCTCTAAATTCAATTTAACAATGCATAATTATCACCAGTAAATTTCTGACATACAAATGTCGTATATTTCGTATATGTTTAATGACGTTATTAAATCTCAATATTAATTTCTTTGACCCGCAAAACGATGCGAGTGCGAAATTTAACAGTACAGCAATTTCGGCTACGCAACAGCCAGCGTGACGTAGCGAGCCACTGACCTTGTGAAACCAACCGCTCATCGCAACTTTGTTTAGAATCAGCACTTTTAAATGTGAAATCGAAAGGATGATATTTAAATGTTTACTAAATTTGTTTAAAAAAAGGATTTTTACTCAGCGTCAAAATCATCTTCAACCTAATTTAACCGCTTAATAAATACGGTGACTCTCAACACACAAATTAGTAATCGTGCAAAAGTCGCGAGCTCCGTACCAGTCCAGCCGACAAGAGGAGAAGCGAATATTTTATACGGGTCAAATACCCTACATTCAATTACGAAGAGAATTTCTTATATCAATAATTTCAATAATCTATCGCTATTATATATTGTTTAACAAAGTTAATAAGTTGTAAATCGCATAGTCTTATTTATAAACCTTATATCTTTCAATAAATAATGCATCTAACTAATCAGCTGTTTATTATTTACGAGAGCCTACGCCCAGAATAAAGGTAATATAAATCAAATATCAATTGAAAATATTATATATATATATATATATATATATATATATATATATATATATATAAACACTAGGAAGTTAATGATCTAATTTCGCAAGATTTTTGGGAAGCACATTTTACAGAGAACACGCTGGGAGGAACTTCTATCTCACGCAGCCAAATCTCCCTCCGTGACTGTGTTTAAGAAACGCTGACTCGCGATATGCTTGTGACGTTCGGCATTATTTCAAACACTACGTAGCTAATGATATAATTTGGCAAGATTCTCAGAAGTCCCGATTTTTCTGCGATTTCGTCGGAAAGAATAACTATTTGCTGCTAATCGTTGTCAGAAGATCAATTTAGTTGCTACTGAAAATGTGAGATAGCCAGATTTTTATTCGCAATATAATCTAAAACAATGATCTCAAAATACTGAACTACTAAATACTAGGAAGCAAATGATCTAATTCCGCAGTATATCCGGGAGGCACCATTTTCTTGCAAATCCGGCGATAGGAACTTCTATTCCATGCAGCCAATTCGCCGTCCCTGATTATATTTCAAATAGGCTAACTCGTGATATTCTTGCGGCGCTGGCCAATGCAACAATCACGACAGGGCTAATAATATAATTTCAAAAGATTTTCGGATGTCCCGATTTTCTTGCGATTTCGTCAATGATAATAACTTTATACTTTTACTTGGTGTCAGAAGACGAATTTCGTCACTACAGAAGATCTGAGGTAGACAAATATTTATTCGAAATATAATCTAGAACGTTTATCACATAATACCGAACTAGGAAACACTTGCAAGCAAATGCTCTAATTCCGCAGTATTTTCGGGAGGCCCATTTTTTTGCGAACTCCCTGGGAGGGACTCCTATCTTACGCAGCCAAATCTGCGTCCATGACTGTGCTTAAGAAAGGCTAGTGCGCGATATTCTGGTGTCGCTGGGCAATGCAACAAATCCTAGGAAGCTAATGATCCAATTTCGCAAGTTTTTTGGGAGTTCCGATTTTCTTGCGCTTTCATCAGTGGGAATAACTTTGTGCTTTTGCTCGATACCAGAAGGTAATTTAGTTGCAACAAAAGTTCGGAGTTAGCCAAATATTTCTTCGTAATATAATCTAAAACAGCGATCTCATAATACTGAACAACTAAATACTAGGCAGCAAATGTTATAATTCCGCAGTATTAACGGGAGGCACAATTTTTGCAAATCCGCCGATAGGAACATCCATTCCCCGCAGCAAAATCTCCGTTTCTGACTTTTCTTTGAATATGTTAAATAGCTATATTCTTGCGATGCTGGGCAATGCAACAAACACTAGGAAGCTCATGATCTAATTTCGCAAGATTTTCGGGAGGCCCATTTTTCTGCGTACTCGCTGGGAGGGACTTTTATCTCACGCAGCCAACTCTCCGTCCGTGACTGTGTTTAAGAAAGGCTGACTCGCGATATTATTGCGACGCTGGGCAATGCAACAAACTCCAGGAATCTAATGATCTAATTTCGCAAGATTTTCGGGAGTCCCTATTTTCTCGCGATTTTGTCAATGGGAATAACTTTATGCTTTTACTGGGTTTCAGAAGATAAATTTGGTTGGTACAGAAAATGTGAGTTAGCTAGATTTTTATTCATAATGTAATCTAAAACAACGATCTCAAAATACTAAACTACTAAAATACTAAACTACCAGCAAGCAAAATATATTAATAGATAAATATATAGATAAATATATATATAATATATACACTTATCAGGGTTTATGTAGCCCAAGACTGTATATTAGTACCTAAAGCCCAGAGTTCCCTATGGCAAGTGACTAAAGAAATAAGGCACCCTGGGGTTATGGACTCTAGGTCGGGCCGCATAAACCCCTATATTTAGAAATATTATGAAGCCCGGGCTGCATAATCAAAATCGGGCTCGATAAACCCCTATATATAAAAAAACGGGCTTTATATATACACTTATCAGGGTTTATGTAGCCCAAGACTGTATATTAGTACATAAAGCCCAGAGTTCCCTATGGCAAGTGACTAAAGAAATAAGGGACCCTGGGGTTATGGACTCTAGGTCGGGCCGCATAAACCCCTATATTTAGAAATATTATGAAGACCGGGCTGCATAATCAAAATCGAGCTCGATAAACCCCTATATATAAAAAAACGGGCTTTATAAACCCCTTTCGAGAAATGTATAATATATATAATCTATTATAAACATATTTTTAATAGATTTCTCAATGAAAAAACGTACGTACATAGACAAAATTACGATTTCATAATTTAAGGTGAAATACTAAAAAAGAATATGCAGACGAAGCTGAAAAGCAACAAGTGAAGCTGATCATATCGTCAATAGCATCTGAAAGGTTATATATGTAAAAAATTTACAGGCGAAGCTGAAAATCAACAAGTGAAGCTGAACGTAGCCTTCATGGCATTTAACAGTGATAATATGCATATTATTTGAAATAATCGGTTCGAAATCTTGGTATCAGTTCTGAGAAAATATGTTTGTACTAAAATAAATCAATTGAATTAACGTACGTAACGTCGAAGGAGTTACAATTTGATATAATTAAAGGTTAAATACGAAAAAACATATGCAGACGAAGATGAAAATTAACAAGCAAAGCTGATAGAGTCTCGATAGTATCTAACTTTGCAACAATGCATATTATTTTAAAAAATTTACAGGCGAAGCTGAAAATCAAACAGTGAAGCTGAACGGAGCCTTCATGGTATTTAACAGTGATAATATGCATATTATTTGAAATAATCGGTTCGAAATCTTGGTATCAGTCCCAAGAAAATAAGTTTGTACTAAAATAAATCAAATGAATTAACGTACGTAACCTCGAAGAAGTTACGATTTGATATAATTGAAGATTAAATGCGAAAAAAATATGCAGACGAAGACGAAAATCAACAAGTAAAGCTGATAGAGCCTCGATAGCATCTAACTTTGCAACAATGCATATTATTTTGAAAGTTAGTTCCGAATGTTAAAATTTGCTTCAATAAAATTTGCTTGTACTAAAACATATTAAGCATATCAAATTATAGTATTAATAAAAACATAAAATTTATTAGTTGTGTTATTGTCAGAAAATGCCTATTGAACGAAAATATGATAATATTTGCTAAATTCTTTATTTTAATGTACTAGAAATTCAACATCTGAGTCTCTTTAAAATCCGTTTTGCAGTAGATGTACCCTCTTTATTGTATAACTATTTTAAAAAATAAAAATTTTAATTTTGATCAATGTTTTTGCTTTATATAAATAGTAATACTCATGGCACGCACGTATATAAAATCTTATCTGCCTGCATTATTAACTTTTCTATATTTTTTAACAGAATTTTCATGTTTTTAGTTAGAAAATAGTACAGATCAATAGATTTCTCAATGAAAAAACGTACTTACCTCGACGAAATTACGATTTCATAATTTAAGGTTAAATACGCAAAAAGAATATGCAGACGAAGCTGAAAAGCAACAAGTGAAGCTGAACGTAGCAGCCTTCATGGCATTTAACAGTGATAAAATGCATATTACTTGAAATCTTGGTATCAGTTCAGAGAAAATATGTTTGTACTAAAATAAATCAAATTAATTAACGTACGTAACCTCGAGAGATTTACGATTTGATATAATTAAAGGTTAAATACGAAAATAAATATGCATACGAAGATGAAAATCAACAAGTAAAGCTGATAGATCACCCCTATAGCACTCAATATTGGAGCAATATTGCCTCAATATTACTTCAACATATTCTCCATATTCGGTAATGTTCCCTCAACTTAAGTATACATGGATGCAACCATGGAGCAATATTGCTGCAAACCATGATTTCCGTTTTTCTATTGCTTTTTTAAAGTATTGGGTCATATTCTCTGTCACAGCAATATTGCAGCAATATTTAGCCAATATTTCTCAACACGAAAGGAATATTAATTTTATAATTCTATTTTTATCCTAATTTTTCTCATGATTTTGCAATATTGCAAGAATATTTGTATAATATATATCAACACTAGATGAATATTCCCGTATAGCACTGATTGTTGGAGCAATATTGCCTCAATGTTGCTTTGACATAAACGCCATATTCGTGAGACTTAATAACACGAGAGGCGCATTACCCCTACAGCACTCAATATTGGAGCAATATTGCCTCAATATTGCTTCGACATATTCTCCATATTCGCTAATGTTTCCTCAACATAACTGTACATGGATGCAACCATGGAGCAGTATTGCTGCAAACCATGATTTCCGTTTTTCCATTGCTTTGTTAAAATGATGGGTTAGGCTCTTTGCCACATCAATATTGCAGCAATATTTAGCCAATATTTATCTACACGAAAGGAATATTAATTTTATAATTCTATTTTTATGTTGATTTTTCAGGTGATTTTGCAATATTGTAAGAATATTTGTATAATATATATCAACACTAGATGAATGTTCCCGCATAGCACGGATTGTTGAAGCAATATTGCCTCAATGTTACTTTGACATAAATGCCATATTCGCGAGACTTAATAACACCAGAGACACATTAAATTTGAAGTGCTTATGTTATACAAATTTATAAAATTATAAATTTGAAGTGCTTATGTTTTAAGGGGATTCCTTAGTGGAAAAAAACGACTGATTGAGGTTAGGTCAATCTGTTTTACCGACCGATATATATATGATATAAAAAAAATAGAATTGATGTTTAGCGCCACTTCCGTCATAAGTCATAACTATCAGAAAGTAGCATAAAATTTGACTGACAGATGGCGCAGAAGCTCATGAAAGTATTATGATACGTTTTTTAACATAACTGATAATGTTATGAATTTTCCTTGAATAAATATTCAAATTTGAATAAATATATTGCGAATTCTTGTTATATATACAGCATGAGGTATAAAAATATATGCTAGCACTGTAACATCTGTGCAATACGTGATATGCTCAAAATTATCTCTATTACGTACAATAAACTTATAGTTTAGTAATATTTTATACTTGATAATTATATATTTTTTATAGATATAATTATATCACAAAATAAAGAGCAATTGGTGCGCCCATTAGATAGCACTTTGACTATTTTGGTTACGTATACTATATTACGTATACAAATACATATTAGCACTGCAATATGCGTGCAGTATACGATAGATTCAAAACTATCGCTATTACGTACATTAAATATATAGTTTAGTAATAATACTTTATAATTCGCTTATGCTATTTGTACGTCAGATTTGTATATAAAAAGTATATACATCTATAACAGATATGATTTCTCTATGTCAGATGTCAAAACAAAACAAACATCACAGCGAGATGTTTCTGAACTTATTCTCTGAAACAATATACGTTACATCAGACCGTACGAATAGCAAGAGGCATATATTTATAATTCAATATTTTCATAAACATATAACAAAACAAAGAGCAATAAATAAGCTCACTAAATAGCACTTTGACTATTCTGATTACGTATACTATATTACGTATACATATATACATTAGCAATAAATAGGATATTATTATTTATTATTATTTTTAATACAGCTGCTAAGCTATAACTAAAAGTGGAAATAAGGATTATAATTAAATTATTGGTTGTTGGTGAAAATGAGATACCATTACATACATTATCATTACACAATTAGTATATTAACAATTAATTACTACTAATTAATTGTGTATTATGTAATTAATTACAAAATTTGACCCACGTGATATACCAGGGACCCTCATCGGCTACTCAGAGAACTCAAAAGGCTTACCGAGTGCAAAGGCTCATCATAGTTTCCCGAGACTTTAAATTTCTTAACGAATTTCATTTTCACAAATGCTCCCGAAAAGGCACAAACAGTGTTGCCTAGATGGGGAAAGCGTGAATGTCGGAGCTAATCACTCATTAACAGTTAATTCGTTAATTGCAATCAAATGCATCTGCCATTCACTCCATTTGTGCCGCACAAAGAGCCGAATTGCGCTCTTATCCAAGAGCTAAGCAAGACGAACACGCCGACAATAGATAAATACACTAAATACAGAAAACGTGGTCGACAAGGGGAATGGCATTGAGGCAGTACACGGGGATGCCGAAGTGAGGTTAGCAATATCCGAAACATTTTTACATGTGTTGGAGCAGTCAATCACAAACTCCACGAATACGTCGGTTCTCCATTCCGGGTTTACAACACTGATGTAAAAATATTTTGCAAACAAGTTAAAAATACTATAAATTCAAATTTTTTTAAAAGAAAAAAGGCAAGTAGGTTAACCAATTTCCTGCAGACTCACTTTCAAAATTTAGGACATTGCACCAAATCATTGCCCAAGTTCAGAGGTTGCCGATGTCCACAAAAAATACTCCATTTGGTTCCAATAAAATAAAAGCCGGTAACAGCAGCAGCTCAAGACGTCGTGATGTCATCTACGGCAGCTCTTTACCCTAGACAATAAAGTAAAATTAAAACATGATTAAATTAGTAGGGGCGGAGCACAGAGAAGCCATGCCTCTGTCAAAGGAAAGGGAAGAGTTGCAAGATAGGTGTCACTTGTATAGTAAAAAAAAGTTAACCTTACAGCAAACTACTCACCACAAAATTTTTCCAAAAAGTTCAGGGGTTGCCGATGTCCACATAAAACACTCCATCATTTGGTACAAACAAAAAGAAAACCGGTAACAGCAGCAGTCAAGACGTCGTGATGTCATCTACGGCAGCTCTTCACCCTAGGCAATAAAGTAAAATTAAAACATGATTAAATTGGTAGGAGTGGAGGACAGAGAAGCCATGTCTCTGTCAAAGGGAAGGGAAGAGTTGCAGGATAGGTGTTACTTGTATAGTAAAAAAAAGTTAATCTTCTTACAGCAAACTACTCACCACAAAATTTTTCCAAAAAGTTCAGGGGTTGCCGATGTCCACATAAAACACTCCATCATTTCGTCCAAATAAAAAGAAAACCGGTAGCAGCAGCAGCTCAAGACGTCGTGATGTCATCTATGGCAGCTCTTCACCCTAGGCAAGAAAGTCAATTTCAAACATCGGAGATAAGACAACGGAGTCGCAAGGTCCGAACGTGTCCTACGCCTACCTTGTTGATCCGCTTCAAAGCCATTTGACGCGCTGTGTCGTGTCGATTATCAGTATCTTGCGGCCCTTGGCGCCCATGGGGACAGACGGACTACGACTGTGGAGAGACTGCCGACAGCAGCAGCAGCAGCAGCAGCGGAGGTGGCGGCGACAGCGGCGGCGGCGGCGGCAGCAGCAGCAGAAGGTAAGAGCGGCACGACGTCGCGGTAGACTGCTGGCGAAGATGCGCACGGCCCCGCGGGTTCACACTCGGTGCAGCGGCACACGCAGAGCTGGGACACACGGAGAGAGTAGAGAGCGCAGAGACGAGTTACAGAGAGGAGCGAGCGAGATTTTTGGTATTAATAAATATAATTTTTTAAGTAAAACTTAAAACAAACTCAAGTGTTGGATTTTTACAAAGTTATCGATGCTGGTATTATTTCAATTACGATTTAAGTTTTGCTGGTGAATGTAATCACGACGTATAACTAAATTGTTACATTATTCTTAAAAATTTTATCCCTATTAAAATAGGGATTTTTGAAAATTTGTGTAAACACAAAGTGTGTGAAAAGCGTGTATTTATCTATTTTATGCAAAAGTTATATGAATGAATTACAAAAACTTTGTCAAAATTTTAGAGAAAATTTTACACAAACATTTGTGTAAATTGAAAACGCTTGTATAAATTAAAAATTTCACACACTAGTGTAAATTACATACAAACATTGTATAAAATTGTACTTTCTTTTTCACAATTTGTAATAATAAAATTGTCACCTTTGCTATGACAAAAATGTTGCTGGTACTTTTAATTTATATAATATTGCATTTGATCCGGTATCACTCACAAAATCCAAAAAGTAATATAAGTACATCAGCATTAATAATGTCAACCCAACACTTGTACAAATGCCTTTCATATTTAATCCAGTTTTACAAACAGATGTAAAATTGCTATTTTTATATACGCTTCTTACTATATTGTAATGGCAAAAATTATATTTAGCTATTTTTTTTTTATTTATGTTTAAAAAATAATTGACTAAGTATTGAAAATGAGATCAGAATTGAGATCAGAAGTAAATTAATTACAAATCTTGGCACCTAAGAATACATTACAAACCATAAATATAACTGGCTAAGGCTTTGGCTGCTCTGTATTAGCTGAAGTATCAAATTTCACATGCCCATTACAAAAATTAGCATAGGTTGTAATATAACAATATTGACAATAAAAGTGAAGTAAAAGTTTTAAAATAGTGTTATGTGTTCGTTTTACATCATCGAACATAAAAACAAAAAACGTTGCCAAGCAACTAGTTTGTTGTTCTCGATTTGAGTTAGTTAGTTGATTCGAGACGCTGTTGTTGTTAACACGTATTATCTCTGTGTTTATGATCTTTAATAAACATACGCTATTCTTTTATAATAATAGTTTGTTATTATTTATTGTATGTGTGTGTGAGTGTAACAATAGTACTCTTTAATTATTGTGAAACAACCTATGTTCGTGTAGTTGTTAAAAAATTTGGTAACCATATTGACAACTACACGAACATAGCTTGTTTCAGAATAATTAGACAGTACTATTTTAAAAGAGTTTTACGTGACTTTCATTGTCAACGTGTTATATTAAAACCTATGCTAATTTTTCCAATGGTCATGTGAAATTTGTTACTTATTCAGGGGTTACAGAGCATCCAAAACCTTAGCCAGTTATATTTATTGTTTTTAATATATTCACAGGTGCCAAGATTTGTAAATGATTTGCTTCTCTTCTCAGCTTTTTAATAAGAATTCATTTAAGTGCTATAGAGGATCAACAGTATGATCTTTACAATTACAAATTTCATATTTGCTCTGATGTGAAAATTAATGAGTTCTTCATGTCTCGGAGTTTTCACATGAGTGTCTACAATCTTCTTAATAGTGAACATCGTATTGTAGATCCTCTACAGCACTCAAATGAGCTGATTGTCATTACCAAGCTGAGATCTGAAGCAAATTAATTACAAATCTTGTCACCTAAGAATACATTAAAAACCATAAATATAACTGGCTGAGGCTTTGGATGCTCTGTAACAGCTGAAGTAACAAATTTCAGATGCCCATTGGAAAAATTAGCATAGGTTTTAATATAACAATGTTGATAATGAAAGTCATACGTAAAACTCTTTTAAAATAATACTGTCTAATTATTCTGAAACAAGATATGTTCGTGTAGTTGTCAAAATTGTTACCAAACATTAGAAAGAGACAGAAGCTCCTCCCCGAGAAGTCTATTAACCTCTATCGCGTTAATCGCGTAAACTGCGTAATCGCCGAAAATTTCTCTTGACGGAAGCTCACCAGTCGCGGGGCTTCCAGGCCCGCCACTCAGGTGAACGACTACGGCCTGACGAGGATGGCGGGGGCGGTGTGCTGTGTTGCTGTCGCTGATTCCTCCGCTGCTTCTCGTCGGAACCCCTCGTCGGTTTCGCCGTGGTCTCGTCGGTCCTCGCTTTGCGGCGCAAATCTGCTCGGACAAAATACCAATCAGAATTCCTGAGTTTTTCGCGGGCTTTGCCCCTACAAGACACACAGAAAAAAACACAGAGGAGATGTATGGCGTATGTGTGAAGGCTAGCTCGGATGCGGGGATCCGATTACGTGAGGGTGAGCTCACATGAGACGGAATGATGCCGGCGGAACGCATTTAAGCCCGTGAGAGCGAGAGAGAGGTCGACGGAGTGTTCTTCCGCGAATGTCTCTCTTGCACTCACGGGTTTAAATACGTTCCGCCGGAATCACTCCGTCTCATGTGAGCTCACCCTGAGAGGCACAATATTGTGTTGCTATGGGAAACATCTGGGCAGTGTTGTAGATAGGTACCGACAGTATCCTTGTTCTATGCTAATTGTCGAGGTTTGCGGTGACATATACATCAAGAGAAATGAACGTGTATAAAGTGAATAGGTTGAGATCAAATTACGTTGATAAGAATACCGATTTTAGGTGTTTTTTCTAGCTAAAAGTGCAATTTTTGAAATATTATTTGCACGGGATACATTTAAAAATTTGACCGACAAGAGTTTAAAAGCACAGAAGCGTGATTTCGAATAAGGTGGAACACTTTCTATTAGAGCTTTGTTAAAACCGAAAAAAGTTTTTCAAAATTTAGATATAAAAAACATTACTTAAAAAATATACTACTTGCAAAAAAAAAAAAAAAAAAAAAAGGATAAAAAGGATTATGTGTAGGTACTAAAGTTATATTTAATTTACGTGCTACATAAACAAGCTTTAGTATTATTTTAAAAAAAAGCAAATTGTTTTCAAGCTCTATTTTTCTTAAAAAGCATCCTTTATTTCTTAGATACTTTGAGTACCTATATCCGTATCTAGCATGACAGATACAGATCATGCCCATATTGTTTACAAAGCATACCTCTCCATTTGCCATTCGCCGCTATGATGGTATTTGTCCTTCTTATCCTTACGCTCGGCTTGATATTTCGGATGTTTAAAATATTTAAATTCTTTAAGTTTCTTTGCGAGTCGACTCTCAGAAATATCGATCCCTATATTTGGATCAAATTTGAAACTGTTATCTAATTGGTTTTTAGTTTTATCTAATTTCTTATTATAATCAACGTCATCATCATTTTCATAATCATCATCGTCAATTTCATCAACTTTATACTGACTTTTAAATTCATGATCTTTCTTATTATGATTGTGTTTATGTTCATTATCTCGTTCCTTTTTATAAGAGTCGAATTTCCGGTCATGATTATTCTTTCTTTTGTTCTCATATGAACTCTCATGGAAATGTTCTTTAGTTTTTTTGTTATATTCATTTTTGTAGTTGTCATCTATTTTTTCGTGTTTATTGTACTTCTTTTCTTCTTGAAAATATTTGTCTTTAGTTTCGTATTTATTTTTTTTCCAGTTGTTATCATATTTCAATTCGCCTTTACTTTTTGCGCTAATATTTTCTTCGCTGTATTCTTTTTCAGAAGAATAATCTTCAAACTTGTAATTCTTTTCTTTCAAACTCCACACTCGGTCTAAAAAAGTCCACTTTACGCCCTTGGTACACAATATACTATTACAAACCTTTTCTCAGATGGTTTTTAACTATTATTAGTTCCAAATACTAGTTTTACACTCCTTTTGAACTCAATCATATCTGCAAGTGCTTTTGGAGTTTTACACAGATCATTTTCAGCTACTGTATTGGAAGCATTTAATTTTTTTCAGTTAAACAAAAGTTTCTGTAGGTATCTTCAAGTAATTCTAGTCTATCATCATAAGCATGGTAATCTATTAGCTTTTGTACATACAATTTCTCAAACTTTTTCCAAATTTCAAATGACTCATCTGGCACTGGTTTGGTACTTTCATGTTTCTGATGAGCCAGAGTATCTATTAATTTTTTAAGTCTGGCATTGTTGTTTGTAACTGATCCAAAATTTGTTTAACTATTAAAAAATAAAAAAGAATTACTAAGTATAAGTAAGAATACTTAAGTAAACTTAAGTAATTACTATAATTAATGCAAAATCAGTATTATTACCTTCACTCAATTCTTTAAACTTTGCTTCTAAATCAGGCATTCCCTTTAACTTATCATTCATATCTGTATCCACAGGAGTTGTTGGCTTATTTGCTGGAAATTGCAATAATTGGCCAGCAATAATAGCACCAACAATCATAATAACAGCAGACAAAGCTAAGAATAAATTAGTAAAGTCTGGTCCCTAAAAGATAATACACAAATCAATTGACTTCTGCTTAAAATTATTAAAAAATTTTAAATTATTGTCAAGATGCCAAATAAACCAATATGGCTTTTTGCTAAAGATTTGTATCCTGTTAACATTTGTCAAATTTAATACTAATTTTCCGAAGCGGTTAATCAACATTATTTTATAAAAGTTCATAAATATATTAAAAGAAAATAATTACAGAACGTGCAGTCATCCTCGCGGTGCAGGGAAGTAATTGTGCTAGAGAACTTTCATTTATTTTCCAGTGTAAAGCCTCAATTCTATCAAAGGTAAAGTCTGTAGATACTTGTTCTTCATTTTCATCAGATATTACAGATACATCATCCGAATCAATAATCTTTCTCTCCAGCTTCTTCTCCTTCTTCGACTTTTCCTGTTTCAAGTTTGGCAGCTTCCTCTTTCTAAATATCAAGTCAAATTGTAAATACTAAAAATACAGGCTTCTTAAAAAAAATACAAGTTACTTCAATAAACAAGACTACCTCAAACTTTTCTCACAAAACTTCATGTACTGATATTTTTATTCATAAAATATATGCATATAGATTATTAATGGCTCAAATAAATAATCATAATTCACCTGACAAGCATCTTCGGGGACAACAATTTCCTTAGGCTCGCTCAAATTCTCTTCCTTCTCAGTTATCTTGGATTCCTTCTTTCCAATAATGGTCCATTCGTCTGATGACAAGCTGTCATCAATATCTTGCTGCTTCTCCACTGCTATGGACTCAGCCATTTTTCCTGCACCCAAAAGACATTAGCGTCACCCAAATAAACTAAATTACAACGTGAAAGAAACCACGCGAGTACTACCTGTCCTTTAACCAACGTCAATTAGCGACCGCTCCCAAACCAAAATATTTACAAAACACAGCGAAAGAGAGAGAGCAAAAAAGACTCGACCAACGCGCGCGTCAGCACTCACAGATCTCACCACCACGTGCTTTCACCGAGAGACAAGGGAGAGCTGAATGTGTGCAATTTCGGGCGTTTATTTCGGAAATGCTCGCAACTACGCGTTATCAATATATTGCCAAAAAAAGCAGCGCGACCGTTCGCTCGAGAGTCAAGATTCTCGCGCGACAGCCGCTCGTTTCTCTCGAGCTTGGTGCGCTTGGACGCGCGTATTAAAGATTGTAGCAATAGCAAAAGCGCTCGCTGCGCCACACACACGCGTGAACCGACCACTCCAGATTTCCGTATAGTCCGTAGGAGTCGCATAACGCATTCAACAAGTACGGCTCCTGTGCAGCTGTCAGCTGCTCGCTCAGGGAGCGGGAACAATGACATGTCACGCGTGATGATGGCTCAGTGATGACCATCCCAGCTTGAGCCAAGCTGGGGTCAATTGTCACTCGAGATATCACGCGTGACATGTCATTGTGGCCGCTCCCTCAAGTGCTAGGAAAAAACTATGGAAGCCCGCGGTCATGACACGAGCGAGCGTATTCAAGTTCGCGAGCGGACGAGAATTGGTATTATCAGCTGAGAGAAGATGATGGTCCGAAGTCAGTCATATGACGCTGAACGCAATTATTACCCTAATTTTACTCTACCGCCCTTATATTTTGAAATACCTCTATATCTCTAAAAATGTTTTAATTTCAAGGTTAAAACCCTGTTTTTTTTTTATTATTTAATCATTGGCATTTTCTAAGTCTTGTCATACATAATCCATTTAAAATCATGTGAATATCATTTTTCCTCTTTGACAAATATTTAATTAAAATTTTCTATCAGTATATCTCAAAGAAGGAAGAATCCTATAAAGATTATTTAAAATTTTAATTTAATATTTCTCAAAGAAGGAAAATCGTATTTAGATGATTCAAAATGGATTAAGTAGGGCATAATTAGTACTATACAATGACATACACTAAGGTGGTTTTATACCTAATGGCTCCTGAGGCCAAAATTACATGAAAAATTAAAATTACATAAAAAAAAGTTACATAAGAAATTAATTAAAATATACAAAATCCCAAGAGATAGGTCTCTAAACCCACTTTATGCAGAATCGTTATTAAAAAGCTCAGTAATAACATTCAGGCTACGCCCATTGACAGGAGCCCATGTGTAGGTGCTATCTTCTCTGCAGTACAATAATTTTAATTTAATTTAGTGCAAGACTCTAACATATAAATACTAGCACAGCAACAGAATTCTAGGACAAACAATAATAAATGTTGTCTGTAAAATAGGCTAAAGTTCCCAGAGTTGTGTCTATACTTCACTTGAATTTGAAATGGAAAATATTTAATGAGAATCGCAAGAGAATTATAAAGTGTGCTTACGCAGAGATGTCAACAATAACGTTTTGAGGATCAAGTATGTAGACATAGGTTATCTAAATGGATGATACAACCTTACGAATCGAGGTGTAAGTATTTGTCACAGCGACTCACCCCAAGCAGCTCTGGTTTGTGTGGATGTGGTCTGATGTACGTATACTTTTCTTGGAGAAATAGCATGCTTAGAGATGCAAGTGAGGAAGCAATCAGCAGCAATGATGAGTGGGTGCTAACATGCTTGAAGATACAGGAGTAGAAGCCTGCAGCAGTGGTGATAAATATGTATATGCAGCAGCAAACACATTCAGAAACGCAGCTGGTAAAGTGTCCTGGAGCAGTGCAGATGATGAATGTGTGTAGTATATATACTTGGTGACGTAAATGAAGAAGCCTACAGTAGTAGAATATCAAAATTGGCTTTATTAATACTATGAATAAACATAATACACAAAATAATAGAAAAAAATGTCGAAAATTAAATTTTTATTTTTAACTTCCGATTTGCATTTATTCTACTTACTGAGTGCCTCTGAAGAAGTATTAGCTGCGCTAGCAGACTAGCAACAGTACCATAATAACTTCTATAGTTGCACACCACTGGAGTAAATTTTTAAAAAAATTGATAATAGCATCTGAAAACCTTCAAAGCCTTTTTCTCACTGAAGAAGACACCAAATTATGATGTTCAATACATTTTACCAGGAGAAGAGAAGAACGGTAGTCAGGTCGATTCAGCTTGTTAAAGCTGTTAAGCTGGCAAGCCCTCCAGAAATCTAAAAACGATAAGGAACACAAATTAGATGACAGCTAAGAGGTTATGGTAGAATGACTCAGACCTCTGAATCTCCAATTTTCCCACAACTTGTAGAGTTTTAGATAGTATTCAATTCCAGTTTTAAACATGAAACTCTGCAAAGTTATAGATCCAAAGGCTTTCATCGTAAAAAGATACAGCTATCATGAATTTTATAATTAAAACTCAAGAATTTACAACATTTTACTCGTACTTCTTCCATTATGACTATTTATACTAAAAAAAAATATATAAATTAGTATATTTTGTTATAAAAAGGCATAATTAAGCATAATGTAAAAGATTAAATTCAATAATTAAATAGAAAAAATTTATTATCAGATATATCCATTTTTTTATGATATTTCCACTATTTTCGAAATTTGTATATATTTTTTTTAGTATGAAGTCACAATGGAAGAAATACAAGTAAAATATTATGACCAGCCATTCTTTAATGTCTCTGAACTCGTTTGCCTTGTGTTGGGGACTTTCATAGTGGCGCGTTGCTCATGCAGTTTCAACTTTACATTTTGGTACTTAAGGTTGCAGAACTCTCTTCTCCTTGTTCAATGGCTCGTCTACAGGTGTAGGAACAGATACAGATGCTAATGGAGCTGAATTGGAACTGCTAGTACTGGAACAAAGAGAAACTGAAGTTCAAGGCCGACAACAGGCTTTGGTTTATTAACTTTCCTCTTTGTCCAAGGGTTGATGAGAGAAAGAGATGCCTGAACATATACTTGATTACTCTTCAGATTCTTCAGCTGACTCACAATCCTCTTTTCTTTTTCTTTTCGAATTATGCAAAATAATGAGAACTCTCTTCTGTAGTTTTTCATTATCTTTTATTGTGTCTTTGTTTCGAGTAAAAATATGCTCTTCACCCTAGGCAATAAAGTAAAATTAAAACATGATTAAATTGGTAGTGGTGAAGCACAGAGAAGCCATGCTTCTCTCAAAGGGAAGGGAAGAGTTGCAGTTGCAATGTCTACAACTTACAGTGAAAAGTATAATTTTATACCCTGTGCTGTGTTAAAACAACCTCTATAAAAGAATTTGAGAAACTCATAAATGATACAGCTGACTTGTCCACAACATCAGACTTTGATTAAACTTTAAAATACAAGAGTTTTTGTCTTTACTTTTTGTTTAAAATAGAGGAATTTAAATCACATGTACAATATGTACTGTGTGCGCTACACATTATGGCATATGTAGAATACTAAATATGTTACATTAAAACATGAATAAATTTGTAACGGAAGGAGCACAGAGAAGCCACACTCCTGTCAAAGGGAAGGATAGATGACTGCTGTAAAGTAAAACAGTAAATCTTCTTACAGCAAACTACTCACCGGAAAAGTTTTCTAAAAACTTCACAGATTGCCAATGTTTACATAAAAAAATCAGCCTCCACCATCTGGTCCCAATAAAAAAAAAAAACTCTGCAATTGCAGCAGCTCAAGACGACGTGATGTCGTCTACAGGAGCTCTTCGTCCTAGGCAATAATAAAGAAGAATTAAAACAAATAAATTGCTTGCGGAGAGAGCAAAGAGAAGCTACGCTCCTGTCAAAGAAAAGACAAATTTTTGAGTTGTCTTTATCTTCCTGAAAGTATATATAATATAATTAAATAAGAAAATGAAAATATGTAACTGTTCAGTCTGACAGTTCTAAGAACACAAGCAGTGCCTAACTAAATCTGGAAAATTGCATAACTAAATTTTTTTTTCATTAAATTATACCTACTTACAGAAAGATGAAATCAGCTTAAAAGTACATGCGATGCCTCTTTACATTATAGAAGCCAATTTCTATTATTCTTATGTCATACTTTTTTAAATTAAGTACATAGACACAGCACCTCATACTAAATATTAACAACACTGAATAATGAGTACACCGGCTAAATCTAACAGGTAGCTTTTATATTATAGGAGCATGATTAATTTGTCTTTTTAAGTTGTAAATTTCAGCCTATTTAATTAAATTAGTTTTCTCCTATGTAATCTGACTTTTCGTGTGGTATAAGTCTGTCCGAAAGATCTATAAATCTGTAGACCTCCTTGTAATATGGCATTTAATAATTACTTTAAGCGAGCATGATTGAATAATAAATCTAAAAATGTGTCAGAATTATAAAAGTTCACTATAACCTCAAAAAGTCAATTAATAGTGGTAGTTGTTGATAATGGGTAAGCCACCTCATTATTCATTAACTACTATAATAAAATTGACTTTTACAGGTTAAAATAACCTATTGGAATTTGTATATGCTCTCAGATTTAATCCTCAACCATGCCCGCTTAAATTACCTACTTGATGCCATGCATTTTGCGAACATAACTATTACAATAGGGCTAACTAGAGATCTATAGATATTTCAGACACACTCACACTGCGCTTCATTACACTCGATCACTCAATGGGCCTAAATTAAAAACTTGCAAAGAAAATACATTCTGTTCCTACAATACAAAAGCGACATGTTAGATTTAGCAGGCATATTGGCCATTCAATGCAATCGATATTTACTTTGAGATGATGTGTCAATACTTAATCCAAAAGACTGTAAGAATAATAAAAATCAGCTTCAGTAATGCATCTGAGACATCTGATGTATTTTTGAGTTGACTTTATGTTTCTGAAAAAACATATAATTTAATAAAAAAATGAAAATATGTAATTTTTCAGTTTGGCAGTTCTAAGAAATACACAAACAGTGCCTCAACTAAATCTGAAAAATTGCATAACTAAATTTTTTTTTCTTTAAATTATACCTACTTACAGAAAGATGAAATCAGCTTAAAAATACATGTGACACCTGAAATTCATTATAGAGGGGCGGATTTCTATCATTCTCATACTTTGGCTTCGTCCTAGAGGAAGCTTTTTTGAATTAAGTACTAAAACACAGCACCACAAAGTAAACATCAACAACACTAAATAATGAGTACACCTGTTAAATTTGATAGGCTTTTATATTATAGGAGCAAGATTAATTTCTCTTTTTAAATTGTAAATTTCAGTTTATTTAATTAAATGTGTTTTCCTTTATGAAACCTGAAGTTCCGTGTAGTGTTTAACTGTCCGAAAGATTTATAGATCTATAGGCCTGCTTGTAATATGTCTTTTAATATTTACTTTGAGCGAGGATGATTGAATAATAAATCTGGAAATGTGTCAAATTATCAAAAGTTCACTGTAACCTCTAAAAGTCAATTAATGATAGTAGTTGATAATGGGTAAGCCACCTCATTATTCATTAACTGCCATAATCAAATTGATTTTAAACTATTTGATGCCATGCATCTTGCGAACATATAGCTGTTACAGCAGGGCTAACTATAGGTCTATAAAATTTTCAGACACACTCACACTACACTACACTACACTCAATCACTCAATGGGCCAAAATTAAAAATTTGAAAAGAAAATTCATTCAGCTCCTACAATATAAAAGCCACCTGTCAAATTTAGCAGGCATATTGGCCATTCAATGCAATCGATATTTACTTTGAGATGATGTGTCAATACTTAATCCAAAAGACTGTAAGAATGATAAAAATCAGCTTCAGTAATGCATCTGTAATCTTTGTCCAAGGGTTGACGACAGTAAGAGGTGCTTCAACGTACTTGATTAATTGCAGATTCTTCAGCTGACTCACTATCCTCTCTTTCCCTTTTCTTTTCTGGCGGCGGCAGCTATAACCATCGTGACAGGCGTCGTGGCGAAAGCTGTCGTTGCCACCTCTGCTGCTTACGTACGAGATGCCGACCGTAGCGTATCCTGACCGATGCTGGAGGTAGCCACCTGATGTTGCTGCTGCTGCACGTTCGCCACCTCTTCTCTGAATTAAGCACTGACACAAGCACAAGCGCACCTCGTGCGCGGCCAGCGCGGCCGCTCGCTCGCAGCCGAGAGTCCGAACTTCGAGACACATGCGTGGCACGATAACGGAGCTGCGACCCGGGCGCGCGGCGCCCGCTTCGTGGCCTCATCCTCATGGGTGTGCACCGCACGCGATGTGAGACGGCGTAGGTACCGTGCCGTCCGTACCTCGTCGTTGTCGTGGCCAGCGATCATCTAGCATTGTTGTCACTTCAGCTGGGGCTGCGGGGGCGCGTCGCGGCTCGTCGACACTCGAGTGAGTGAGTCCAGTGCGCCGAAGGTGTGCTGAGAGCACGCGCCTGCGCAGAAGCGTCCTGCGTGGATTGGCTGTCCGGACTGCGCGCGCGCTTGAACAGAGAGCGGTTGAGAACGTAACACGAAACGATTTTAAAATAATGATTTATTATTAAAAATGATATATTAAATTATAATATTTAATATTATCATTAAATAAAAGTAATAGAAACCATGTAAACCCAATATTAACAACCAAACCAAATATCTAAACCTAAACCCCGAAGGGGTAAAGATGATCATAAACGATCTCACATTAAGTATATGCCGTGTCATCGATGGCGGCGCGGTTAAGGCGCGCGCCTATTGATCTTTTGCTTAGGGTTCAAATCCCGGACGGTTTTTTTTTTTTTCAAGCATTTGCATAAGGAAATTGTTTAATTATCCTTTTTCTCGTTTCTGTTTTAGAATATTCTTACCATTATTTGTATGTATTATTACAATTAATGGTATTAATGATCAATAAGAGTATCATTTCTGTAAATAATTCAGTATTATTTTCTCTATAAAATATCTCCAAAAATGGTCTACCACTACATCTTTTAAAAATTCCTTTGATAAATTAAATTACAAAATCTCGACAATCCTTTAAAAACTTTTGCAAGCAACGAGAAATTATTTTCATAAACCTTTATAATCCTTATAGAAAAACTTTTGCAAACCGTAAATATTTTTTTCGGAAACCATAAAAATTATTTTCCGAAACCTATACAATCCTTAAAAATTATTTACATTTTATTTTATTAAAAGGAATTCTACGAATAAATAAAAAATTTTTGTGTTCTTTAAAGTCGAAAAAAATAATCACCTTCGACATCCATATCGTAATGTACCATTTTAAAACAGCCATCAAGACATTTTCTACAAGAATAATATAGTAACAAACTTTATTTTGAAAAAACTACAGAATCTTTGAAAAATGTTTTCTCTAAAAAGAAAGCATTAACATTTTTTTCTCGAAAATATTTTTTGATTTATACATTTATCCAAATTAAAGTAGAAATAAAAATTAAAGTAGAAATAGTACAACTTTCTACGAAAGTATAAAATAAGGCAAGTATATGTTTTTCCTGGAATCTATAAAAATAAAAAGAATTATATTTTCATATGACTTTACAATAAATAGTATTGTTAATTGTTAATCATACCTAAAAAAATACACGTTTGATATTATTTCAAAATATTTTACTAATGTAATCATTTTATCGAGCTCCTTAAAAAAACATTAAAATTTAAAACTTTTGTGAATAACTAGACTACCATGTAATAATGTTATTAATAATATACTATAACAAATCTCATAATGTTTTCACAGACTATGTAATTATTTATTATTTTCTCTTATAAAGTTGTGGATCTATCTAAAAAATCTATCTAAAAAAACTTTTTACAAAATTTTAAACTAAGGCAAGTATTAGTCTCTCTCTCTCCCTCCCTTTCTCTCCCTCAATCTCTGTCAAACTGAGTACCAAAAACTTTAATGACAGCTTAAATATTTTTTCAAAACAATCAACACGTTCTTTAAAAAACTAATTTTTTAAGTATATTCTAACAACACAATTTGTCTATAGTCGTTTTATTTATTCTAATCTCATCTATTCAACAAGCACTCTCTACAAATGGTAATAATTTTTTTCATGACTCTAGAAATAATAATATTGTTAATAAAACTTTCTACGAAAGTATAAAATAAGGCAAGTATAGAAGTTTTTCCTGTATAATCTATAAAATAATATTTATGATTTTTTAAAAGAAGTCATATAAATACTAGTAAAAAAGTCTTTTACTTCATTGAGTCAATGTATGCTCAACAAGTTATATGTAACTATATTCAAATTGTTCACTGCAAATCAAACAAACGAAAGTTGTAAAATCAATTATTTTATCTTATTACCATTTGTAGAGAGTGCTTTTTGAATAGATGAGATTAGAATAAATAAAACGACTATAGACAAATTGTGTTGTTAGAATATACTTAAAAAATTAGTTTTTTAAAGAACGTGTTGATTGTTTTGAAAAAATATTTAAGCTGTCATTAAAGTTTTTGGTACTCAGTTTGACAGAGATTGAGGGAGAGAGAGAGACTAATACTTGGCTTAGTTTAAAATTTTGTAAAAAGTTTTTTTAGATAGATTTTTTAGATAGATCCACAACTTTATAAGAGAAAATAATAAATAATTACATAGTCTGTGAAAACATTATGAGATTTGTTATAGTATATTATTAATAACATTATTACATGGTAGTATAGTTATTCACAAAAGTTTTAAATTTTAATGTTTTTTTAAGGAGCTCGATAAAATGATTACATTAGTAAAATATTTTGAAATAATATCAAACGTGTATTTTTTGTAGGTATGATTAACAATTAACAATACTATTAATTGTAAAGTCATATAAAAATATAATTCTTTTTATTTTTATAGATTCCAGGAAAAACATATACTTGCCTTATTTTATACTTTCGTAGAAAGTTGTACTATTTCTACTTTAATTTTTATTTCTACTTTCATTTGGATAAATGTATAAATCAAAAAATATTTTCGAAAAAAAAATGTTAATGCTTTCTTTTTAGAGAAAACATTTTTCAAAGATTCTGTAGTTTTTTCAAAATAAAGTTTGTTACTATATTATTCTTGTAGAAAATGTTTTGATGGCTGTTTTAAACTAGTACATTACGATATGGATGTTGAAGGTGATTATTTTTTTCGACTTTATGGAACACAAAAATTTATTATTTATTCGTAGAATTCCTTTTAATAAAATAAAATGTAAATAATTTTTAAGGATTGTATAGGTTTCGGAAAATAATTTTTATGGTTTCCGAAAAAAATATTTACGGTTTGCAAAAGTTTTTCTATAAGGATTATAAAGGTTTATGAAAATAATTTCTCGTTGCTTGCAAAAGTTTTTAAAGGATTGTCGAGATTTTGTAATTTAATTTATCAAAGGAATTTTTAAAAGATGTAGTGGTAGACCATTTTTGGAGATATTTTATAGAGAAAATAATACTGAATTATTTACAGAAATGATACTCTTATTGATCATTAATACCATTAATTGTAATAATACATACAAATAATCGTAAGAATATTTTAAAACAGAAACGAAAAAAAGGATAATTAAACAATTTCCTTATGCAAATGCTTGAAAAAAAAAAAACCGTCCGGGATTTGAACCCTAAGCAAAAGATCAATAGGCGCGCGCCTTAACCGCGCCGCCATCGATGACACGGCATACACCTAACGTGAGAGCGTTTATGATCATCTTTACCCCTTCGGGGTTTAGGTTTAGATATTTGGTTTGGTTGTTAATATTGGGTTTACATGGTTTCTATTACTTTTATTTAATGATAATATTAAATATTATAATTTAATATATCATTTTTAATAATAAATCATTATTTTAAAATCGTTTCGTGTCACGTTCTCAACCGCTCTCTGTTCAAGCGCGCGCGCAGTCCGGGCAGCCAATCCACGCAGGACGTTTCTGCGCAGGCGCGTGCTCTCAGCACACCTTGAATTAACCAATCACCGCCAGAAGCAGACTTAGTAGGTAATTGGCAGAGCAGGGCAGAGCGGAGCGGAGCAGAGCAGCGCTTATTGTGGAATCTCTGTAAGTGCTGTGCTGTGCGATGCCGTGCGATGCCGTACGATGCCGTTCGATGCCGTTCGATGCCGCGTGATGCCGCACGATTAGTGCTGCGTCCGATCCGTTGTCTAAATGGTTCAAAATAAATTGTACGTTGTATCTCTGAATTATTTATTAAACTATTTAATTTAAATCATGCAGAGATACAACTTACAATTTATTTTGAACCATTTAGACAACGGATCAGATGCAGCACTAATCGTGCGGCACCGCGCGGCATCGAACGGCATCGAACGGCATCGTACGGCATCGCACGGCATCGCACAGCACAGCGCTTATGTACATGCTCCCGAAGATGAGAGCAGTACTTATGGGACTCACCACGGACGTGTGACTGTGAATCGTAGATTAGATGTGTGTGGACTGTGGATGTGGGCGAGCGAGCGCCTTATCTCTATCTCCCTCTCACTTGCTCTGCTTTACGCAAGCGCGAATGCGCGATTCAAATGATGTATGTATTCCGAATACTTCATTCATTATTTTGAGGCCTTCACTTTACTGTTGAAAACATTTAAGAATGTACTGATCGATCACGAAAGTATGTCTCAAATAGAATAAAGGAGAATTGGAATTTCATTTGGTATACTAAGGCTTCGGTTATCCAAGATCAAAATTTTCAGAAAATGTTTATTTACTTGTAAATTTATTATTAAATAATAAAGTAAAGTAAATTTATAAGTTAACCTTCTTACAGAAAACTACTCACCACAAAATTTTTCCAAAAAGTTCAGGGGTTGCCGATGTCCACATAAAACACTCCATCATTTATTCCAAATAAAAAGAAAACCGGTAACAGCAGCAGCTCAAGATGTTGATGTCATCTACGGCAGCTCTTCACCCTAGGCAAGAAAGTAAATTTAAAACATGATTCAATTGGTAGGGGCGGGGCACAGAAAAGCCATGCTTCTGACAAAGGGAAGGGAAGAGTTGCAGGATAGGTGCTAGCTGTAAAGTAAAAAAAGTTAACCTTCCTACAGGTATTTACTACTCACCCCAAAATTTTTCCAAAAAGTTCAGGGGTTGCCGATGACCACATAAAATACTCCATTTGGTTCCAATAAAATAAAAGTTGGCAACAGCAGCAGCTCAAGACGTCGTGATGTCATCTACGGCAGCTCTTCACCCTAGGCAATAAAGTAAAATTAAAACATGATTCAATTGGTAGGGGCGGAGCACAGAGAAGCCATGCCTCTGTCAAAGGGAAGGGAAGAGTTGCAGGATAGGTGTTACTTATATAGTAAAAAAAAAGTTAACCTTCTTACAGCAAACTACTCACCACAAAATTTTTCCAAAAAGTTCAGGGGTTGCCGATGTCCATATAAAACACTCCATCATTTGGTCCAAATAAAAAGAAAACCGGTAACAGCAGCAGCTCAAGATGTTGATGTAATCTACGGCAGCTCTTCACCCTAGGCAAGAAAGTAAATTTAAAACATGATTAAATTAGTATGGGTGGAGGACAGAGAAGCCATGCTTCTGTCAAAGGGAAGGGAAGAGTTGCAGGATAGGAGTTTTATGGAAATAAACAAACAGGAGAAGATCAACTACCGCCAAATGTATGCATAGGCTCCTCCAGTAGAAAAGTAAAAGATGTTGAAATTGAAACGAATGCAACAAGTAATACAATTATTGTAGTATTTCATTGACAATATTGGAGGCAGTTGCCATGGGGCACTCAAATTTTCTGAAGTTGATACGAGATGACTTGGTTCCATGATTGCAATAATATACAAAGAGTGCCAAAATAATACAATAGTTTATTCATGTCATCTAGTGGGATCCCAAGCAAATGCTTATGAAATCAATGCGAAATCTGTATTGGCTTTACGTGCACTTGGACAAGGACATGCTGGATTATCTACTTTTTCTGGACTCATGAATTTACCACAGCCAGTATCACACAGCAACTATGAATAAAATTTTGAGCGACACGTATAAGACTGTTGCAGAAAATTTAATGAGTGCAGCAGTGACAGAAGAGCATTACTAGCGAGTGATAAGTTGATTGTGTCTGAATAGTTGGTGTTAATGGCAGAAAGCAAAAGCATTTCAGAGAGAAAAGTTTCAACACACAAATAGCTTATGAGGTGTTATAATGAAGATGTTGCAATGAATTTATTAAGATTTGAGTCGACTCGAGCTGCTAAAGAAGTGCCTGGGTGGTTTTACCCAGTATCACAATGACAGCTTCAATAGCTCTCTGTCGAAACTTCTTATAGAGACGCATCATTCAATGTAATTCATCTGTTCAAGATTGGAGTGTACATTGCTTTTGTAGTTTTTAATGCTGATAGAAGTTGTTACTTACATGTAATGAAGGAGTTTGGCCTATTTCCCGGACCTTCATCATTAGCATGGGTTCATGAAAGTAATGAGCAGGAGATTTTCCATATAGAGAGACGAGCAGAGGCAGATACCATTGAGGCGAGGACTTCAAAAAGAAAAATATGGCTACAGCTGACAGATGATAATTTATAACATAATATGCAAGTGGTGCACATTAAGTTCAATAAGCTTTTTAAATTAATTCATTTCAATCAAACATTACCACTAAATCACATTTAAATTATTGCTATTATCATTGTTATGATCTGATGGACTCTATACTTATAGATTGGGCGCTACAGGTAAAAAGGCAGTCACAGATATAAGATTTAATATGGGTTAGTGTGTATATATATATATATATATATATATATATATATATATATATATATATATATATATATATATATATATATAAGGAACAGAAACAGCTTATATCTGTGACTGTGTCTTTTTGCCTGTAGCGCCCTTGAATCTGTGGTTGGTGCTTAGATAGAAGGTGCGAAAATTTAAAATTAAATATGCATTTTATTTATTAGATATTATTTTTTGGAATGATAATGATTTAAGTGAAAAGTATTACATAAATAATAATCAAATTAATGTTGGTCGTATAATTATTTTTTAAGGTCATCAATACTTTATGAAAAAAAATTCGACTATAACCCCAATGAAAATGGAAAATGTATATAAATGTAAATAAACGCATATTTATGTAAATAAATACATATAAATGTAAATAAGTGTAAATTTTTCTAAATAAACGTATATAAATGTGAAAAATGTTCCAATTACAACTTTTATATACATTTATTTACATTTATATACATTTTCCATTTCCATCGGGGAAGATTAAAGTTTTTAACCTTAAAATTTAATATTCGTAAAAAGTAAATGTACTACAGTAAAGTACTTATTATATCATAGGAAAGGTCAACGCGATCAAAGAAGCTACAGATATCGTGTTGGATGCGTGGCAGCATGACTGGGACTGCGGCGAAAAAGGGAAATGGACGCAAGCATGGTGAAGTTAACTGTTGTACACCTGGGCCGGATTTCCAAGCACAAAAATATGAAAATACAAACGTGGCCACAAAAACTTACAAAAAAAATCTCAAAAATCACTATTACCTTCAGAAATGGCACTTTATCTCTTCGGTTGAAATTTTCCCTGCTTTCTTCCCCGGCTTCAAATAAGTCATTGCATTCATCTGCATCATCCACTACTGAAATTCAATACGTCCAAGGTGTTTGACAATGCTATCTGGAATTTCATTGTCTTCTCTGATTATGATAAAGCTGCTCTGTGTCACCTGAAACTGCAACTCATACAAAATGATTAGTCATATATTTTGAAGTATTAGAAACTTGAAAGTTAACTTACCATCCCAACAGCCACCTGTGGAATGCATATAAAACAAGTCGACGAAGCCTCTCACAGATCTGGAAAACTGCTACTCCCTCCTAAAAGAAAATAAAAAAGATAGAGCAACCGTCGAAAGCAGTGGATAATTGAAATACTACTTACTCAAGGAAGAATGTACTATACTACTGGAGTATTCAACGGCTTGACCTGAATCAGTAGCGCAGCAGCTGACACTTAGAGGAGGAATTTTATATTAGTGTATATAGTCTAACATTTATTACATATTATATAGAATTTTACATTAGTGTATAGTCTACCATTTATTAGGTACGTTTCTAAAATATAGCTTAATGGTTTACAAAAACCTGCATTTTTTCAATAAATTTTTTTTATTTGAAATAAAGAAAAGGGCCCCTCTCACGCCCTTTTCCATGAGATGCAACCATACGACAATTATTCATCCCTCCGGCTGCAATTTTCACATTTCCTTTTTCAGAAACAAAATGAAATATAAAAGTCATTGATTTTTTTATAATAGTAATAATACTAATATAATAACTATATTGATTGTATTCAATTTCATGAATATATATTATTATAATTTAATGCACCAGACAATGCATAATATGTAATCTACAAACTACGTAGATATCATGTTAGCTTTAAATAATTGAGCATTATAAATAAATCTTACGGAAGCTCTCAGCGTATACTAAAACGTATACTTAATTTTTTTTTAATTAGTAAATATTACTAATAATCAAATAAATGCTATATTAGTGCAAGCCTTCATTACATTTAATAAAATAAAATAATAATGAAAAGGGCCCCTTCCACGCCCTTTTCCGTGAGATGCAACCATACGATAATTATTCATCCCTCCGGCTGCAATTTTCGCATTTCCTTTTTCAGAAACAAAATGAAATATAAAAGTCATTGATTTTTTTTATAATAATAATAATAATAATAATAATAATAATAATATAATAACTATATTGATTGTATTCAATTTCATGAATATATGTTATTATACTTTAATGCACCAAACAATGCATAATATGTAATCTACAAACTACGTAGATATCATGTTAGCTTTAAATAATTGAGCATTATAAATAAATCTTATGGAAGCTGTCAGCATATACTAAAACGTATACTTCATTTTTTTTAATTAGTAAATATTACTAATAATCAAATAAATGCAATATTAGGGCAAGCCTTCATTACATTTAATAAAATAAAATAATAATGAAAAGGGCCCCTTCCACGCCCTTTTCCGTGAGATGCAACCATACGATAATTCATCCCTCCGACTGCAATTCATACATTTCCTTTTTCAGAAACAAAATGTTAACTATATAAAAGCCATTAAACTTTTTATAAGAATAAATTAATAATAGTAATAATAACAACAATATAATAACTACTATACTTTAAATAATTGAGCATTATAAATAAATCTTATGGAAGCTCTCAGTGTATACTAAAACGTATTCTTTATTTTTTTTTAATTAGTAAATATTACTAATAATCAAATAAATGCAATATTAGGGCAAGCCTTCATTACATTTAATAAAATAAAATAATAATGAAAAGGGCCCTTTAATATAATAATGAATAATAATGAAAATAATAATAATAATAATAATAATAATAATAATAATATAATAACTATATTGATTGTATTCAATTTCATGAATATATGTTATTATACTTTAATGCACCAAACAATGCATAATATGTAATCTACAAACTACGTAGATATCATGTTAGCTTTAAATAATTGAGCATTATAAATAAATCTTATGGAAGCTGTCAGCATATACTAAAACGTATACTTCATTTTTTTTTAATTAGTAAATATTACTAATAATCAAATAAATGCAATATTAGGGCAAGCCTTCATTACATTAGTAAAATAAAATAATAATGAAAAGGGCCCCTTCCACGCCCTTTTCCGTGAGATGCAACCATACGATAATTCATCCCTCCGACTGCAATTTATACATTTCCTTTTTCAGAAACAAAATGTTAATAATATAAAAGCCATTAAACTTTTTATAAGAATAAAATAATAATACTAATAATAACAACAATTAATAACTACTATACTTTACGTAATTGAGCATTATAAATAAATCTTATGGAAGCTCTTTGCGTATACTAAAAGGTATACTTCATTTTTTTTAATTAGTAAATATTACTAATAATCAAATACAATATTGGTGTTAATAAAAGAAAATAATATATATAAAATTGGTATATGATGCATATTATATATATGAAATATACTTATGATCTTAAAATGATTTAATTTTCAATTGTGAAAATATCAATATTATTGTCTTGGGAATATTAACAGTTCTTTATTTCTTAAGATTTCAATGAAATGCTTTCTCATATTTTTTATATTTCTAGAATAACTTACTCCTGACGGATTTATTTCTGATAATAAATCAATTACTATCGCTGCAGCGTAAACACCGCAACTGACACCATCAGGTTGTTGCATAGCCATATTCTCAAAAACAATATTTTTTGCATTAGGAAAAAGGATTTGTAAATATATCCTTTCTTTTTCATGTAACACTCCTCCAGTGTGTGCAATTAGCGTATCATATATTTTAATAATATTGTTATTATAATAGGCAACACGCCAATGCTCTATGCAATTTCCGCCAATAATGACTAGACCTTCTCGTTCTCGAATAGGAACAACTATTTGAGGATATGATATATACATAACACTTCGTATTTCATATTCTGGCCGACAGTCTTGAACGAAACGTACAAATGCATCTAGTGAGTCGTCGTTTAATTTGTCGAATGGAGTTGTTAATACATTTACTATAACCATATCTATAGTTATTTCCCTCTCTTCTATAAATGTTAATATCTGTTGAATATCATAATCTGAAAAAATATAATTTGGATCATGTTCCAAAAATATTAAATCTTCTGATTTATCGAGTGATATTTCCGCATTTTGACTCGTCGCTACTAATCTAGTAACATTTTCTATTCGTGTGAACTTTTGTTTCTTTTTTGTAACATTAAACTCGCTAGTTTCATCTTCACTACTATCATCATTTAACTTCTCTTTAAGTTTATCAGCTTTGTTTTCATCGTCACGTTTCTTTTTTTCTTTTTTTGCCTTCAAGATATACTCTGGTTCTCTGATGGGCATATTTCTGTTGTGACGACTATCGATTATTTCGGGAACTAAACATTCTTTATAAAATCGTAAGAGAAATCGTTCCATTTTATCTTTCCAAAATTTATCGTCTCTTTGTACTTTTACGTAAATCATACTCTTTGGCGTCCAAAGTACAAATATACAATATGATCTCTTAGTAATATGTAATTGTCCCTGTACCTGGTAATAAAAATTATGGTTTTTATTTAATTCGTAAACACTATTTTTCTCTTTTAATACGTTTTTAAGATTTTTAACATTCTTTAGAGCTTCCTTTGCAGTATAATTAATAGCATTAAAGGGACATTTTATTTCCAAAATACCATCCTCGTCAATGAGACCATCTGGAGTACTTGCTAAACAAGCATGCTCGGAATCAATAAATAATCCACATCGTGTTATTTTAATGCCTAATTCTTGTTCTAGTTGCATTATAACTTCTGACTCATGATCTATACCGTGTTGCATTTGTGGTGTCCTTTCTGTAGATGGATATAAAATCTCCTTAACTCTTTCAGCACAACTTGTGCTGTCACGACTTCGAATAACAACTCCAAAATGACGAGATGTTAATAGTATCTTTCGTAAACATACCCATTCCATAGAATCATACTGATCGCGCGTTCTAGATTCAATTTCTTCGCGTTCATGTTGGTTTCGTTCGAGTTTTTCGAAATGTTCATCAATTAATATTGCAAAATCTTCATTATCTAAGTCAACTTCTTGTGATGTTGGGCCATAATGCTTATTTGAATTCATTCGTGATGTAAATTTTCTTTTTCTTCCATTAGCATTTCTGTATTCACGATTCCTTGCAACTTTCAATTGTCGCTTTTCATCAAGATTGAGTATCAATGGAGGTACCTCATCAAAAACTTTCGCATATGACTCTGTGAGTAACTGTTGTGTGTTATGACGTAATACTGCTGCATACACTCTTAAATTATATTGATTTGATAAACCAAAATTAATTCTTTTGCCACCAATTTCAACACAAATGAGATTATTGAAAGATTCGGCTATGTTGTTTGTTAATTTGTGTAATAGACTTTCACAAAAATTACTTATGCATTCAACAGCTTCTTCAATTTTTTGATACATACCTGTTTTTTTCATCTGAGGAACGTTATTTTGTTCTCGTTCATTAATTGGTTTATCTTTTTCATTGCAGGCATAAGCACGACCACCACATCCTGAATGATCACCAAAAACATGACAAGGAATATTTAAAATATCCTTTCTTAATTCACTTTTTTTGATACTCAAGTTTTCTTCCGTAGTTCTTCTACAGTCCACTGATGTCTCAACTAAATTACGGATGGTTAAAATGTTTTTTTTCACTAAGTTTCGCATAACATAAAAATTTTCTATCTTTTCACTGTCTTTAGATTGTGTCATATTCGATACAGTAGTTAGTTTCGTACATAAATTTCGCTGAAGGTGATTATAGCATCTAATTCGGGTTGGAATCAAGTTATATTCACCGTAGACATTATTATCTACAATAGCTTTATATACATTGCTATCGCCGTCGGAAATCATAAATTTGTAAATTAGACCATGTTGTTCGATACTGCATTTAAAGCCTTCTAAAATAGCATCACTTTCCATTGCTGCAGACGGAGCATTCCTATCCCAATTTTTATAGCAAAAATGATTCTTTGGACGTGCACCAGTTCGCTCTGCAAAGGCACATTTTGAACAATATTTGTTTCTTATGCCAACAAATAGAACTTTTTGAGTTCGTAAACCAATTATTACAACAGATCCTGAAAGTGAATTGTAGTTTATACCGTATGATCTAGTCATCCAACTGCCATCTACTACAACTTTAATCCACGGAATGTTACAATGAACATCGTTGTTCTTGATAGCAAGCTGTTTCTCTTCTTCAGCAGCCACTTTCATGCTTTCAAGAGCTACACTTTCTAATAAATCTAATGTTAAACCTTGTTGTACTCTGTATGTATTATCTGTCATGCAATGAATATTCATTGCTGCTAAAAGTTCCATCAATTGAGTGTGACCAACGCCGATATTTACGGTTCCAAGAACTGATGCTTGGTTAATTCCCATTTTTTTAGATGTATTTGGATTTTCAGAACACAAACTTTGTCTATACTGACAAGTATTACATTCATAATAAAATGTTGTCCTTAGTCCATTACGTTTTCGACCTGCATATTTTAATTGTGAATCGCATCTGTTAGCATTTGAATGGTCATCTACGATGTCTAATAATCTTTTAGAGAAATAATCGAACTCTATTATTTCTCGAACTCCGTTGATTGTCTCGTGTTCGTGGCTATCTTTATCAATAATTGTTGATGACATAGTTAAAATTTCACTGTCTTTCAACAATTCAGAATGATCATTGTTTTTTTCACTATCGCCGACATTAGCGCTTATATTCTCAACCTCTTCTTCATTTATTATTTTTCCATGTAAAAAAGTCTCATCATGACCTTCATACTGATCATGGTTTTCAAAGTTTGTAACATTTTGATCGATAACTTCATATGGATCATCATCACTAAAGCTACTATTATAATGCTCAATAGCACTGTCTTGTAAGTAAATTCCTGAATAATTGTGTTCTCTAAGAATATGTGTTCGCTGTTCTACAGCAGACGAGTGCACATTTGTACTATCTGAAAGGTTTACTTCTATTTCAGATGAAAAACTTTCTTGCCTTTCTAAATTATTCTTCTTTTGAGACACGCAGGCATCCAAATTTTGACATTTATTCTCTTTTCGCCTAAAGAAGTAAAGAAAACCATCTATATATATTAAGAAATTTTAGTATATATTAAAAATTATTATTATTATTTATATATTAAAAATTTATATCACTAGATCAAACGCGCGCTGCGCGCGCGGAGATGAACGGTGCTTTGACTACAATATTCGAAAATGGAGAAATAACGTTATAATAAAAATATAAACAAACAATAAGTATCACGTTGCCACGCACATACCTACAGCATGGCAAGGCTTTCGACCAATCAGATTGCGAATAAAACGTGAAATAACATAACCATCAATTTTAATAAAGAGGATCATTTATTTATATTAAAAAATGTTTATTATTGATTACTATTTTATTTTATCCCCGGTGAAAATTTGTCTATTATCTCAGTAAATACAGATTCTGAAATAAAAAAAAATAAAATAGTTACTTGAAATTTTAATTCAATATTTAAAATTTCATCCCACAACAATCGTAATAAGTTGTTAAAATTTCAAATCGATTAATCAAACTCTCTCTGAGAAGTAGCGATTTAAAAAATTTGATAAAAATTTTTAAGCTCAAATATCATTGGTTGTAACAATATTTTTGGATAACGAATTCGATTCGCGGAGATAAAAACAAAGCCAAAATCCAAATCTATGCCAAATTTAAAGACGATTGATTGACTTCTACGTCTGCTATGGTCTATAGAAAATGCACTTTTTTCAAAAATATTGTTTTTCTCAGACACAAATGAAGATAATCACTTGAAACTTTAAACCAATATTGCTCCTAACAAATTTAATAAGTGGTTGAAATTTCCAGCCGATAAGTTAAGAATTTTTTTTCGACAAAAATCAAAGAAATTTGAACCATATCTTCTTTAATAACAAATGGCAGAAGAAAGATAATTCCATTTTTTTTTTAAATTAATTTTGATTTAATGATCTTTAAATAAAAATTTGTTATAAGTATTAAGGGGGTCCGAAAGTCAATTAAAAATTCAAATTTCGCGCCACAATATAGCAGACGAAAAAATAAGTAATTTGCCTATAGCAAATAGTAAAAACAATATTACGGAAAACCAGGACTGCATTGCCCTCCGTTACATTATTATCTATCATTTTACAAAGTTTGAAGTTTCTATATAAATATTTCGCTGAATGGCATTTGAATAATGTCTCAAAATCAAGTAATTCAAATGCCATTCAGCGAAATATTTATATAGAAACTTCTAACTTTGTTAAATGATAGATAATAATGTAACGGAGGGCAATGCAGTCCTGGTTTTCCGTAATATTGTTTTTACTATTTGTTATGGGCAAATTACTTATTTTTTCGTCTGCTATATTGTGGCGCGAAATTTGAATTTTTAATTGACTTTCGGACCCCCTTAAGTTATATATTTACTTTAAATTCAGAATTGTTTTTTTGATTATAAGATAAATGAAAACCATAACAAAATAAAAAAAAAGCTTACGGCACCTCAATTCTCCTTTAGAACGAAGAAAATAAGCTTTGAATCATAAGAATCGGTCGATTGGTTCAAAAGTTATAGCTGGTACAATACCCAGCCCCCCCCCCCCCACACACACACACACTCACGGACAGGAACATTTTTGCTCAAAAACAATAAATTTTAGTACTAAAAGTCGTTAAATATGTTTGTAAACATTTTTTATTCCAAAGAGTTTTTTCACCACTACAAAGTTTCCTCTATAAGGAAGCAATAATCAATATCAACAACTATAATGGTTTTTATATTTTGAGAACGATCCATTGGCCGATCGAGGCTTTCACAGAGAAATGATATTATTCATAATTTTTTTTAGTTTATTAGGGACCTCAAGTACAAATACCAATTAAAAACATTTTTGCAAGAATAATAAATGCCTCATGTTTTAGGAATTGTTTTCGTGTTTTCAACATAAAGTTTAGAGTAGTATTTTCGGAAAACCGGACAGTCTTCAACGATTATGGCCCGTTACACGCAAAAAAAGAACAGGGAACAGATACAGAAATAACATGGGTTAGTATATCTATATATATGAGGAACATCTCCTAGCTGTTCCTGTTCCTGTGGCCGAAGGCGAGGGTGGCAAACACGAGATGTGGGCTGGCCAATTTTACTCCCGTGGAGCGTATGCTATTTTTCCTCACACCGAGGCCGAAAATGCCACATTCCCGTTTTTGCACCGGGCGGGAATGTGGTACTTTCGGCCCGGTGTGAGGAAAAAGTAAACTTTTGGAAGAATTATCATTTTCATAATTTAAAAAATGCATCTTTTCAGTCATTTTAACGATTATATTTTTCGTACAATATTTGTTTTGAAGAAATTAGGTTGATCATGTTTAAAAAAAAAATTTTGTAAAATTTTTTGTAAACTGTTTTTCAAGAAATTAAATGAATCATATAAATAAAATTGTGAACATAGTCTCTAAAAAATTAAATGAAAGATAAATGTCCATGAGAAACTGTCAAAGAGATTGGTAAATACTCGTACTTGCCTTATTTTAAACTTTTGTAAAAAGGTAAGTTTTTGGGGTTTTTATAAGTTTGAAACTTGTAATGTCAGAGTGCAATGAAATAAAAAAAAAACTTATTTTGCTTTATGGTTATGGAAGATGAAGGTGATTCTTTACTTTCTATGATTGATGACTGTTAATGATAAATTAATAAATTACAAAGCAAATATTTTTTTGTACAAATAATCTAATAGTTCATAAAAAGTGGATTTAACTAAAATCCAGACTACTGTGTTGTATGTAAAGTTGATTTTTATTTTTAATATAAAATATATAACTTTTGTTCTATTATTTGTAATTATAAATTATTCAAGATTTACACAAAATGTACACATATATAAATGTACATAATATATGACCAATACATTGTTACTGCAAAAAAAAGAAATTTACCATTACATATTTAAAAATAAATATAACAACAATATCACTTGTATTCTTTGTATTTCTTTTATACATACCTTTAAGTATCCGGTCTGTCTGGAGCATTTGGATGATGTATTGTAGATTATGAACTAACCCTTACTAACAATAATAACCATTTCATTTTCTTTATTATAAATTCATCTTCTTTGATATACATAATCTCTATTTGTAAACATTCTCTATAACAGAATATACAAATTTTAAAATGAGTTTCAGATATTTTATTTCATTCATTTATAAATAATAAAACTTACAGGCCAAACCATTTCCCAATAAATTACATCACTACAACTATCTTTAGATGAGTTGCATGACGGGTCTGTATCTATTATCTCTAATTGCTTGGCTGTGGCATCCCACTCTTTACGGTAATCAATATCAATTTGCACTCACAAAAAATCTTCTGCAGAAACATCATTAAAACCATATACTTTATAAGCATACAATCCTCCAAAACCTATTTCTTCTCGTCATCAAATCAACGTATCTTGACGTTCAATAAATTGTTGCCACTCAGCTCCTATAAATTGATTTTTTTTTGTAACTACATTTGTATTTCTGTATTGAATTACAATATTATATGATAATATGTACTTTATGAATTATTTATATTATTCTGAAGTGAAATCAGTTACAAGTTTACCTTCTTCTTGAGCCTTATAAATTGCACACTTTGCTTTATGACATTGGCAATATTGAACTCCTAGTTGATTGCTATCTATGACCAATCTTAATTTACAAGTCGAACATACTACTGTAGAATCTCTTAGTTTACGAATATATCTTGTATTTCTTGGCAATAACAAAAGAATAAACAATACATTTAAATAACATTAAACTTTTGATATTTTTTAAGGAATGAAGTTTTACTAAAAATCTACCTGTACAATTCATTATCTGCTATTCTCTCGTGTTCCCAATTATAAATTGTGACACCAACAGCTCCCACCAGAAAGTCTTTGGTATTAATTCCTTGCCACTCACAAGGAGAGCACCAGGGATGCGGGTCCTGGATTTGGCTAAAACTGCAGGAGGTACTTCTTTACCACAAATAATGAGACACGTGTCATGGAGTATTTCTGAATGGGTCTTTCGTTCCGAGATCCAAGCTATTTTATATCTAAAATGAACAATTTTTGATAAAAATGTGGTCTCTTTCTTTGGCTATAGCTTTCTGAATATTTCTGTCATATAAATGGGCTAGAGAGTTTATAAAAGAAGGCAAAAAAAGCTTTAATTTAAGCTGTATCTCATTAAAAAATGTCGATTTTTAAAAAAGTTATAGGCTATTAAAAATAGAATAAGAAAATCACTAAAATTTTCTCATTTTTTTGAAGCATTTAACGGGTGGTATTTTAAGCTATCTTCTTACTCTATTTTTAATAGCCTATAACTTTTATAAAAATCGACATTTTTTAATGAAACACAGCTTAAATTAAAGATTCTTTTTCCTTCTTTTATAAACTCTCTAGCCCATTTACATGACAGAAATATTCAAAAAGCTATAACCAAAGAAAGAGACCAAATTTTTATCAAAAATTGGTCATTTTAGACATAACATAGCTTGGGTCTCGGAACAAAAGGCCTATTCAGAAAAACCCCGAGACACGTGTCTTTTTATTTGTCATAAAGAAGTACCTCCTACAGTTTTAGTCAAATCCAGGACCCGCATCCCTGGTGCTCCCCTTGTCAGTGCTGCTATAAACTCAAACTGTCTCATGCAGACTCGAACAACCTGGATGCTCTGGTCTCGTATAGCCACATGCTCATCCTGCGGCTGCACCACTTGAACCTACCATGTACGCAATTACTGTTTTGGGTAAAGAAGTGTACATTTTTGACGGTTTCGCCGGCGAAGTTCGAGGTGTAGCGTCTCAACAGGATTCCAGATACGTAACGAGAATACATCTTGAATTATTAAATAATCACTATTTAATTACCACTACTATCAATCAATCACGCGCGAAATGCATGATTCGAGCCCAGATTACGAAAACAAAAATTTGTAGTGAAATTCAAGTACTTCTTCGAAGCAACTACAAAACAATTAAAAGCCATGGAATTTTCTGTGCTTTCGTTTTTGAGGTTATGACCCCATTAACCTATTGTTTATTCGACGTAAAATAAGAAAAGTAGAGTCAGGCACGTACGACGCGATGCGCTCCCGCGCGCCTTGATAACGTCACATGGAAGTGCGTCGTGCGCCGTGCGCCGCATCGTGCGCCGCGTTCCGATCGCTTGAATACAGCAACTCTATGCTGATTGGTTAATTCTCTTTTACCATCTAGTTTCGTCAAAGGAATTAACCAATCAGCATAGAGTTGCTGTATTCAAGCGATCGGAACGCGGCGCACCACGCGACGCACGGCGCACGACGCACTTCCATGTGGAAAGGACGCAAGTACTTTAAAATTCGAAAAATAAGGTACAGCCTTTCAACGCAGTGAGGGGGCGTGTACATAAGCGCTGTGCTGTGCGATGCCGTGCGATGCCGTACGATGCCGTTCGATGCCGTTCGATGCCGCGCGGTGCCGCACGATTAGTGCTGCGTCCGATCCGTTGTCTAAATGGTTCAAAATAAATTGTAAGTTGTATCTCTGCATGATTTAAATTAAATAGTTAAATAAATAATTCAGAGATACAACGTACAATTTATTTTGAACCATTTAGACAACGGATCGGACGCAGCACTAATCGTGCGGCATCACGCGGCATCGAACGGCATCGAACGGCATCGTACGGCATCGCACGGCATCGCACAGCACAGCGCTTATGTACAAAAACAGAAAAATCCGCATTTTAGCCCTTGTAACACGAGCATCAAAAGTTTTGTTTTCAGCGTCTACCTAAATCTTATAACATTACCATTTTAAAATTGTAATGAATGAAAAAAATTTTTATTACAATATTGTAGTTACAAAATTTAACTTTAATTTAACTTAATTTTAATTTACAACAATATTTTAATATTATATAGTTATATAGCTACATCCTATATAGTAATAGCTAAATCCAAAAACACATTATAAAATCGTCTTGTTATTATAAAAAGGATGTTTGAAATACTAATTGAAATACTAATTGTTTTAGTAAAAACCTCTGCCGCTAGTACGAAAGATCTGCAAGAAAAAAATTATTAAATTACTGTGTGTATACGTGTGTGTATGTGTGTGTGTATCTAAATTCTGAATTTACAAACCAGATTTTCCTTTCTTGCTAGGTCTTCTTTTAAATGTAATATTTCAATATTTTTCTTTGTAAGCAAATATTTCATATTCTTTATTACTTTTTTCATCAATTTATTTCTCTGAAAAATTATTATAGTTATTACGTTTTGATTAAAACAAATTTGATAATATTAAATAAAATAAAATTCAGAGAATATATTTTCTATTTACCTTTCTTAATCGATCAATTATTATGTTTGGATCTGTATTATTTTTGTCTGTATTATTTTCTTGGCTCTAAAAATCAACAAATTTTTATTTTTATTATATACAAAAAATAATATTGTAGTATCTTACCTCTTCGTCTCCAGAAAAACTGTTATCATTGACAAAGTCTTCTTCATTAACATGTGAACTCGTTGACAACGGTGGTTGATGGTGTAAGAGATTTACTGATGTCGATGTCGGTTGCATCAATTGTTGGCGGGGCGGCGGGATAGATGGTTGTTGCATACGTGGTGGCCTAAATTTTGGTGGTGGCACAAGTGGCGGCGGTCGTGACGCGAATGGCGGCGGGGTACTGTAAAGTTAAGTTGTTGTTCATTTCTGTCATGATACGTTCCACATGCTTGAACAGAGGGTACGTGCATCAACGGTACGCTATTAACGTAACGTGGCATTAACAAATACTGAGTATTCTATAAAAATAAAAATATGAATTACAAAAAATCTATATTTCATTTCAAAAAGAAAAGCTATGGTTGGAGGTAAATTATAAAATAGCCAAAATTATTATTAACCTTTCTTTCTATTAAATTTGTTTTTTAGAACCGTGCATTCAAAGGATTGGACGTTACATGTAGAACTGGTTAATAATAATTTATACTATTTTCCTTCAAAAAATTCATATTTAGGTACCTGTGAAAAGGGTGCAGAGTATCCTTGAAGTTGGGTATTAAAATTTGATGGTACCACATGTGTTGAGGAGTTCAAATGAAGCATCTGTGAAGTTGTGCAATTAGTCGATGGCGCTTGAGAGACATTATATATATTTGATTGCAATAATGTGGCATTTGACGCATGTGTAATATTATGCATTTGTTGTGAATTCATTGAATTATGTATCTGCTCTTGTGCCATTGTCGAAGAGTCCAAATGAAGCATCTGTGAAGTTGTGCAATTATTCGTTGGCGCTTGAGAGACATAATATATCTTTGATTGCAATAATGTGGCATTGGACACATGTGTAGTACTAGGCGTAGATGCATGTATCTCTTCTTGTACTATTGGGTTGGTCTCACTAATTTTATCTGTCGAGGTTGAATTATGTACTGTCTCTTGCAACGAAACGTGTAAGGTAATAGGGGTATGCATCACCTCCTGTGAAGTTGAAGTCCCTCCAGTGATTTCAGTGACTGTAGAAGTGGTAGGTATATTATTTTGCAAAGAAGACATAGCATTTGTTGCATTGACTGTAGAAATCCTGGATGGTATCTGTTTAGTAGTAGTAGATATATTATGTTGCGAAGAAGACATAGCACTTGTTATATTAACTGTAGAAGTCTTGGATGCTATCTTCTTAGTAGTAATAGCTATATTATGTTGCGAAGAAGACATAGCATTTTTTATATTAACTGTAGATGTCCTGGTTGGTATCTGCTTTGACATTTGGAAAATTCTTTTTTCATGAGCAGAATAGCAGTTCCGTTTTGAATTAAATTTTGTCGGTTCAGGAAAGTATTCAAACTTATTGTTACGTACTACCTGTAAAAGGAAAAATACTTATATGAAAAAATACACATGTAAAACATAGATTTATTTTAATTAGAATTCTGAAATAAATTACGTTTGCATAAGTCATTGGTTTTGTCTGACGCTTATCTGCAGACTCTTCTGTCAATTCGGAGGATTTACGTTTGCCTGTAATAAATAATATTATTATTTTCCTACGCAAGATTAAAATATTTTGTAATATTACGATATTTATTTACTCTTGAGTTAATAAATATAAAATAAGAAAAAATTGCACTTACTTCTTGTAGATCCAGCCATTGTTTTGTACGTTGATGCTTTTATCCTTCGCACCACGGTAAAATAACTTAACGCAAATTTATACGAGCTCTTTGAAAAACTTATATCTAACACAGGCGCAAATCAATTTAGCTATAGCATTTAGATCTTTAAATTAACATTCGGGCACTTCAATGATGAAACACTGGGACCGTGAACACTCCAAACGAAGGAGGGAATTTTATTTTATAAGGTATCGGCACTATGCGGTGTCGTTGAAGGGAATGAATGTACCCTTAGAGCTGCCATGTTTGTTTTTTTACCACGCGTTATATATCTATATATATGAAAGATCGTTGCTCTCAGAATACATCAACCAGAGGGCGCATTGCAATTTGAAACAACTGACTAGTACTGCCTAGTTACAACGAGAAAGAACACTGTTCACTCTTCTCAGAAAAAGATCGAACGCATATGTTTAAAACGCGGTTACAATTACCAAAATAGTATGGATTTTTATATTACTTACAAGAAAAAAACCTCAATTTGCGTACACAAAAAATGTAATGCGACAAATAATGACGAGAAATTTCACGTCAACATTGGATACTTTTGAGGAGCTTTCGGAATTCACGCGAATTAGTCCAATTTTCGGACTAATAATTTTCGCGCCTTTTGGCGTTACGAATTAATTTCCACATGGAAAAATAATAGTGGGCATACGACGCTAGGTACTTATCATCTGTATATTGATAAAGAATGAAATGGGCAGCACAAAAAAGAAAACGGTATAATTGATTTCTAAAAAATTTGTTACTTACAGAAACCTTTTTCTTCGACATGCCCAAGATCTTGATCGATTGCGACTAACGTTGTCTTTCCTTTTATTTCCCATATTATATTGATTATATTGAACGTAACATTTAGTTTTAAGATTGAAAAGAAGTACTAGTGATTAATAATTATAGTAAAAAGCGATTGTTCTACCTAATGAGTTAATGACAATAGCGCTTATAATTAATTGTTGTATAGGTGTAGCTAACATGAGCAGTATCAGAAGAACTCACCACAGAAGTGTAGACTATTACTGCGATATAATCCATTCATTGCCCTTTTGTTTTTAATCTATAATATAGATACGGGACTGTGCTCATACTGTGCTTGTAACAAACCTTGCATACTGTGACCGTCATTAAACATTAGCGTACATACATGTTGCGTCACAGAGAAACTGCTAAAATTTGCAAAAAAGATGTATAACCATAATGCAAAAAATAGACGGTTAGATTAAATTTAATTATTAATTTGAATTATGAAAAATGCTACATAATCCTGATAAAAAATTTCTTTATATATATATATATATATCAAGGAGCGTGGGAGCGCTCCGAAGGCAAGTATCTGTCCAATGTAGAAAAAGTCTGAGGGTCGACCGCGCTACATATACTTTGAAATGGGTGCCCGAGAAATTAAAAGATTTTATACAATTTTCAAGTATAATTAAGATAGTATTGATTGATTCAAGAGGATTATTTTTTTTTGATAGTATGAAAAAATGAAAAAATCCATGTGCTACAGCTTCAGAAAAATTATGAATTTTAATGAATTTTAAAACTTAATTTTTTATAAAAATAAAATAAAAAATAGATAAAAAATAGATGTTAAATTTTTTTTTTAAATAAATTCTAAATTTATTTGCAAAAAATTGTTTTTATTCAAACCCAATACAGTGAAAAATATATAAAAAATAAATAAAAATAATACATAAAAATATATAATATATTTTACTATATACTTCTTAAATTTGTTTGCATTAAATCTTGAACTTCGTAACTTGCCAAAAGATCAAGAGTTTGATCTAGAAGTTTTGCAAGTGGTTTGTCTATTTGGTTACTTTTTACAAAATCTGGACCAATAATATAAGTGGCCAAATTTTTCACTGGATCATGTTCTTCTGCGGATGATACTGTAGATGTAATTGCCCAGTAAATGTGTTGTACACCACGAAGATGTAGTTTATTCCAAGAGAATAACTAGCAGTGATTTCTTCAACTTTTCTCTGTAGTAATAATGAAAGATTTTGTACTCCATCTGTTATTAAATAACCACACATTGCTAAATATTTTTCTTTCATCTTGTCGTCTACCTTATCTGTATTCTGAGGAGAGTTGTCAGAAATTTTTGTCTTTCAAGAAGAATTTTTGTACTTCCACCAAGAATATTCAATTGTATTCTTAAAATGATTACAAGCATTGTATAAGAATATACACTATATTGCTGTTCTTGAAATAGCAAAAATTTTCAATTTATTCCATGAAGAAATTTTCTCTGCAGTACCATATCGAAGATCATTCACTATCTTTTCACAATCAAGACACTTTGTAACCGCAGTCCTCAAATTTCTAGAGAGCATCAATGCAGTCTGATCGCATGTTCTTTCTGTGCTTTCAAAATGTTGTCTTCTTCGACTTTCCAGTAGTTTGTTTACTTCTCTCCCTACTATTCCCGAAGTTTACTCCTTGCATATCTAGCTAATATAATTAGAGTAACAAAGAATACCCCACCAAAAAGGAATTTATGCCTGTGGTTATAAAAACAGTTTTTCACTCGTGTAAACATGGATCAAATATTTCATGATATAATATTGAAAAATTTATAGCTTTAAATTCTGTGTATTAAGTTTTCCATCATAATTTCGAGAAATGGCTTTAGTGATAGATAATTTTCGCTTTACTGCAAAACATCTGAAAAAATCAATAAAGGATTATAAGTACATGTAGAATATTATTACAAAATACTTCTATATTTTACACAAAAAGTTTAAAAGATTATCTACTAACCTCAAAAAGTTATTAATAAAAATAATGACTTTTCGCACCAGTGTCAAAATATACTATTTTGCAATGGCAGTTAAGTGCTTATCGATTTCTGCTTCCATTAAAGTTCTGAAATAATAATTTTAGTTAAATTTTTTTTTTTCAATTTTTACATTTATGTTAATATAAGTCATATATTATATGTAAGAGTTAATAAAGCTATAAGAACTTTTTGCCGATACTAATTACACAATAAAAATGAATTATATAAATAAATGAGATAAAGAAATAGTAGTACACACCTCAATTTAGGATTATCCTCTGAAATAACTAATTTCAAGTTCAGTAGGTTTAAAATGAACAGACAAAACTGTTGATAAGCAAGTAATTGCTATTAACATCATAGAGCAGCTAAGTAGTCTCATTTCAGAAATACATGTAAATAACTTGACTAATCTGCTACTCTTCTGCACAAAACATCGACTGGAATCTCATATCCATACTTATACTTATATATAAGTAAATTATTAACATCATAAAGCAACCAAGTGGTATCATTTCAGCATCGCATATTAACTTGAACTGATATCTTGTGCTACTCTTCTGCTCAAAACATCGTCTGGAATCTCATATTCATACTTATACTTATAATGTGCTGTTTCGTATCCTACTCATTGTACTTGAGACCTGGTATCAGCTAAAATTAAAAATATGTTTAAAAACTGCACTAACCACTTTTTAAATCATAGCTGTACCACTCTCAAGATCAAGTTTTGTTTCTCTTGTATGTTCGCCATAAAATCTTTCGAATTTTTGATTGAACTTAGCATTTCTTTCATTGATGTAGTCAATGTCTGCATCATCATTATGCATTCTCTTTCTACTATATTTCTCAGTTGGCAACCCTAAAAAAATATTTATTAATTTACAAAATTTCAAAATAAAATAAATAAAATTTACAAAATTTCAAAATAAAATAAATAAAAATTAGTTACATAGATCTTCTCTTTTAATGATACGTACACTGTTTCTCTAAGTCTGAAACGATTTTATCAATTGCTTCTTTCTTATCTTTATGTAAACCATGTAAAATTATATTTCTGTCTCCATAAAATGCAGGATCAAGCTTTTCTTTTGCCTCTTATAAGCTTTCTATAAGCTTCCATATTAGGCTGAATTCCTTTAATAAGTCGTTTGTATTTATTGACTTACGGTAGCTTGCTCAAAATCAGCAAAACCATCATTTGGTGAGATTTTCTTTCTCTTTCTTGATAGGCATTCTGCTTCTATCACATCAATATTTAAAAGTTTTTATTCTTTCGAAGTCGAGTCCCTAAATCTTGTTTGGCATCTTTTTCATTATTTAATATCTATTCAGCTTGACGCTTCCGAGCTTCCCAGTTCTTGGGAAATTTTTGCCATTTATCTTCTTCTACAACTTTCTTGTTTTATTGTTGACGTGCTTCATTCTATACCAGGGATGATAAATACAGTTGGATTTGAAGGTATTCTATTTACCCTTTTAACATAGTCTTTTTTTTTCTTTCAATAAGAGGTATTCTAGCTCATCGATAGTAGAAACTGTAACAGAACTGAACTTTCCTATATTTTTAGTATATTTAGTCACCATGACTTTCTTTGATTTTTCAACTTGCACTTGATTATAAATATCAGTCATTGGACCTTCTCCTGAGCTTTTAACCACAGAACCTTTAACGATAAACACTATATTTGGGCAAGATTCATGCTTGTAGTACAGAAGTAATCCACATCTGTAAACAAAAAATTGAATTAGAAACACTTAATTAAAAATAACAAAACTTATAATATGAATATATTTACTTTTTACATTTTTTCCGATGTTGTTTTTTAATTTCTTCTTGTCGTTTCAAATACGTGATTTCATCTTGTTCGAAAGTCATTTTGTGCGCATGTTTACTTCCATCAATTATACGAGCACCATCTCTTTTGCGAAGGGGTAACTTTCCAAAGCACAATCTAAATAAAAAATAACTTTAATGTTTTTATTGTATAATAATACCCAGTCCGAACAACCCAAACCCTGCTCCAAAGTATGGATTGTCGGACAAAGTCTGTATATACTCCATGATTAGCATTTTAATTTTTCACTTAATATTTACAATAATAGCTTAATAAACTAAAGAGAGTGCATTAGCACACGTATTTACTTTTCTTTTAAAATGATTGTGTTTTTAAGTATATAAACTTTTATTCTTGACATTATAAAATATCACTTTCACTAAAAATTTATTATCTTCTTATTGTTTGTATATATTTTAACTTAAACAAGGCAACTCCTTTTTGTACATGTTTAATCTTGTAACACGAATTAAAGGTTAGATTTCTTGTAGTCCAATACGCCGGATCCACATCCACGTGATTAGTTAGCAGCCGGCGCTAAAGCCTTTCTATACAATATACGTCCAGTTCAACTGTTCAGTTCCGTCGAATACATTGTGAATATATCTATATATACTTATGTATATAGATATTTTTTAAAACAATTAAAATTAATATTTTAAAAAAACAAATTATTTAAGTATTTTCTATTTTATTTTATGAAAAGGAATTCTATTCGAATAATAATAATAAATTTTTGTGTTCTATATTGTCGAAATTGATTTCTTTCACGCGAATACTGAAAGTCAAACCCAAAACCGTTGTGAAATTAATAAACGTGTAGTCTTATACTTAACAAACATTGTTTAATGTACTTTTACTCTTAAAAAGTTGTGAAATCTCTCAAAAAAATGTTCTTATAAAAGTCAAAACTTATAGGCAAGTATAATGAGTTTGGTTTATTATATAGTATTGCATATTCCCTTTCTCCCACCCCCCTCACTCTCTCACTTAGATCTTAGATGGCTTTACAAGCGCACTCTTATTACTCGGTCATGCGCGCGCTGCGGGCTACGCGCAACGTGCGCGAGCGCGCGCGCTGCGCGTGATTCTGGACGCAGCCTTTCGGACACACGCGCGACTGGTCATGTACGTGTGTGCCGCGGCCCGCTAGTACGTCGGCGGCCGGCGCTCGCAGGCAGCCAGCGAGCCGAGAAACGAGCCGAGCGAGGAGAGCGCATGCAGCAGCGCCCCGTATGAGCGAAAAAGCGCTGAGGACATTTTGAATCGCTCCTCTCTGTGACTCGTCTCTGCACTCTGTGCTCTCTCCGTATTTGTCCCAGTTCTGCGTGTGCCGCTGCACCGAGTGTGAATCCGCGGAGCCGTGCGTATCTTGGCCAGCAGTCTACCGCGACGTCGTGCCGCTCTCACCTTCTGCTGCTGCTGCTGCTGCCGCTGCCGCCGCCGCTGCTGCTGTCCGCAGTCTCCCCACAGTCGCAGTCCGTCTGCCCCAGTTCCGACTACATAGGCTCCTCTTTCTCTCTTTGGGAGGAAATACAATAGGCGCCGTGCTCTGCTCCGCGCCCTGCTCCATGGCATAAGCATTCAGCTGATTGGTTGATTCCACCCATCCTGACCTTAGATATACATATATGCTCTATGAGCTTAATAGAATCAACCAATCAGCTGAATGATGATACCACGGCGCAGATGGCGCAGAGCAGGGCGCGGAGCAGAGGATGGCGCCTATTGTATTTTCTCCCTTAGGCTGTCCACAATCACGTGCAAGCCTGCGGCACTTGAACGTGAACCTACATAACATAACCTACATTGCGCTGGGGACAGTACTACGGCAGAGATTTTTCAAACGCCTCTGTCGTGTTGTGAAAACGTACACATGCCAGCGTCTGCAGTCTTCGGGAGTTGAAGTGCAAGATCGGAGCAACTTTGTTGAAAGTAGATGCTTTTCGGTGGTGACGAAGTTACTTTCCTGTCATTAGTTACTTTATTATCTCCTCCTCCTAGAGGAAGCTTAATTTGTTCCTGTTTAGAAAGTTATAGCTTAGTTCTAAAAATAAATCAACGGGTGTTATTAAAAAAGTAGGTATTTTATTTAAATTCATGTTTAATCACACTTACTGTTAAAATTTAACAATACTAACATGCATCATTAAATATTTGTAAAGGTGAAAATGCATTCTTATAAAAAATCAGATTCTCCTACTACAGCTTCAAAGCATTATAATTCAGTTAACCCTAAACAGGAAACTTACATTAGAAAAGGATGTTATAGTTACATTGTTAACTTTATATTTATTTCATAATAAATTTTTTTAGCAACCAAAGAATAACGCAACATATGACGAAAATCAAATTGTATTTGTAACAGATATTTCTACAGATGTTGAGTTCACTGATAAGTCAGAGCATGTAGTCGATACAAAAACTTTTTGTTTTCGTAAGTATTGAAATTTCACACATGAAACAAAAATTAAATTTTTTAAAATATTTATGTATTTCTATCTTATTTTTTTACTTAACAGAATGTTTGTATCTTACATTGGAGAAAATTCCAACTTTGTCACAGTTGGTGATGTGTATTCAAAATATTCTTAATTCGCTGATTTCATAGATATAGATTCAATTAAAAATATAGGTATTCCTAAATTATTCACATCAAATTTTAATTATTGATGTGGTTATAAACTGCTTATTTTTTGTTTTCATCAGATATTGTAGCCTTTTTGCTAGACACAAAAAAATTGAAGTACTAAACAAAGATGTGGTTGAAACTCCGTATGTGAAACAGGAAAATTTAGGAGAAAAGGAAGACATTACACTATGTCTGACAAAAATTCTACTCAAAGTTTGTACTTTTTTCTATTATGAAATATGTATTTTCTAACAAAAATGTTACCAATATTATTTTGCAAATTAGATGTAGATGATGTTTTTTATGAATTAACAAATGATGATAATGATACAGGATTTCCAAATAAATTCATTAAAGACAACGATAATAAGGTAACTAAAATTTTTGAAATATCTACGTATTATTAATTATTGAAAATAACTACATAAGTATGTTTTTACCTAATTAAATGTTTTCGAATAATAATTCTTTGAAAGTAACGTATAATTATATTATTATGTAACATAATTTTATGATATGTAGTCATCTTTTAATATTTATTATAACATTAAAATATGTAATAATCTTTAGTAATATCCATATTCAATGCAAAATTCATATAAGACCTGTAAAATGAGGGTTATGTTTATGTGGGTTGAAGTTTCACTTTTTACAACTAATTATATACGTAAATAGTAACAAAAACCAACACTATTAAAATACGCCATTTCAAATTATTTTTCACAGAATGAGTATCTGCAGTACGTAAAAAAGTTGAAATTGGATTCGACGGTCAAGTCGGCTATGTTATGATACGTACGGAGCTCAGCACACTGGTAGGCCGGGTGACAGCCAAACGACATACTCGGTGCGCGATCCAGCCCCAGGAGCGTGATTGTAGGCCGTACATATACCGCATCACCGCATGGCGCAGCACTGTACAATTTCTCTTTTCCGCGCACCAGTCGCACACGCAACATTGGTATTTATTCGTTAGTGTTAATTATAAAATTGCCGTCTTTTAAACAAAAACCAATTTTGAATTTGGCAGTTCTTTATCTGTTTTTAATCTGTTTCATAAAAGCAGTTAGAATGTCTGATGGTAAGGACAAAGTAATTTTACAAAGTATAATATTAGTTGTTTGCAAGAAAACAATTTTATCAAAAATTAAAACATAACTTTTAGTAAGATTTATTTAATATAATTATCATATTTTGCAAAGGAAGTTATGTGAAGAAGATGATTAATTGATGGTGATGGTATAGAAGATGATCGTAGACTCAATGTGCTATTAAAATCTTTCATAAAATGGGTCAACAATCCAAAAACTGATCATGTTTTACATGAAAGAATGAATTCTCAATTAGCACAATGCGATTTTGCACAAAGAATTGAAAAATTATGAGAATCTAGCTAGGGAAATTGATCTAGAAATTGAAGACGCTAAAAAGAGCATTGAAACAACCGAAGTCGAACTTCAAGAAGCAAAGCAAGTTAGAAAAAATAAAATAAAATATGTTGTCCTAACCAAAGTTATTAATGAACAGCCTGAACAACTTTAAACTTTCAACGCTACAAAAAGAATTAGGAACATTACGGGTAAGGAAGACTTTAGAATGATTTATAAATGAAAAAATTGTGTGACTATATAATAATTCATAACATTATAAATTATTTTTAATAAATTATGTATATTAATTACAGCAATTTACAATTTTATTGTGTTATAATTTTCAGGAAAAATCTCAATATTTAGAACAGAAACTTGAAATGAGAAGAAAACAATTCCATGTTCTTATATCTTCTATTCATTCTCTGCAAGGAATGTTAGAGGAATCTGAAATTAGAGGAGATAGGTCGATGCACATGATATAGGCAGCTTTTTCTCGAGTATGTGCCCATGATGTAAGTATGCTTTGGACTGGGATTTTATTTAATAGTATGGCAGAACTAAACCTCCAAGTTTCCGTCTGTCTGCTCTTCTGTTCCTGACAGTTCGATACTGCTCTCCTCATACCTGCTGCTTAACACATTATTAATATATTTTGTTTTGCCCTAGGCGGAGAGCTCCTGCAGAAGACAATACATCTTCATATAATTGTACTTTCCTCGAGGGTGGCCAACACAACTACCACTTCCCAAGGACATCACCTAGGCGAACACAACGGAGGAGTAACAGCGAAGGTGTAGTTAAATGTAAGTACTTTGCTTGCCTACTGAAAAATCTCATTTGAGATCTTACTCGAGATCTCATCTGAGGTCTCAGATAAGATTAAACAATAGAGTTTGAAAGATATAAACTTTTATTAATAATGTTAGTAATAAATTTTTTTATTAATAACACATAAATTTTATGAAAATATGTATTTTCTACAAAGTAAGCCCTATTTGAGGTCTCTCATCCCAAGATATTGACATTTAAAGAAATTTGTCCTGGTGTAACCTACAGAGCTGAGATCTTGATGGATTTTAATGGGTCATAGCCTAATATCTTTGTTTTTAATATCTACATTAACTGAAGTTATTCACATTTTTTAATTTTCTCATTTTAATACTTATAAAATATAAAATGTGATTAAAAATTCAATTTTTTTTTTAATTCTATTTTTCTTTTTAATTTAAGGCCTTGAAATAATATTTTTAACATAAATTTTTTTCTTAAGAATAGTTTCAGTCAGTAGAGATATGAAAAACAAAGATTTTAGGCCTTGTCTCGTTAAAATCTATCAAAGCCTCCGGTCTGTAGGTTACGCAAGGTCTAAAAAGATTATAGTTTTCAGTAAAACGCTTTAAAGTTAGAAATAAAAAATTTTGCTTTACTGGGAATTAAGAAGATACTACAAAAATTTTGTAGTACTCCCTTAATGCTATAGTACGGCCAAACCTAACCTCCAAATTTCCATCTGTCTACTCTGGCAGTTTTATTGCTGCTCTTCTCATCTCTGATGATTGACATGTTACTAATACATTTTATTCTACTTAGGATAAAGAGCTCCTGTAGACAGCAATACGCATCGGATGACTGCTACTTTCAAAGAACATGAAACAAATGAGCTTGTGTAGGAGAGTTGCAGCTTTGTCAGTATTTAGGGCACACCTGATTTTTAGGTACGACTTATATCTCCCCAGAAAGTAACAAATTTTCTGTATAAAAATAATGTTTCACTAATAGTTTGTACGTTTTAAGGGCAGACACGTAAAAAGTCTAAAACACAGTTATTGTAACAATTTTAAATATTAAACAATTTAAGGGGGTCTTAAACCTAATAGCCCTTCTGGACCAATTCACCTAAAAAAATAAATTAAAATAAGATTATTATAAAATAATCAATATTTATTATGAATATAAATCATTTGTAATAAAAAATTTAAACGATTATTATGCAAAATTATGTTGTTTTTAAAAAAAAAAAAACTTTTGCGTCACTGTCTTTGGCAACTGGTCCATTGATTTTATGGGAGAGATAGAAAATTATTTTTAATACATCAAACTTTAGCATGAAGTTCTGGATTTACAAATGTTGGTATTTAATTTTTTTTTTTAATGGGAAAAAATACTTTCTTTCCTTAATTTTATCAATTTTTATGAATTATCATTTTTTCGATTAAAAAAATACTTAAAATGCAGAGCTTCATGCTAAAGTTTGATGTATTACAAGTAATTTGCTTCGTCTCACATCAAAATAAATGGACCAGTTGCCAAAAAAAGTGACGCTAAAGTCCAAAAAACCATATTTTGAGAAATAAGCCTTTAATTATGAAAAATATTGTAAAACTTCAAAGATGTTGGGATCCCCTATGTCTTCTTTTTGAAACTCAGTTTTTTGCACTTGAGATCTGTTCTTCCACATGAAATAGTTTGAATATAAGGTCTGGCAATTTGTATGTACACACCTATAATCTTATCCCAGTAGTATCCGTTTCACTCAAAATTGATTGCTAAGAATCTGCCGTTCTTTCGTACTTTTAATCGGTTCACCCTTGAGTCACTTTTCAACACATCCCACTAATAATGAGTTTTATTATTATTTATTCATCTATTTCTATATAAGTTTCATACAAAGTTTCTATCTTAAACTAAAGCTACTCTTCAAATGTAAACCTTAAAAGTGTTACTGCTTGCTGATATTATTACATTAAACTTGTAAAAACTATGTATACAGAGAGAAGAAAAAATTTTTATATTAAAAAACGTCATTTATTATAAAGGAACGGACGTTTGGATACGGACAAATGAATATTCGTTTATAGTAAAAAAAATATTTCTTAATAGTTAAGACACCATGTCTTTGAAATCATACAAGATTTGAATTTCTTAACTGTTAGAGAATATTACGTTATTATAAAGAAATATTGTTTAATATAAAGAAATGTGGTTAGCTATGAAGAAATAGGACTTTGGCACAAATAACATCATAATTTTATAATAAGAAAACCATACTTTTAATATAAAAATTTTCTTTTCTCTGTGTAGATATACCTATATGTATAACACATTAAATTTTCACTTCTTAATTCACTTATAATTGCAAGCAATGAAACACTAAGATAAGAATTAGAATGGACGAATCCAATTTAGAGTTAATGTTTACACTTGAATTGTTAATTTTAAAATTGACTAGACACGTTCCACAAAAATCAAGTTCCCTCAGGTGTACATTCCTATGTAATCAAGTTTATGAATAACCTCAGCAAAAAGTTAACAGATCAGGTCAAAAATGTTTTTGCATGCCCATCTATAATTATGGGAAAAAGCTAGTCCTATATTGAGCCTAATTCAAATTAAAAATTTGATAAAAACGATTTTTGATCATAATGTGTACAAAACTAAGTTTCAAATCCAAAAACCAAAAATACGTATTTTTCATGTTGATCAATTTTTCTGTGAGCCATATTTTTAAAAGTAAATGTCAAAACAGCGATCAATTAACGTGCAATCAATTACCTGATGAGCTAGGCTTATAAAAATTATTTTTAATTTCTAAATGCATATACTATAAAATTATTGTGTAAAAAATATTAAATTGTTGCAAATATAGCTCTGATAAAAATATTTAATTTTTCTGATAAATATAGTCGTGCCTGTAATGTAAAAACAAAGTTTTTACATAGACAGAGGGGGAGGGGGCGTGGTTTTTTTTTTTTTATGATTTATAATTGTTATTGAAGCAGTAACGGGTAACCCGACCTGCTGATTGAGTTTCTGCTGCTATGGTGGTATAGTTCTGATCATTGCCGATCTTGCTAGTAAAAAAAAATAATGCTTCAGGGGAACAATTTTCTTCTCCCGCAAACATCTTAAATAAAAAATTAATCTAAATAATATAAAATAGTTTTTTAAAGAATTTGTTTAGATTTAATTTTTTTTAAATTATTAAATTCTTTTGTCAAATTATTGATTTCTATTTTCTATACTTTTATAGGTAAGCGGCAGTTCTTCGAGCAGCTCACTTGTGAGCAATTTTTTTTTCTCAACAATTTTCAAGATTACATACTGAAGAACGAATACTTAAGAAGATATTAAAGAGGATATTTAAGAGGATATTCAAGAGGATATTCAAGAAGATATTCAAAAAGACATACTTAAGAGGATATTTAAAAAGATATTGAAGGAAACAACAAAAAGAAATTCCTAGTTTCATAGTATACTGTTAAGATAATGTGTACTTACCGACAAATTTTAGAACATGTATATCTTTTGCAAATAATAATTGAATTACTAAAAAAAAAAATTGAGTATAGTATTTATATATACGGAGCGCCTGACAGAGCTGTTTTTCCAAAAATCTACTCAGAATTTATTTAATTAAATAAAAGCCGCAATGCCGATAAGTAGGGATCTGTAATACTTCGAATTTTGCCAGTATTAAAACGAGCGTATCTCATGGAAATGCTGATAGAATCGCACAAAAAAAAAATCTGAGCATAGTATTTACATACACGGAGCGCCTGACAGAATTGTTTTTCCAAATAAACGTTCGAATGTTTATGAATTAAATAATGAAATTGGGTTGATTTTGAGGTTCACATCGCCTTAAGTCCTGAACGTCGAGGAAATTACTCTTATGGTTGATAGTTGATTATATTTATGGTTATATTACCTTTTTACTGTTGACGAAGGTTCTTGAAATAAATAGATGCTGGTTAATGAATTGCACTGTTTATTTAGTTAATAATTTTTCGATATAAAGGGTATACAGTCCCGATTACTTTACAAATACTTTGATCGATTTTGTTTTATTAATTTTTTTCCTAATTACGCTTTGTTTTGGCGAAACAATTATTACAAATAATTTACTAATACAATGTAAGAATGCTCTCGTTATTTGATATGGGCTCAAATTTGCCTGCACAATAATATTCGCTCCTATTATCGGCTGAAGTTGTACGGAGCTCGCGATCTGTTCACGATTACTAAAGCGCGTAGCGCGTGTTCCGTTATTTATAAATCGTTTAATTCGGGTTAAAGATAATCTTGAGGAGGAGTCGAGATCATCTTATTAAACAAATGAAGTAAACATTTAAAAATTATCCTTTCGATTTCACAGTTGAAAAGTGCTGAGTCTAAACAAAGTTGCGATGAGCGTTTTCTTTCACGATATCAGTGGCTCGCTACGTCACACTGGCTGTTGCGTAGTCGAAATGCTGTGCTGTTAAAATTCGCACTCGCATCGTTTTGTGGGTCAGAAAAATGAATGTTTGAGTTTTAATTTCTAAGATACATCACAGTACACTTGTGTAATTGCACTTGCCTTGTCTCCGTGCCGTTGAATGCAATGTTTTCGAAATTCGCATATATGTCGTTTGTGTGTCAGAAAATGACTGATGAGACAAATGCATGTTAATTTGAGTTTAGAGATACGTCACAGACGTAACAATACTACAATTCATATAATAGCTTATGATAAGAAATATCGTCATTCAAGTTGTAGCATACTCGAATAGCAATGTATGTACTCTATAATAAAGGAAATCTGACGATGTCACCGTCACAAACACTGGTTAATACTGTTATGCGTACGTAATTTGAAAGAGTAGTTAAGGGAAATCGTATATTTACATAATAATTAATAAGTTCTGCGTGACCTCCACTCTTAGCTGCACTATAATCAACATTTCGTTCTTATATTCAATGATTATATTACAATATAGTACGGAATGTACAGAACACCGTATGACAGGCTATGACAGCGTGTCATATAGGAAAGAACATCTTATAAGCGATCGCATAAGCGCTGATCGAGATGAGTAAAGAAAAAATAATTTTTATTATAAAATTTTAATTTACCGGAAAAAGTGCTCTTATAAAAAGGCTGCAGCATTTGATTTATGAATAAAGGCAATGACAAATTTTCTAATATAAAAAAGATGGATTTGAGATTGTCATCTCTAATGATTATGATTGGTTGATTTGAAATGGATATATAAAATGGAAAAGGTTAAAAAAAAATCTTTTCGTAATACTAGTCATTTTGTCAAAAATAGTGGTACTAAAATTCCGTAAAAAAAGAAATAAAGTAGAAAAAAAGACCTATAATTGTCTTTTTGTTAAACTGTAAAATATTAATTTCTTGAAAAGTAACGTAGCTTTCAAGATTTAAGTTGAAATGCAGAGAATTAAACTAAATTTAGAAACGATAAACACCATAAAAAAAGCGATTCTCATACACCGAAATAATATTCTTTTCAACACGCCGTGCGGGAAGTTCGATTTCCCACACGCTATTCAAAAAAGCTGGTGTAGAAAACGAACTTCTCGCACCTTGTGTAAAAAAATACTGCACGGAACTCGTGCAGGAATTAGGTGAATTGCGCATGAGAGAAAATTGCCACTCGAACGAAGCGAGGTAGCGTTATGTGCTATACTCTTGAATTACCTTATCTTATAAATCACATCATTTTTTAACGAATTAATGTTTTACAGTTTTCAAAAAAGGAAATGAAATGTCATGTTCTCTATTTTAATGCTCATTTGCAAAATTTTAATATTATTTTTTATCAGAAAATGACCAGCATTTGAAAATGATTATTTTTAGCATTTTTCTTGTTTTATGTATTTCAAGCATAACTTATAATTCACGTAAATTTTTCAGGAATAAATATTTTTAAATCTTCAGAAAACCAAAAATACTGAGTTTTTAGTTTATTTGTTCTTTTTTTTTTTTTTTAATTTTTCGTCATGCACGTTCATTTTCTGTTCGTTTATTACGGTGCCATGAAGAAGAAAAAACTTTACGCAGGGAGGTGTGCCTTACAAAAATATTTTATCAGCTTTGAGACCGATATAGTAGTAACCTTTTTATATATTTTCTCATAAACGTCTAGAATAGATCTTAAAAATAAGTTTAGAGGGTAAAAAATCCTCAAGGTACCTTCATAATCGCGCTACCTTGGTAAAAATGCTAACCATCGATTGACGAACCGTTGGTCAATTTTGAAATTAAAACGTCACACCATGATTATCTTGCTTTTATCAACGAGAAATAACTATTTAGGTGAAAGTATAGATGAAAATACATTGTAGATGTTTTAAAATATAATGATTGTTATCAATAGTTTAAATTAAATTTTAATGATTCTTAAGGTGATGTGCGGCCTCCTTGATACCGAGAATGGCAGAGATCCGTTTTTCTCTTCCAACTTAGAATTTTTAGAAAATAAATCTTTGACACGTTGTAGATTCAGTAAAAGGACTGCAACGTATCAAAGATTTTTTCTTAAAATTGGAAGTTGAATGGCAAAAATAGATCCCTACAATCGTCGGTAATGGTTAAACCGCCTATCATTTTAATCAAATTAAGAATACAAATAAAGAATTCTGAAAGCGCATTTATATTAATATTATAAATAGCTATATTCAAACGCGCTTCGCGCGTTACTTTTCTGTTTTTGCGGTTATGTATGCTATCTTTATTACGTTTTACTTTTAACTTAAGAATTTTTTCTAAGTCAGTACTTAACCTACTACTCTAAATGTAAAAGTTAATACTACTTTTATACTACTCTAAATGTAAAAATATCATTTAAATATTCAAACATAAATTTTTCGCGCCTTCTTCTTATCGACCAATCAAAATCAATCCTTTAGATGCTTCAACATGGCCGCTCATCACTTTTTTAAGAAGGATTATTTATCACCCGAATCGAAGGCGAGGGTGACAAATATGAGATCTGAGGAATTTTTTACTTACTTCCGTGGTGCATATACTAATTTTGTCCACGAGGAGTGTAAAATACGCATGGTGTTTTGCGCCACAGGGCGTACAGTAATCACACAGACGACGACGCCGCCTACCGACGATGACGCGAGCACTCGAGCGGCGACCGGCGAGCATCGCTTGTAGCGCATTGCGCATGCGCAGAGCATCTCTGTACACACACGCACGATACATCTATTTTATTTTTAATGTTTATGACTCTGTAGAAATGCTGCTCATTACCCGTATGGTACAATAATCTATTTTTTTTTGTTACGAATTATGTAAAATGATGAGAACTCTCTTCTAAGTTTCAGCATATTATACATTTGTGCAAAATTTCGAATCAAAATATTCATTAGTTTTTGTGCAAACTTTGAACGAAATTCCGAGATGATGCCGAGCTCAAATCTCATATTTTGTTCAAAGTTTTTGCAAAAACTAAAGCATATTTTCACTTGAAACTTTGCCAGAATGAAAGAGAATAAAAAAATACAGAAGAGAGTTCTCATTATTTTGCATAATTCGGTCTATTTTTATTGTTATTAAGTAAAAACCAACCGTATTGTCTCGGTCGGTAACAATCGAGTAAGGCATCCCCTTAAAATCAATGTTTAAAACGGACTTAATTTAATTCACGCATATATAGTGTAAAATTGAGTCCACATTGCAAAGGGGATATCAAAAACAAGACAAGCCTTGTAATTCTGACTCTCCGAAAGAGTCATCTGAACGGTTGAATTACATGGCTTATATACTCTTGCCCATCCAGTGTATTCACAGAAAGCACTACCGACGCGCCGCATAGTGGTGATAAAGGGGAACTTGTGATGGACGGCTCTCAGTAAGCAAGCTTCGGCTATTTATCAGGTATGCGGCGCGTCGGTAGTACTTTCTGTAGATATACTGGATAGCCGAGAGTATATAAGCCATGTAATTCAACTGTTCAGATGACTCTTTCGAAGAGTCTGAATTACAAGGCTTGTCTTGTTTTTGATATCCCCTTTGCAATGTAGACTCAATTTTACGCCATATATATAAGTGACGTAAATTAAGTTCGTTTTAAAGATTGATTTTAAAACATAAGCACTTCAAATTTAATGTGTATCTGGTGTTATTAAGTCTCGCGAATATGGCGTTTATGTCAAAGCAACATTGAGGCAATATTGCTTCAACAATCAGTACTATGCGGGAACATTCATCTAGTGTTGATATATATTATACAAATATTCTTACAATATCGCAAAATCATCTGAAAAATCAACATAAAAATAGAATTATAAAATTAATATTCCTTTCGTGTAGATAAATATTGGCTAAATATTGCTGCAATATTGATGTGGCAGAGAGCCTGACCCATCATTATAAAAAAGCAATGGAAAAACTGAAATAATGGTTTGCAGCAATATTGCTCCATGGTTGCATCCATGTATACTTACGTTGAGGAAACACTAGCGAATATGGAGAATATGTCGAAGCAAAATATAGAGGCAATATTGCTCCAATATTGAGTGCTGTAGGGGTTTTTTTAGAACCGTAACCATTTAATCTTGCTAAGTCTTAAATATTATTTTTCAACCCAATCACAAAACAAGCAAATTAAAGATCGTTTTCACCAGTTTTATTTTCTCTTCTTGAAATAGTTTTTAAGACTTCACTAGAGTAAATGGTTACTGTTTTGAGAAGAGGCTTTTTTAAAATATTTTTTCCAAATAAAGCAAAAAATGTCCATGACTTGAGTAACATATTTTTCTGTGAGCAATATTTTATTAATAAAATAGCGAAAAACAGCTTTTAAAACATTTAAAAAGTCGATTTTTGGCTATTACTTTACAGGATTTGATTTTACACAAAAATGTTAAATACAAAACTTGTAGGTAATATTTAAACAACACAACTTTTTCCTATTGTACACTTTTTTTGCACAATCAATTCCTGACGAGTTAAACTCATAAAAACGATTATTTGCGCATAAATATATATAACATGGACGATTTTTGGCTATAACTTGACATGACTTAACTTTATATAAATATGTTAAATACAAAAGTTCTATATAATATTTTAACAAAAGTTTTTCCCATTTAACATTTTCATGTAAAATCAGTTCCTAACGAGTTAGACCTATAAAAACGATTTGTAATGCCTAAATACAACTGAAATAGTCGATTATCGCTTATTTTTCAAGGATTTGACTTTACACAAAAATATTAAACACAAAAGATATAGATAAAATTTAAACAAAACTTTTTCCCCATTAATATTTTCATGTACAATCAATCCCTGATGATCTAAACCTATAAACATGATTTTTAACACCTTAATAGAACTTATATAGTCAATTTACGCTTATTATTTAACAGAATTCGATTCAACACAGAAATATGAATTATAATAGCTATAAATTGGATCGGAAAAATGAATATAACATTCCAAAGATCATATAATTATAAAAATATAATAATAAGATATAAAATTACGTTTGATTACAATGTTAATTGGGATAAGCACATTAAAAACATAATTAAAAACGAAATATCTACTTTTAATTTTTTACAAAATGACAAATATTATGCAAAATAAAACATTGTTGATTAGTTTATTATGCTCTTTTTAACAGCATTATAAGTTATGGGATAAAAAATAGCTTGGGGGAGTTTATGTATGAATAGTTTACCACCATTACAAAATCTACGCAGCAAAATCTTTAAAATTATCTCTCTCGGGATGGTCTGCGAAACACATAACGGTGTATTTTAATAGAACAGAGCCCCTGAAGCGAGTTCTTATAACTGGCTAAACTTATAAATTAATATGCCGAAATAATCTTACCAGTAATAACTACCTACCCGTAGCGAATCCAAACACACACTGTACTTTTTAAGTTTTTCTCCAGTCTTTCATTACCTATCCCTTCGCACCGTAAAGCACTGACACTCTTGAATCACTGCTGGGGCGGCAGAAGTAGCAAAGTAAGGCTGGCTGGTCCAGGTTGGCGCGTGTACTCCATCGATGTCAGTCTGCTCACGATAATCTAACTAGCAGCCAGCCGCTAGATCAGCAGCCTCGTAATCTGCTGAAAGGGAAGGTCTAATGGAGACCTCACTCGTTCTCTCACTGTCAGGAACAGCCTCAGTATAGAAGCCGACCAAGACACAAGCAGCAAATCAGCTACACACAGCCACCACTATGGGCCAAGCAGGGAGAGTTGAATACCTAAAAACCACATATGGCTAATAAATAATTGACTCGAACAACATCACCACACCCAAGAGACAGTCTGCAGAAGTGCTCATCATTTACTCCTTTCGCTGTTTCAGATACCTGCAATAAGAGAAACGTTCTATCACCCCCCCCCCCCCCCCCATCAGAAAGGTTAGGAACGAGAAAGGGCTTACCAAATCGGCTTCCGTTGCTAACCCTGCTGTCTTGCTGTTTCCGACGAGTCACCATCAACCGCCGGACACGATGAGAGGGATGACATTCACCAGGACGCCGTATTATAGCATAGGGAGCCGGACGACGCGATTGTGTATAATAGGTATTAGGTAATATATACGCGCGCACGGTGGGTACGGCCGCGGCAGCGGGACAGCGGCGGCCCGTCACGGCTGCAGCAATAGCAGTGCGCGCAGCCGCTCATACACGTGGCGCTAACGTCAAGGCGCTGGTGACCGGGATTGAAAAGAAGAGCCAGACTGCCGAGTGCTGTATATGTATATAGTAATGCCGAGCGTTTTCCTTATTTTCGTCTCCCGTTCGCCGTGTGTGTGTGTGTGCACCAACGAATGTTTTTCGTAATTGAGATTCTAGTGCCAAAGTACGAGAGCCACGTCCCGGCCGCCGTTCTTTTTTTAGTTAGGAACCCGCGAACGGCACCGCCGTGCCCACCTATATACCTATTATATACAATCGCGTCGCCCGGCTCCCGGCGACCCCAACGATGACAGCGGCTGCTACAATACGGCGTTCTGGTGAATGTCATATCTCTCATCGTGTCCGGCGCTTGATGGTTACTCTTCGGAAACAGCACGGTAGCAGGATCAGCAACGGAAACCGATTTGGTAAGCCCTTTCTCGTTCCTAACCTTTCTAATGGGGGTGCTGATGGAACGTTTCTCTTGTTGCAGGTATCTGGGGCAGCAAAAGGAGTAAACGATGAGCACTGCTGCAGACTGTCTCTTGGTTGTGGTGATGTTATTCGAGTCAATTATTTATTAGACATATGTGGTTTTTAGGTATTCAACTCTCCCTGCTTGGCCCATAGTAGTGGCTGTGTGTAGCTGATTTGCTGCTTGTGCCTTCGTCGGCTTCTATGCTGAGGCTGTTCCTGACAATGAGACGACGAGTGAAGGTCTCCACTAGACCTTCCCTTCCAGCAGATTAAGAGGTTACTGATCTAGCGGCTGGCTGCTAGTTAGATTATCGTGAGTAGACTGACATCGATGGAGTACACGCGCCAACCTGAGCCAGCCAGCATTACCTTGATACTTCTGCAGCCCCAGCAGTGATTCAAAAGTGTCAGTGCTTTACGATGCGAAGGGATAGGTAATGATAGACTGGAGAAAAATTTAAAACGTACAGTGTGTGTGTTTAGATTCGCTACGGGTAGGTAGTTATTACTGATAAGATTATTTCGGCATATTAATTTATAAGTTTAGCCAGTGTATAAGAACTCGCCTCAGGGGTTCTGTTGTATTAAAATACACCGTTATGTATTTCGCAGATCATCCAGCGAGACTTGCCTATGTAATAGTTTTCTACAGCCCTATAAGACTGACACAGTCAGCTAGAACATTACATTATATAAACATTCTTTATACATGGAAATTTGCCATGTTACAAAAGCTATAGCACATACATTACACAAGCGTTTTTTTTAAATATGATATTACTTTAATATGTACTTATATAATATTACGTAATTTTGATTCTTTTAGTTTAGCATCAATTTATATTTATTTTTTTATTAAAACCAGAAATTTACAAAGTAAGTTCTACATAGGTAAATCAATTACCTGATCATAGGTCCGGTAGATAAAAAAAAAATTACTAGCTAAGCTACATACTAATTTCACAACTGTTATTCATCTGTATCTCAAAAAGAAAAAAACAGAGAAACCAGTAGTGTGTGTATGCATAACTAATGTAAATAATTTGTTTATAACGCTTAGGTCCTGTGAACATAGTTAATAAGTTAAGCTGTGTATTCTTATATAAAATTTGTTATAAAAACAGTAACATAACATAATTATATATTTTTAGCAACCCAACTTTTTAAACTTTTTATTATAGTAATTCTATTACATCTAAGTTTTTTTAAATCATTTGACAAAGAATTAGAAGTTCTGACAGCTTCTAGGTAGCGGTTTTTGTTACTTATTGTTCTAGTTTTTGTTGGTATCTGTATACTTTTATTTTTTGTATTAATTGTTTATCTCTGATGTCTACTTTTTAGTTACTCATAATAATATTAGTTGCTCAATCGCAAAAGTATTTTTGTGTATAATTTTAAAGATTTTGCTTTGTAGATTTTGTAATGATCGTAGACTATTCATCGATTAGCTACCCCAAGCTATTTTTATCCCATAATTTATAATGCTATTAAAAAGAGCATAATATAGTATCAACAATGTTTTATTTTCCACTATATTTGTCATTTTGTAAAAAATGAAAAGTAGATATTTCGTTTTTAATTATGTCTTTAATGTGCTTATCCCTTTTAATATTGTAATCAAACGTAATTTTGTATCTTATTATTATATTTTTATAATTATATGATCTTTTGAATGTTATATTGATTTTTCCGATCTAATTTATAGCTATTGTATTTCATATTTCTGTGTTAAATCGAATTCTGTTAAATAATAAGCGAAAATTGACTATATAAATTGTATTGAGGTCTTAAAAATTGTGTTAATAGGTTTAAATTATCAGAGATTGATTGTACATGAAAATGTTAATTGGAAAAAAGTTTTGTTTAAATTTTATCTATATCTTTTGTGTTTAACATTTTTGTGTAACGTCAAATCCTTGAACAATAAGTGAAAATTGACTATTTCAGGTGCATTTAGGCATTAAAAATCATTTTTATAGATCTAACTCGCTAGGAATTGATTTTACATGAAAATGTTGAATGGGAAAAAGTTTTGTTAAAATATTATATACAACTTTTGTATTTAACATATTTATATAAAATTAAATCCTGTCAAGTTACAGCCGAAAATCGTTATATATATTTATGCGCAAATAATCGTTTTTATGAGTTTAACTCGTCAGGAATTGATTGTGCAAAAAATTATTCAATAGGAAAAAGTTGTATTGTTTAAATGTTATCTAAAACTTTTGTATTTAACATTTTTGTGTAAAATCAAATCCTGTAAAGTAATAGCCAAAAATCGACTTTTTAAATATTTTAAACGCTGTTTTTCGCTATTTTATTAATAAAATATTGCTCACAGAAAAATATGTTACTCAAGTCATGGACATTTTTTGCTTTATTTGGAAAAAATATTTTAAAAAAACCTCTTCTCAAAACAGTAACCATTTACTCTAGTGAAGTCTTAAAAACTATTTCAAGAAGAAAAATAAAACTGGTGAAAACAATGTTTAATTTGCTTGTTTTAGGGTTGAAAAATATTGATTCGTTCTAAAGTTATGAAAGTTTAAATTTGAGCAATAAAAATGCACTGTTAAATGCCTAAAATACGCTGTTTGAATTCATGCATATTTTGGTACATTTTCGTTACTTAATTTTAAACTTTCATAACTTTAGAACGAATCAATATTTTTGAATTCCAAAAAAGCATATTAAAGATCGTTTTCTCTAGTTTTATTTTCTCTACTTGAAATGGTATTTAAGACTTTGTAAGATTAAATGGTTACGGTTCTAAGAAGAGGTTTTTTAAATAGATTTTTTCAAAACAAAAGCAAATAATGTGCATAATTTAAGTTTTTTTGAGCGTTATGGTCTAATGTTGCAGCTTTCTTCATATTTTTAAGTCCAAAAACATATCCTAAAGTTTGAGCCGCGCCGGTGATCCGGATCGCTGACACTCTCCTGGTAAGTACGAAATATAACCTATTTACTTATAAGTATAAAAAGTGCAAGTTCCTAAATCTCAGGTGAGATTTCCACGTAAGATCTCATCTAAATCTAATGGCTATGTTCAACATAAGTTAAAAATATTGTGATGAAAACTCAGGTGAGAATCTCACCTGGGAATCTCACCTGAGATCTCATCTGAATTTAATGCCTATGTTCCAAATAAGTAAAAAATAATTTTTTGCCTAGCGGGCCGAAAGTATCACTTTTGCTCCCGGCGCCCGATCGCAAAGGTTGTGCTTTTGGCCTCGCCAGGCAAAAAAAATTGTATACGCAACATGAGAATAAAGATGGCCACCCCAGAACACATATTTGCCACCCGAACCGAAGGCGACTGGCCAACTCTACCTCCCTAGTTGCGTAATATACTAATAATGAAAACTCAGGTGAGAACCTCATCTGGGATCTTATCTGAATTTAATGGCTATGTTCCATATAAGTAAAAATATGATACTCGAAACTGAGAATCTCACCTGGGATCTCATCTGAATTTAATCGCTATTATCTAAATAAGTAAAAAATATTATAATGAAAACTCAGGTGAGAATCTCACCTGAGAATGTCACCTGAGATCTCATCTGAATTTAATGGCTATGTTCCAAATAAGTAAAAAATATTAGAATGAAAACTCAGGTGAGAAACTCACCTGAGATCTCATCTACATTTAATGGTTATATTCCACATAAGTAAAAAAATATGATAATCAAAACTCAGGTGAGAATCTCACCTGAGATCTCATCTGAATTTTATGGCTAAATTTTAAATAAGTAAAAAATATTATAATGAAAACTCAGTTGAGAATCTCACCTGAGATCTCATCTGAATTTTATGGCTATGTTCCATACAAGTAAAAAATGATAATGAAAACTCAGGTGAGAATCTTACCCGAGATCTCATCTGAATTTAATGGCTAAATTTCAAATAAGTGAAAAACTATATAATGAAAACTTAGGTGAGAATCTCACCTGAGATCTCACCTTAAAATTATGTTAATAAACGTCACATGAGATTTTGCCATGAGATCTCACCTGAGATTTTTCAGTAGGGTTAAAACTAAAACTAATACTAATTCTTAAAACTATGAAATATTTTTTAACATCATAATAGACTTTCTAAAAACAGTAATATGTATTATATGCTATATGCAATTATCTAAATTTTCGACTTGAATTACTATAACGAACTTATAGTATCAAATCGTTTTCGAGAAATATTCAACTCGTTTTCCATAAATATTTTCACAATCCATTCTTTTATTTTGTACCTCGTGGATCTTTTGTCTATATCTAGAGTTTTGAGCTCGTTTGGTAGTAGATTGAAAGTCTTTATTGCAGTTATATGATTGTTTTTTTCGCTTACTCTTTTGTCAATTTTTGGTAATAATATAGCTTTATTTCTTGTCTTACTATTTGAATTTGTGAATACATTTTTCATTTCGTTGTAATGATATTTTAAGCAGTCCCATGTGAATAATTGCTTCATATTCATAGGTTTATTTTGCTCAAAAGTGTTTTTGAAAACTAATTGAAGTAGTCTGTTTTGTATATTTTCAAGTAAATATTGATTGTTTTTATGTACACCTCCCCAGGCAATTATCCCATAATTAATAACACTGTGAAAAAACGCATAGTAAATAACCTTTAAAGTACTTATTTGCATAAATTTATTAATTTTGTAGAAGATGAAATTTAAGTAACTTGTTTTTTTGATTAGGTAGTTAATATGTTCATCCCATTTTAGATTATAATCAAAATTAACTCCTAAATATTTACACGAGTCAACTCTCTTTTTTTTTCTTTGTTAATATATACATCTAAATTTTTTGCTACACTGCCACAGTAATTCCCGAAAGTTATGTACACAGTTTTACTTATGTTTAATGTTAGTTTATTCAATGCGAGCCATATAGCTACTTTTTCAAGATATCGATTCATTTCACTTTCAACTTCTTTCCAGGTTTTACCTGACGATATAACTACTGTATCATCAGCATATGATAAAATTGAGTTTTCTGGCATTGTTATCAGTAGATCATTTATATATAATATAAAAAGTAATGGCCCAAGAACTGTTCCTTGTGGCACTCCCACCGTTATTGTTATCGGTTCACTCTCACTTTGGTCAATTCTTACTTTCTGCTTTCTATTTGTTAAGTAGCTTTGCATTAATTTATAAGCATTGCCTCTTATGCCGTATGCTTGCAACTTATGTAGAAGTATATTATGATCAACTGTATCAAAGGCTTTTGCTAGATCTAGAAATGCGACTATAATGGGCTTACTCTTATCTAAGTTCTCATAGATCCTCTTTGCAATATAGCTTAGAGCATCTCTGGTTCCTTTGTTTTTAATAAAGCCAAACTGTTTTTCGCTTAATATTTTATGTTTGTTAATAAAATCAAAAATTCTTTCGTATATTACTTTCTCAAAGATTTTTGCTATATTCGATATTAATGATATAGATCTGTAGTTATTAACTTTTAATTTTTTCGCTGATTTGTAAATTGGTACCACTTCAGCTGCTTTTAGCGCATCCGGCCATATTGACTTTTCAATACATTTATTGATGATATGAGCCAAAGGATCTGCTATAAGATCAGATATTGTTTTGAGTGTCTTTGCATTTATTTTGTCAACCCCACCATTCTTCATTTTCAAATTTTCAATTATTTTTTTAATTTCAATTTCATTTGTAGGATGTAGGAAAATTGTATTTAAGTTGCTTGGTGGTAGATGAATGAATTTGTTACTTGGGACAGTAATTTTGTCACTCATTTTTTTGCCCATTTAGCCGTAATAGTCATTTATGATGTTCGCAATTTTGGATGGGATTTTTACTATCTCCTCGTTTTCATCATATATTTCACTTATATTATTATCTTTTTTACTTTTGTTACCCAGTTTGAAATTTATAATTTTCCATAGTTGTCTTGGATTACCTGCGTTTTTCTCTATAAGATCCTTCTCGTATTTAATTTTGGCATCTTTTATAACTTTGTTTAGACATTTAACATAGTTTTTATATTCACTTTGTAATCTTTCATTCATTGGATCTTTTTTAAGATGTTTATATAATTTGTCCTTTTTTTACAAGATTTTATTAAAGCAATAGTAATCTATTCTTTTCTAGGTACATTATTGTATTTAACCGGATTTCTTTTTGATTTTTCTTGACATTGTGTTATTCCATCTATAAATAGGTTTTAGTGCTTCGTTTGGATCCTCGATTTGTATGTATTCAGTCCAACATTTTTGACTTGCTATAATAGCTGTTTTTTTGTAATTTAATGAATAATTAGTTTTCCTTTTTTTCCAGTTCTGTATTCACTAGTGGTTTTTTATATCTATAAATAGCGGATAGTGATCAGTAATTAGTGTTATTAATTTGAAAGTTTTTGTATTGATTGAGCTAGTTTTTATAAAAATATTGTCTATGCATGTCCCACTATCAGTAGTTACATTATATGGTCTAGTCATATCAGTAAAACCAGGGTAATAGCCATTTTCAAGAAAATTGTATAGAAAATTCTGACTAATATTGTTTTGTACCATTATTTTTATATTAAAATCACGTATTATCAAATGGTTTTTAACGTTTCTCTTAAGGTGCAAATATCGATTTACTTTTAAAATAAACTCTGCGTTATGCAAATCATGTGATCTGTACATAGATGAGATTTCCAAATGACTATTGTTTTGAAGGTTTATAATTGTATTTAGTATTTTTAGCCTACCCAGTTCTATCACATTAGTTGTCTGGATTGCATCTTTTTTTACATATACGACCACGCGATCTGATTTGTTTATGTGACTATGGTTGTAATAAATATTGTATCCATTTAGTTTATAATATTGATAGTGTTCTAAATTACCGGTATCAGCACATACTATCTCAAAATTAGTTTTTAAACCTCTTATATTCAAATATAAAATCAAATTATCTGTTGCTTTTCTATCTTGATTACGAGACTTTAAATCGTTATATGCGATTTCCTGCTGATATAATTGCTTATGTGTCTTCTAATACTTCATGATTCTGCGCCATCTATTGCATTTGGTGTTGTTGGAATTGCGTTTGGGCTGGTTCCGATGCTCGAGATACTTTCTGTAGATTGTTGAGATGACCTCTGTCGTAGATTTAGCGTAAGCGGTATTGGTGGTTTCCTTGCCGGTACTGCAGGTCTGGTGAGTGTGTTAGCTGCATCTGCCCTCTGTTGTGTATTTAGCTGGGACGGCCTTGCTGGTTTCCAAGTCGGTAATTCAGGTTTGATAGGGTAATCGGTTGCATCTATATATTTTTTTATCTTGTTTTTAAGTATTTCACAGTTGCTCATGTCATATGGAGAATGATTAGTATATAAGTTTGTTCTGTATGTTTTGTTACTAAAGATACAGTTAGTGCATTCTGTTTTGGCACTATTACATTTGTTTGTTTCGTGGTTACCTGTACATTTTATGCATATCTGTTTGTTTTTGCATTTTTTCCCATTATGGCCTAGTCTCCCACAGTTGAAACATGTTGAGATATTTATTAGATCATAAACCATACATCTTTGGTGTCCTACAAAAAGTCTTTTCTTGTTATCTCTGATCAACTTGTATGTTTCAGGTGGCACTTCCATTATAACGGAGCTAAGTTTTGTTTTTTCATTTGTGTACATATGAAGAATTGAACCACTGTTTTTTGAGTCACTAAAATTTCTTGTATTTATATCATTTTCAATTTCTTTAATGTCCATCTTTGTATAGTTGTCTATGCCAACTATTTTTATTTTTGGGTTATTTAATTTTTCAGTAAATATACCACACTTCGGTAGTTTTCTTTGAAGTACTTTTTCAGCAGCTGTTACACTCTCAATGTTCATACAGTTAACTGTATCACTTTTATTTTTATTATATATATTTTTGGTTTGAATGTTCTTTTCTCTCACTAGATATTTTGTTATTGTATTTAAAACTTCACTTTGTTCATATTTGCCGATTTTAACTACAATTTTTGGTATCTTTTTGGTTGTATTTTTATCTCCTTTGTTACGTCTGCGTAAGCTTTTTTAGTAAATTGGTGACCTGTTTCTTTTTCTTTATATTTTTCAAGCAACTCATGTAATAGTTTATTTTTGTCTTGCAGTTCATTATTCAGTTGTTTTAGTAACGTATTTTCAGCTACCATAACCTCATTCTCACTTATATTATTTTCTGCCGCACTTTGTAATTCTAATGTCTTTCCTGCTAGCTCCTCTAGTATTTCTTTTCTTATTTCATCCGTTTGCCTCATTTTGATATGTGCTATTATCAATTTTGCTGTCTCACTCAAGTGTTCTTCTTCCTCATTATCCTCATTATAGGTTATGTTAGACATGTGCACGTGCTCCGGACAAATTACCAAGTTATCTCCTAGATCTTTTGTATTGTTTAATCTATCAAAATCACTTTTATGATATGCATCTCCACATATGATACAAATTACTAATGCCACCGGTTTTGTTGGGTGGCACTTATATACTTTTTTACTACTATTGTCGGGAGGTCGTTTCTTTCTCGGCGCCATCTTGATGTCTTATTAGTTTATAACTTTTTCAGGAGAGAGAACAAAAGGTAAATGGTTCCACACGATATTTGAACTCTAAACTATTCTCATTTGGATTTGAAAATTACAGAGATTTTTCTTTTATATATTTTTCATAAACATAGAAAATAATATCAAGAAATATGAATGTCATTCATGCCGCGAGATGGTGGCTAAGGAGGGTGTGCCGCCTGACAACCTCGACAAAAAAAACGTGTTGTAAAAGGAAAATCGCAGCAGTTGTATGCATAATTTGTGACAAGGTGTATCATGGACCCTGCTATAGTGCTGTAAGTGAAAAACTTTTTATCAGTAATTCACTAGTTATATGTCCAGACCACGAAGATATAAAACTAACCTCAAAACGGGCCATCAACGAAGATTTGCTGAGTTATAATGCAAGATTTTTCATTGCACAAATCAAATAAAAAAAACAAGGAGAAGTAAAACAGGATATACTAAATGAAATAGCAAATGAATCACTCAATGACCAAAACACAACAATACATGATAAAAAATGGAATCAGAAGTGCTAAAAATAGAGAATTCAATACTAAAATAACTCAACACTGAACTCAGAGACAAGAATTTATTACTTAAGGAGTTACTGGCTGTAGAAAAAAGTAAAGATAATAAATTTAGTACAAGAAAGTCTTTTGCTGAAATAGTAACGAGTTCAAAGCCTCCTCTAAAACGCATACCTAAACTGATTGTAAAGAAGAATAAGAAAAACGAAAACCTTAATATAAAAAACTATATTACAGAAATGATAACTAAAGACACTAAAATACACGCGAAAGGAATAATAGTAAAAAGTGAAAATGAAGGAATCATAAGCTGTGTTGATGAAAATAGTGTGAACATTACTGAAGAACTACTAAATGAAAATTTGTCCGAGGACTGCATGATTGAAAAAGAACAAATGCTTAACCCTAAAATTAAAGTGGTTGGCACTGATAACACTTTCGACATGAGTTTAACAGAAATCGAACAGGACATAAACGAAAGAAATTTCAAAAACTACAACACAAAATGTCAGGCAGTACACATGTACACAAACAAAAAAACAAATTTAAATAGTGCTATTCTTGAAGTGCAGGCTGCTATTCACAAGCAAATAATGGAATACAGCAAAAGTATATTTGTAAGTTATCAAAAATGTCAAGTTTATGACATTATAAACACTAAACCTTGTGCAAATTGTGCTGGTTTCGGGCATAGTAGCATCAAGTGCCGGAATGAAGCTACATGCCTAATATGTGCAGGAGAGCATAAAACAGTGCAATGTGATGGTGCAAATAACCTCAAATGTGCTAACTGTGCTTCTAATAATCTAAAACAGAATACAAAATACGACTGTAACCACGAGGCGACAGATAGTGACAACTGTGATATTTTTAAAAATAAAATAAAAAACTATATAGCAAGTGCAGATTATCTCATAAAACAAAAAATTGATACATATATAAATAAAGCCGGTAAAGAAGAACACAATAATCCTCGGAAGATAACTGATGGTAACATGCAGTAGCAGCACCTGGTAAAAAGTTTTTCTAACCTATCTACAAATTCAACAGTAACAGTAAACTCAAGTACTCCAACTACATCAGCATCTACACCTCAGTTAGTCAACTTGAAAGCGAATACGCATCAACAAGTCAACTCGAAAGAAAATAAGCCTACAGTAAAAAATGTGATTAAATCTAGAAAATAAATAAGAAGGACTGGAGATCAATACTTGTGCTTATAATTATTCCATACTTTATACCCTTGACTACACTAAATAATATGTGCTTGATAAAGGTAATAATTGTATTACCGAAACGTTGCACAGAATGAATTAAATTATCTTGTGTACTCATTATTTCATCGATTCCCTTAAGAAATACAATGAACATGGGTGATAAAGTCAACTACTAAAAAATAAATAATTTATGAAAAAGATAGGTAATAAAGATGCATTAAAATATGTAACTAATATTTTGTACAACAATATGGATCACAATATACCTACAATAATAACTTTTTTAGACTTGATGGCAAAAGCATTTGGTACTGTCGATCATGAAATATTATTAGATAAACTTTATTGTATAGGAATAAGGGGGCAGGCGTTGGATTTACTGGCAAGTTATCTTAATGATAGATATGAAACCGTCAAAATTAATAATAATGAAAGTAGTTACAGGAAAATAAACACTGGTGTTCCACAAGGGACTATCTTAGGACCATTACTTTTCATTATCTACATTAATGATCTATACGACAGAACTCCCTCCTGATGCAATATCGGCTTATGCAGACGACACTTCAATTATAACCAGTGGCGATACCTGGAATAAAGCTCAGGACAGTATGAATAAGTATTTATTTATAATTTATAAGTGCCTAGCTAGGAATGAAGTATCATTAAATGTTGGAAAAACTGTATATATAACTTTTGGCAACTACTGCGACAGCGTACCAAATCAAATAGATATTAGGATAAATGATAATGAAATAAACAGAGTTGAGAGTTGTAAATACCTGGAAATCATATTTGATTACAGCCTTAGGTGGGATAAGCATATACAACATACATCAAGAAAATAAAATATTTAATATATATTTTTTATAAAAGGACCCCGCACACAATGTATGGGAAAAAATCATCCGGTCAAATTGAACGAAACTTTGGAAAAAAATAGATCTTGAGGTCCTGAAGAAATCTATCTTTTTTCAATTTCGTTCAATTTGACCGAATGATTTTTTCCCATACATTGTGTGCGGGGTCCTTTCCAAGTCAATGACAATTGAAACATTGAGGATGATATACTATGCTTATTTCCACAGTATCATTAACTATGGTATAATAGCATGGGGAGGAGTTTATAATAACAATTTAAACCTACTGCGTAACTTGCAAAAAAGAATTTTAAGAATCGTTCATAAAAATATGTTTATAAGCAAGGATTATCCCATGAACCTAGAAGAATCATTTTCTTATGAAGCACTAGGATATCATTACACAAACCTTAAAGACCAATACATTACATCGAGCAGTATTACTACAAATAAACCCTTAATAATACTTAAACATCACAAAAGAATTAGCACTAAGAATAGTTACATGAAGGCCTTAAAGACTTGCGACAAACTACCGAGTGATTTAAAAACATTAAATATCAAGAAATCTTCACATAAGAATAAACTAAAAAATTTGATAAAAAGATATATAATATCGATTGTAATAGTACTAATTGGTACAGTACTAATAAGTCTGTTAAAGATTGTTATAAACACTTTTCCAAAATCGAAAATTGTTATTGCGATTATAATTTTAGTATTAAGTTTCGTATATTTTAATTTATATATGCCGGATCGCATACAGATGCCTCGTGCATTTCTGCGGTATACAATATGTATGTATATTATACACATCTGTATTTTACTTTACTATTTTTCTGTGAATATGGTAACGTATGTAAAGTGAACTGGTTTAAATAAATAAATAAATGAATGTACATAACAAATATTACAGAAAAAGGATATAATACAAATTATATTATAAAATAGGAAAAATATAAAAGATTTAAAACTAGATGCATATAATAGCTTATAATAAATACAAATGATTAGATTTTTTCGAAACTGTATTCTTATAAAAATAAATTTAGGTTTGTGATAATATGAAACTATTATTTCTAACATATTTAACGTATAAACTAGAACTGCAATATATAATAGCTTATTGTAGAATATAAGTCATCGACTGTTCGTAGGCATGATCTTATATTTTTATAGTTTTTTAGATTTTTATATGTATAACGTAAATTGCTGAATAGTAATAGTATAATATTAAGCTATCTAATTTAATATAAAATAAAACGTGATTAAGGTATAGATTCAAATTATTACACATTTAAACATCTATTGAAAAACCGAAATAATGATTCTATTAAAACTCGTACATGGGAACAAATAATAAATAGATGATTGTTGCTTTTGGTGGTTTTTTCTTGTTTGTCACTTTCTGCAACATGAAATAAAAAATTATCTGTAGATGCTTGCCACTTGATCCCCAGCACTGAGACCGTGTCTTCCATTTTTAATATTTTGTCTTTTTCGGTGGTTGACTCCAGCCCTTCCAACAATTCTGAAGTGTTTGCCGCCCACTTTTCACGCTGCATACCGGCTGATGCTAATATTTCGATCAGCTGCGCTCGGGTGCACGTTGTTTCTTCAGGAGTATCTCCCCCGGCAAATAAGTCGTCTGAGTAGTGATTTTTTCGCAGGACTTCGGCGCCCAGTGGGAGTTTCTCTTTTCCCTCATCAGCTAGGCGCATCATGCAAGCGTTTGCAAGAACCGGAGCGCTAGCAGTGCCGTATGTGACCGTATTTAGTCTAAATGTTTGCACTGGTGAGTCTAGTGAGCTGCGCCATAGTATCCGCTGCCAATCCCGATCTACGGGGTAAACGAGAAATTGGCGAAACATTTTCACCACGTTACATGTGAACGCGATGCTATAAAAGGACCAGCGGATAATATGACCACGGTGACTATGTCCCTTTGAAGCTTGGGACCGACGTGCATGGTACCTTTTAACGACACATTAAATACAACACGCAGTTTATTACTTCCATCACTTTTGATAACCGGATGGTGTGTCAAATAAACTGCAGATGGACAGATTACTTTATCCTTCGGGACTAGCTGCTTGTGTTGCAGGTCGTCGTATTCATCCATAAAAGTGCGATTGGCCGCAGCCAATTGCGGTTGTTTCTCTAATCGACGTTCTAACCGCGGCAGGCTGGCAGCGGCAATCGTGCGTGTGTCTAAATCGCCCTTCTCCGTTACGCGAGTAAGTCTTTTTGAAATTCTGCAAACAAACTTCTTCTTCTGGTAACCGTCGAGATACTGCTGGCACTTCTTCGCACTCCCAGAAACGCGCCACGGCTTTTGTCAGCTCCGTATCGATACGTGCATGATGCACGGTAGTCCTTTCTCCAGATAGGACTTCCGAGGTGGCAGCTCCCATGAGCACCCAGTCGAAGACTGTTTGAAGCGCGATAGGAGTGCCTGGCGGCCCTCGATAAAGGCCAGCCTTGATTACAGCAGCGTACACTTCCGAGTTAAGGGTGCAGTCTATCTTACCGGGTACGCCAAAAGACGGATCAGCGAGTTGCAGTCCCTGTAGCTGAGGCCAAAGGGAGACACAGGTCTCTAAATTTGGCAATGTTGCCGTGAGCCCTTTTAGTACTAAAGCTGAGAAAGACAGTGAAAAATCAGCACAGTGAGATGACTTGAGCTTAAGTTCGACGCGTCCTCGTGCGATTGCAGTAACGCACCCTCCGATGCACGAAACAGCTACGTCGATAGGTTGCTTGTGAAGGCCCAGCGTCTGCACGACCTTCTCTGAAATAAATGACTACTCGGCGCCGGAGTCAAGCGAGCTCGAACGGTCATTCGGTTACCGTTCGGAGCTTCCAGTAGAACCCACGCTGTGGAGAGTAAATCTCTTCGTTCACCAGAGACAGTAAAGACATTTGGGACCTGTTGCAGAGCGCCATCAACGCTGTGGTGCGTGACGTTCTGCTTTGAGCGTTGAACAGTGTTGATAGCAGCAGATCGATCAGTATGTAGCTTGGTATGGTGCCGTTAGCTACATACGAGGCATCGTCCCGAAGAGGGACAAGCCTCAACTTCGTAATTCCGGCTAAAGCAGTTGCCGCATAGCTTATTTTTTGCTACGTGATTCCGGCGCTGTTCCTGTGAACATAAAGAAAATTGAGGGCAGTACCCGACAAAGTGCTCATTTCCACAGTACGAGCACTTAGGCTTGGAAGTAGGTTTAGCGCCTCTCTTATGGTTAGTAGTAACAAATGACAATGAGCCTTTTGCCGGTTTGTTCCCGTGTTTCTTATTAGTAGGTGCGTTTTGCGATTTACCGTTGGAGGAAGATGGCTTGGCGAGAGGACTATCGGTTTCAGCTTCAACTAGATCCAGTGTTCTTATCCTATCCTCGAGAAACGTCTTCAGCTGCTCGTAACTTAGAAATGTTTGAGGGCCTTTCCTTTCCATTTCTTTTGCCCAGTCCATACGCGTGGTGAGAGCAAGCTTACTTTCGATGAAGTATATAAGAATGTCATCCCAATGACTGACGGGACGCTTTGAAGACTCGAACGTATTTATGCTCTCATTCACGGTATTAAGCAGCTGGCTAATGTGCGCCACGTTCTCTTTCGACGCAGTGGAGAGACGCATCAGGGCCTGTATTTGCACAGAAAACCGCAAATAGGCGTTGTCATACCGCTTTCACAATGTATCCCACGCTGTCTCGAAGTTTGGTCCTGTTATCTGTATACCCTTAAGCTTAGCTGCAGCTTCCCCGTCAAGGCAGTTAAGTAGGTGTTGGAACTTAATGACTGGCGACATTGCTGTATCAGACCCAACCAGTGAGGTGAATTTTTCCTTAAAGGCTTCCTACTCGCGTTGTTTACTGTCAAATCTGGGTATTTTTAGCTTTTCCAGTGACGCCTGCAACGACATTAAAGGTTGCATATGGTTATGGGTAGTAGCTTGACTAGAAGCCGTCGGTGGCGTTGTAAGTAACTTCAAGCGCGTGCAAACTGCACCCTTAGCTTCCAGGTAGTGCGTGAGACCTTTGCTGAAAAGGCCTTCCTTAAAATAAACGTGGTCCTTGCATTTTTCCGCGTTTCGCTGTAATATGAAATTGCGATTTGCGAAGCTGCTCCAATATCCCTCTAACAGCTCTAATCTTACCTCTAAATACGCAATGGAGAATTGCTCCGCTGATGATATTCTTACAATGCTTGCAATTTGCTCTATTAGCGATTGCGTGCAAATTTGATCCGAGAATTCGATAGAATAATCGACCGGCATAATTGTAGGGAACACTTACGTTGCGTTGCGTGAATTGTGTTTACGTGCGTCGAGTACGAGTCACTGTATTCCGTCTTGAAGAGTGAAAACAAGATTAGATTACTCACTGTTTCCTTAACTTCTGGGGTTGGCTTGACCGTTGGGCTCAACTTGAAATTGATGAAAAACTTGATAAGATGATATTTTCCATATACTTTACTGGATTCTTGATCTACAGTGCACTTCCTCGTCCTTGCCACATACGACTCGAAGGACCAAATGTTTTTGTGAATAATGTTTGGGGAAAACTATTAACTGGAGCTTTTTGTTATCACGCACAGGAAGGTGTCCGGTGGTGGATTGGAGGTAATGCACCGGTGATAGAAATCTTCAGTCCACAATTTAAATGAAATAATTAACTTTATTTTACACTATTTGCAACTGAAATAAAAAATGCGGTTTAATTCTCTTACATAACGCGGTATCACGCAACGCAACAATAACAAGCCGGAGCTATCTGCTCTGCGCCGGGTCTCGCGACAGATAGAGAGCGACGCCGCGGGAACTTGCGCGGAACGGAAGATACCGAAACTACAGGTGTATAAGAAGGGATAAACAATAGGTCTAGGAGTATGTGAGAGACTACTATACGAATAAACGGCCGCAACAATAATATATATACTCTTAAATATATTCGGAATCCAAATTTGGAAAATGCGCAAATGAAGGAAAGGATAATCCATATATATTTAATGTTGATAATTCCCGTTATTATTCAAGATGAAATATTCAAAAATGCAAACACTGTGAATAAGTATTTTAAGAGGAAAATATAACGTAAGTGTGGGTGGTAGAAAATGCTGGAGAGCGAGAGAGACTGGAATAGGCGCCGCCGTATGTAACTACAGGGTGTCCCCGGTTTATTGGTTTTGGAGCAGTTGGAAAATTCCGATGCGTACACGCGGCCGAGAAAGTTATCACTTGCAGATGTTGGGGTCTTTGATTAGGCCTTGGGAAAGCGAAAAAGACTCTTTTCTTTATCGCGGCCTACTTAGAAATCTTGAGTCTGGCTTATATTTACAAAGGACTATCATAAAAGAACGGAAGCGAGAAAAAACTTTATGATATGCGGCGAAGAGGGAAGCGTGTACCCTAATCCGAAAATGTTTGCGTTTGGGATTTTCGTGCGACCGAAAATTTTAGACCTGGGTTTTATGATCCGAAGCGATATAAATTTGGGAACATACGAGTTCCAAATTAATTTATCTGGTGATTATTTGAGATGACGAAATAATGAAAATTTCTTTAATGACGATTAAAGATGCATACCCTACATTATTAGCATGTGTATTATAGCATATGGCACACATTTGGGAATAGAGAGTGAAGGAATATTTCATTAGCCGATACCTTCAAGTTGACTGTAATTGTGCGAACAACATAAAACTTGACAAAACAATACAGAGTTTACTTATTGAGCATTTCCTAAATAATGGCAATAAGCCTTTCCATAAATTGAATACTGATAGGATTAAGTTGGTTTTGGATAACAATTTTTTGATTCGATTAAACGATTCCTTACCGAACATTTATCAACTTCCCAACGAAAGTATTATTCAGTATTAGATTAATTATTAAAACCAATGAATAATGAAAAAATGTGAAATAGAATTTATACTAAAGAATAACATAAATTTTATAAAACAATGTTTATATTGTAGATTTAAAGGTAAGATTACAGATAAAGAGTACTACTGATAAAAAAACCACATCCAAATGCTTTTAAAATATTTTAATAATTTGTTGCATTGCAAATTTATGTTTAAAGGTAACCTCAAATTAACAATAATTATTTTCGTATTATAGTTAATGGAGAAAATGTTAAGCGTACGAATTTTTATAATTCCTATAATTAGCATGCGATAACCTTATATTTTGTAAAGGATAAAATTCATTCAAAATATTTTAAAGTATGCAAAGAAATTAACCATGAAGAATCTAATTAGATAAATTACATTCGGATATCTAATCATCTTTTAATTATTTTTTTTTTTTTTTATAAAAATTGGATTATGAATTTTTAAATACTTAATTTGAATTCAGAGACACCTAATGCCAAGCTAATTAATAATAAAGTATGACTGAATAACATTAATAATATTACGCAGAATACCTAAAACAGGAATCAATATCAAATTAACTTTGAGTTAAAATCTACCGAGTTAAACGATAAATTTCAAATAATAGAAAATAAAATATCGTCTATGTCGTTTCAAACAAATTTTCGTCAAATATTAAAAAACCTCGAGGAAGTTTTTTTCTTTGCGGCTCCCTCGCCAGCACCAGAAAGCGTTGCAAATCCCACGCCGCCCGCGCAAGCGCGTGAGCAACATCCATGCAAGCAGCGCCTCGTTCCATGCGTGGACTTAGAGACACCCCTCAGATCATGCTCGCCCTCTCTTGACCGGCAGCCTTCTCGCAAGACACACGCACTCTTATTTTCAAATTTGACTACAAAATTTACTAAATCTTTACCAAATCTTTACTAAATCAAAACCTTTGAATCTTTTAACATTTTTCATTAATATTGATAATGAAAATAACACCAGTGATCATTTTGTGTTGGTTCTATTTCTACGATAAAACAGGCATCATGAAATTAGATTACTTATAAAGATTTAAGTCTGAAATAGATTTTATTCTAATCTAAATTATCCATTAATAAAAATGGTCCGACGTAACAAGGCGACTAGGCCTGACCTAACTTATACTGTCAGCTCAGTAAGCAGGTTCAATCAATGCTATCATGGCGCACACTAGACAGCTGTGAAAAGGATAATGAGGTATTTACAGACCACCAAAAATTACAGCTTAAAGTACAGCAGCTATGAAGACACCAACCTCATCGGGTACTGTGATGCGAGTTGGGCCACAGACTACCAAAATGGCAAATCAACAACTGGATACATATTTTTGCTACAGGGTGAACCAATCAGTTGGAATAATCGCAAATAAAACACCGTATCTCTGGGTAGCTCCCTAGCTGAATATATGTCACTCTCATCAGCTACCCAGGAAGCATTATGGTTGAGAGGTTTCTCAATCGAATTAGAGATTATTCGTGTAAGCCCCATCCAGCTTTACTGTGACAATAAATGAGCCATCGACCTGGGGAAGAACGCGCGCTTCAGCAGCAAGACCAAACACATAAACGTGAGACATCACTTTATTCAACAGAGCATTAAAGACAACCTAATCACAGTTAATTTTCTGCCATCGACTGAAATGATAGCTGCGAGGACGATAGACGTATTATTACGAGAATTGGCTGAATTGACTGCTATAGGTTAGGCACGTTATCCGTCGCACTTGTTGCTGCAATAAGGATTATTGGAGATCAGCGTAGTTTGCGGTCGTACAAAATGAATGAAGGTAGATTTTCGTAATGTTCACTCACTGTCACCACCTTTGTTCATCTCGCAATACTATCGGTAATCAACCGAAGTTCTCGCTGGCCTTCTTAGCGAAGAAAAGGCGTCTACATCTCGCCTTGAACGACTACAAACAAGCTACAGCGTATCCGATTGTGAGTAAACGCACAAGGGAAAGGCCAACAGCGTTGACGCAATTGTGAATCTGTCTCGATGATGCACATTAACAATATGATATAATAATATTTTTTTTGTAAATTATGTAAAATCAAGAGTTCAATTATCTAGATTTCATAGTACTATACTTTGCAGGATAATTTCAAGTCAAAATATTCATTATTTTTTTAATAAAATTTGAACAAAATTTTGACATCGTGTTCGACGAAACATCAAAATTTGTTCAAATTTTATGAAAAAAATAATGAATATTTTGACTTCCGATTAAGCACGATGATAGATCATTATAAAATCTAGCGAAGTAAACTATTGATTTTTTATAATTCATTGTATTTACTTTTATAAACTGAAAAACGGTGAAACCACTCTGTCGATAAAAATTGAATATGCACCCTCTTAATAAATGTAAAAATGAAATTTATAGAAAGATTTGTGTGTGGTATAAGCAATATATGTGTGAAATTTTATCAAGATACATTATATATTATAAAGAATATTGTAGTATAATGATTATGAGGTAATAGGAATGTAGGAAAGGGATTATTATACATGGTGTAGTGCATGTGTGTTATAGTTGCGCTTCGGGTAGGTAGGTTTATTTATTATTATTAATATATTAAAATAGTAATTTTGTGTTGACATAATATCAGTGGCAGCTAATAAAGGATTTCAAAAATAAGAAAAAATGTTTTAATTTTTATAAATATTAATGAAGTTTTAGATTATTCATAAAACGTCTGAAATTAATAAACACTATAGTGGAAATGAAAAATGTATATAAATGTCAATAAGTGCATATTTCTGTAAAAACACGTATATAAATATAAATAAGTGTAAATAAATATTGTAATTCGAACACGCATTTACACTTATTTACATTTATATACGTTTTTTCATAGAAATTTACAAGAATTTGTACGAATTTACTTTTACATACAAAAAATGAAAACATAAATTTTTCACTTCTAATATTTATTACTTCACAAAAATTAAAAATAAAAGCGTTTTCATTAATGAGAAAAAAACTGTTTTTTATTTCCTTCTGTGCAAATTTATAATAATTGATATGTTTATACAAAATTATAAAAATGAAAATTTCAACAAACTTTGAATTTTTTTTTTAATAATTTAATAAGTTGAAATTTTAAAATTGAATAATTGTTTATAATATAATTTTTAAATTGAATAGTTTATATAATAGAATAAAAGAATTAAGTTTAAGGAAGCTAAGTGCCAATGAATTGGCAGCGGTTTTTTTAGGCAATCGCTCCCTTGTTAAGTTTTCAGAAAATGTGTTACGATTGGATGTACCCACAATTAACAGAAGTATATACAGCATTATCTCTGCGACGTTGCATTTTTATAAAAATTGAAATTTAATTCTATTTGTCTGTTATAAAAATAGTATATTACATACCTAGGCCAGTAAAATAAGAAAAGTCTGAGATCACATGTAATTGTCAGCCGAGGCGAAGCCGAGGTTGACAAACACGTGATCTGAGGCTTCCTTTTTTACTGGCCAAGGTGTGTATACTATTTTTCTGCTCGACGGCGCCGGAAAGCGGCAACTTCATTTCGCGCAGTGGTCAGGAAGTTGGTGCTTTCCGGCCAGAGGGCAGAAAAAAACTGTTTTGATCTTATAATTTTCGGGGATGTAAATGGTTCGTCTTGAAAAGGAAAACAATATGTGACCTCGATCATAAGTGTGCCAGCTAAAGAACGTGATATCGATGCGCCACTCTTATAAAAAATGATTATTTTTTTATAGTACCCATAAACAACGGTAAATAGGCCTAATTTGAGTATTACTCTGCTTTCTACATACATTTTAATTGCGGGTATGTCTAACGAAATTCAAATTTATTTTGAAATAAAATTGCATAGTAACACTATTGTAACGCAGTCTTACATGCATTCCCCGCTTACTCATGCGTCTACACGGTCACCCATTTTAATCGCCGCACCCAGATTTCTCAGAACCTAAGCCAGATACAGAAAAATGGTTCAGACAAAAGTTATAGAGGACAAAGGGGGCCACATAATGGCGCTAACGTCTTTGACCTTGAACTTGACGATTGAGGTTATTTCAAGGTCAAAGTAGTTTTTTCATATGGAAACACCTAGTTTTGACCCCGGATTCGGAAAGAGCGGGAAATTTTACGTTCAAAATCATATTGAGAAATTTTTCCCAAGGTCATTTCAAGGTCAAATCTAGGTCAAACTCAGAAAAGTCCGTTTAAAATCGTTTTTTTCCATGAACCACAGGCTAAGCTGGTTCAAATTGATCGTAGGCTTAATAGAGGAACCCAAAACTTACACATCCTAGTAAACAAAACTCAAACTCGCACATCCTAACGCCATACACTTCATGCCCTCACATGCTGAACTGTTACACCCCGGTCCCACAACCATACCCCACACTCCCCAGTCCCACACATCCCTACCCCACGCATGCTAATCCCATACACCCCAAACCCACACATCCTGAACCCTGAAAAATTTTTCTCAAGGGCAAAATGATTTTTTAACGGAAACTTTAAGATCGTTGAAGCTCCTGTTATAAATGTATTAACCTTACTTTTTGCGCTAACCAGAAACAACGACGTGGACGTGGTAAGGATTGTTTCCTTTGGTGTGCTTAATTAAAGGGAGTCCCCTTGCCTCTCACTGTTCGGGGAGCTTGATTATAGTGAGTCCCCTTGCCTCTCACTGTTCGGGGTGCTTGATTATAGTGAGTCCCCTCGCCTCTCACTAATGTAAATAAATTTTTATTTAACCTCGAAGGAAGTGTTCGAAATTACGACCATTTGCTTCAAGGCACATAGTCAAACGCCTTTGAAAATGGCAAACTGTGTTCTGCAAAGTTTGTCTCGGAATGGCAGCGCATGCTCGACGAATCCTATCCTGCATATCTGCTCTTGTAGTGGGTTGTTGCTCAAAAATACCATTTTTCAAATATATCCATAAACAAAAGTCTGATGGTTAAGTATGAGATGAAGAAGCAAGCCATTTCACCGGACCTCCTCAACCAATCCATCTAATACTAAAGTGTTTATTAAAAAATGCTGTTATTATGAGCGTGAAATGTGGTGCTCCACTATCCTGCTGGAACCTGAAAAATAAATTTAAAAGAACCATTGACGAAAATTATTTTCTTCGTAGATGTGTTTTAATGATTACATTATTAAAATTAGTATTTCTGAAATTCGAACGCTACTAATTCACATTATTTACATAAAACAAAGAAATAAAAGTAAGTTTTAGTTTTATTTGCAATTAAAATTCGAAATAATACTTTATTGAATTGAATATCTTTAGTGTTTTAACGATTATTTATTTTAAAATTTAAAATTAAAAAAGTGTGACAAACGTAGTATTTATGGCAATTACAGTTAGCTAATTAAAGTTACCGTAATTTTCCAACGTTTTTCCTTTTTAGGCACGACCGTATAATTATTAATATTTTTGATACCATTTTACTATTTAAATTTAATAGTAATTAATAGCTGGCTCTGAAATGGCTGACTATCCGCCCAACGAGATCGTTGATATGATTTTGGTTTTAGGAGCAAGCCAAAATAATTATCGTGGTGCGGCAAGACTTTATGCTGAACGCTATCATCCTGACGATAGAGCAATCAGACGTTTAACTCAAAGAGCTCGTGGTGGACACATGGTTCGCCAATGCAGGCGCCATGAGTACGATGAAAATGATAATCGAGTTGTAACTATCCTTGCAATAATTCATCTTGACCCACACATTAGCGCTCGTCGAGTCGAAAGGGAAATTGGTATTCCAAGAAATACTTTTTTAAGAATTATGAAGGTGCTTCAACATCATGCGTATTATATTACTTTGGTTCAAGAGCTACAGTTTCAGCATTTCCCATAGCGTATTGTGTTTTGCCAATGGGCTTTACAAATGATAGAAAATGATCCAGACTTTTTTAACTTTGTTCTTTTTTCTGATGAGGCACAATTTCAAAGTGATGGGGAACTGAATAGGCATAATTGCCATTATTGGTCTGATGTGAATCCTCATTGGGTCAGAACTGTAAACCATCAAAGACGTTGGAGTTATATGGTATGGTGCGGGATTATCAATGGATATTTGATTGGCCCTTATTTTTTTTAAGCAAATGTAAATCAACATACCTATTTGACGCTAATAAGAGATGAACTACCTGGATTGATGGAAGATGTTGATTTAGAAACGCGACGAAGAATATGGCTCCAGCAGGACGGCGCAGCACCACATTTCGCTCGAATTGTAAGGGCTTTTTTGAATGAGCACTATGGTAACAGATGGATTGGTCGAGGAGGTCCGGTTAACTGGCCTGCTTGCTCACACGATCTTACATCACCAGATTTCTATTTATGGGGGTATTTAAAAAATGCTGTTTTTGAGCAACAACCCACTACAAGAGCAGATATGCAGGATAGGATTCGTCGAGCATGCGCTGCCATTCTGAGACAAACTTTGCAGAACACAGTTCGCCATTTTCAAACTATGTGCCTTGAAGCAAATGGTCGTAATTTCGAACACTTGTTTCGAGATTAAATAACAATTTATTTACATTAGTGAGAGGCGAGGGAACTCACTATAATCAAGCACCCCGAACAGTGAGAGGCAAGGGGACTCACTATAATCAAGCACCCCGACCAGTGAGAGGCAAGGGGACTTTAATTAAGCACCCCAAAGGAAACAATCCTTACTACGTCCACGTCGTTGTTTCTGGGTAGCGCAAAAAGTAAGGTTAATACATTTATAATAGAAGCTCCAACGATCTTAAAGTTTCCGTTAAAAAATCATTTTTGCCCTTGAGAAAAATTTTTCAGGGTTCAGGATGTGTGGGACTGGGGGGTGTGGGATATGGTTGTGGAACCGGGGTGTAACAGTTCAGCATGTGAGGGCATGAAGTGTATGGGGTTAGGATGTGCGAGTTTGAGTTTTGTTTACTAGGATGTGTAAGTTTTGGGTGTATGGGTTTGGCGTGAGTGGGTTTTGGGTGTGTGGGTTCCTCTATTAAGCCCACGATCAATTTGAACCAGCTTAGCCTGTGGTTCATGGAGAAAAACGATTTTAAACGGACTTTTCTGAGATTGACCTAGATTTGACCTTGACATGACCTTGGGAAAAATTTCTCAATATGATTTTGAACGTAAAATTTCCCGCTCTTTCCGAATCCGGGGTCAAAACTAGGTATTTCCATATGAAAAACCCACTTTGACCTTGAAATAACTTTAAAGGTCAAGTTCAAGGTCAAAGACGTTAGCGCCATTATGTGGCCCCCTTTGTCCCCTATAACTTTTGTCTGAACCATTTTTCTCTATCTGGCTTAGGTTCCGAGAAATCCGGGTGCGGCGATTAAAATGGGTCACTGTGTATAAGCATAGAGTACAAAGAAACTATGTTTAAAGATCACAAGCACCCCGTTTTAATTGTTATTTGAAGTACCTAGAACAGAAATAAATAAGTTTTGTGAATGTGCCTAATATTAAATTTTGAAACTTTTTAAAGCTAAAAATTAAAAGTTTCGGAGAAATACTCATTATGGGTGATTATTTTTTAACGATCTTGTCTGGTCCTTTCCTTATATTATTCCCAAAATCATCTTAGTTATTTGAAATTTAAAAAGAAACGAAAAACCGCTGCCAATTCATTGGCACGTAGCTTCCTCAAACTTAATTTACTGATTCCTTTAATTAATTTTTAATTCCAATTTTAAAATTTAATACTTTATTTTGTATGGTGAGACTATGTTAAACGGTTTGTGACTTTTTATTTTTACTCTTTCTACTTTTTATCATAAAAAAGCAATTATTATACAATTTTATATTTTACAAAAAAAAAAACTTCATTGCCGACATGTGCTAAAATAGTTTTAACCTCAAATATATCTGAAATTCATAAACGAATTTTTTTACCTTAAGAACATATATAATACATAACATACATACTCTACATCACCACCAAATTTCAAAGAAATTACAACAATTTCTCTAGTTATCATGCAACAACGAAAATAACTTTGTAAAATACGAAAATTTTGAATATCAAATATCTCAAACAGTAATCGTACGATCTTGATAAAAATTCACATACATAACATCAAGCCGTTCTCGAGAAATTAGGATTTGGAAAAAAATTTTTTTAAAACTTAACCTCAAATATCTCTGAAATTTATGGACCAATCATTTTGCGCAAAGAAGTCAGCCGAAAACTATTCAAAATCTACCTCTACAAGAAATTTTGAAGCAATTAAGTTAATTTTACTCCAGTAATCGTTGGACATACAAAACTCATTTTTTTCATTTTTCAATGTTTACGTTTTTGTTAATAACAAAAGAACAGTGATAACTAGAAAAATTATTTTTTTTGGAAAATGTAGGTATTTTAATTCTTATTCGTATGCTTTCCATCCGACTCAGATACATAGAGCCGTTCTCGAGAAATCACGATTTGAAAAAAAGGTTAAAAAAATTGTAATCTCAATTATCGCTGAAATTTATGGACCAATCATTTTGCCCAACGAACTCAGCCGTAAACTATTCAAAATCTACCTCTACAAGAAATTTTGAAGCGATTAAGTCAATTTTACTCCCGTATTCGTTGGACATACAAAACTCATTTTTTTATCAAAAACTAACCAAAAGAATCGATTCAAATTTTTACAGATTATGGTTATTTATATTCTGCATTATCATGATATTTCTCGACAAAATTGACCGTTTAGTTTGGGAGTTATGAGCTTAAAAAAAAAACGTTTTTGTTAATAACAAAAGAACCGTGATAGCTAGAGAAAATTTTTTTAAATATAGATTTTTTCATGCTGTTTCGAATGCTACATATCCGATTAAAAAATTTAAATCCAATCATTAAAAAAAATTGAAAAACAAATTTTTTGAAAATCAAAACTTTTACATAAAAGGAAAACGAATCAGGGATTTATAAAAAATTAATTTCTTCCCGAATTCCGAATAAAAACAAAAAAAAGGAGCCCTGTCATAGGACATTTTTTGTTTATCTGATGTTTTTCTACAAAGTTAATGTATTTCCGAATCGAAAAATTTTATTTTGCGCTAACAATGAGTAAAAAACCGCTAAAAATGATATGTAAAATGTAACTAATTTTTAAGGGGCGTAAAAATCAGTGAATGTTAATGAACATTTGTGAAATTGTAGCTCATTATATGATAATACTACATAAAAAAATTCAGGATGATCGACGGTGTAGTTTTCCAGTATGGCTGTTGATAACTAAAAATTTATAACAATTTTGTCGCGTGCCATGGGTTTAAATAAAGACTCCACGCGGTCGCTGAATTTTTCCACATACTTTGGCTTATAGTTAATAATATGCAATATCAAAAATAGCCTTTTTTGCATTATACGGATGCTTTAGAATTTTTTAAAATTTTTTTTTTTTTTTTTTATAAATAAATGCAATTACATGAAAACGGCTCGATGAAAATGCAATGTTAAAAAAGGCTTGAGAAGCTGATTAAAAAATGCTTTAATCGAGCTAAAACCGACCCGATTCAAATGACTACAACCGGAGATATTAGAGCTTTAAGTCAACCTAAATTTACGGCTGCCTTAAACGTGAAGTAGACAAATAAAAAATTTAGTGTTGTAGCGAATTGTAAGAGCTTTCAATATCCGTTGAGTGCATTTCCGGCACTTATTTGCTTCATTAAATAAAAATTATGAAAGGAAGCCTGATCGTTGAAATTTCTCGGCGGAACGGCGCGGGAGGCGGAGTGGGGATGACTGCAAGCAGCTGTGCTGCCGCGCGGCACTGTCTCTTCAAAACGGATATGCGCGATAAAACTTAACTTTTCTCGGGAATGAATTAACTTATAGACTTCAATTTTTTTTTTAATTTGATATTGCGAATCGAGAGGAATAGGAATTTCGCATTTAAAATTATGTAAATAAATAAATTCTAAGTGAATTTTACGCATAAAGAATTAAGCAATTTTTTTTTTCATTAAAAATTTATTTATGACATGAAATTAATGTTTTTATGTAAATTAATAACTAACAGATTATTCTAAATTAATAATTTAGCAATTTATTTGTAAAAAATGTAATCTTTTCTGTTTATATATTGGTAAATATGAATCTATTAAACATGGAGAGAGGAAGTGGAAAATAAAGTACGTATAAAAAATAACATTCTAATAAATTTATTAACTATTTATACAAATTTTCGTTTTTTTACAGGCTGTGTATCGTTTGCTTCGATTTCTGTTTGTGGTTCTTCATCGCTCTCACTGTCCGAAAAATAGGTGTAGGTCCTTCTTCATTTATTTCGACTTCCACGTTCTCTAACTCATCTACATTTTCGTCCAATGAAACCTGCAGCACATCGCTATTACTGCAGGTTTGCCCGTGACAATTTTTGCAGAAATCTGTGCATCGCAAGCCGTGTTTTACACAGCCGCATGTCTTCTTGCATTTTTCTGTACATCGCCAGCTGATATTTTTTAAAATATTATCAGGGACCAAAGAACCTTCAACGTAGACTGGGGCCAAACAGTCTGTCTGCATTTTCCACCCCGAATCTACCGGGTTCAATGGATTACCTAGCCACTGTTTGATTTGTAGATATGCTCTACATGAATGCACATTAGATGCAGACTCTGTTGGGGGTAAAGAAGCCAAATTAAAGGATTTTTGTCGTGAGCATTTTTTAAAAATTGTGTACCTCAATTCATTCAAACTTATGTTGTTCTTTTTTTTAGGATTGTATAACGCTCTAATAACTTCCTGGCCGGTTGCTGTTAATTCTGCTTTTGTGGCACTGCTTGAGTAAAAAATTTTTACTTTATCTCTCAATTCACTATCGATTTACAATATTTTAAGAATTTTTCCTTTCTCCTGCTTATAAAAAGCTGATGACAACATCCTTTAAATTTTTATGGAACAAAGAATCACAAGAAAAAAATTTTTCTGAGTCTTTATTTTTTCCGGGTTTTAAGAAATAAATAGAATTTTCTGGCGACGCCCTTTGTGTTAAAATTATCAAAATGTCGATATCTTCGGCAACTATGATTGTTGGTTTTTGTGGCTCGCTGATTTCGAGTCCAGACTCCACAATAAGACAATCAGAATCTTCGACAGCCTGCTTAGTTATAAATCCAGCATTTTCCAATTTACTTCTCAAAAACTGTATTAAGCGATTTTTATTTTTATCATTAGATAAAAATTTTTCTTGTGGAAACGTTGATGACATTGATAAATCAAAAATAATCTCTCTGCATTGCTGCTGCATTTGTCGCCGTTGACGCTCTGCATTTTTTGTACTTGTTGCTTTGTTCTCCGGATATCCATAAAATGCAACAATACTATTAGAGGCATAGTGCTTCTTAACGTAATTTACGTAGCTATCTAATATATTTTCAAATAAATCTTTTTGGCGCCACTGCACTTTATGCAATAAATAGCCTCCATCTACAACATGCCGTCAATTTTCGAGATTAATTTGAACATTTTCCGGCTCAAAGAAATCGTACAATTTAGAGTTTTCTGTTTTTCGGAAATTGGAATAGTCGAATAAAGATAACGGGGAAGGCGCAAGTTCGTAAGCTAGATAATTTTTCAATTCATTATCACCCTCCATGGCGACAGCAATTCTTTGAAATAAAAGAGTGGGATTGATGATCACTTCTTCATTTTTCAGCTTAATTGCTGTTACGTTTGAAAGTGGCACTACTCTATTCTTTCTTTGATATTTAAAATTTTTGAAATTCAATCCATAACTTTTTTCCATAATTTTATTACCAATTTCTAATGCTTCATGGCAGTTTATTGTGTCATCAGCTTTACACCCAGAACTAATCGACATCAGTTTATCATTACATACAAATGGTTCGTACATCGAGAAAAATTTTAATAATTTATTTAAATCATCTGTATCTCTAGATAGTCGAGAAGCTCTGGAGTTAACATGCTGTTCAGAAGTTAAAAAATTAATATTGCAAAACTTCTGCATTGATTCTGTCACATCAATTAAAACGGGCATGGTTAATATCCATTTCGATAGTGTGCTGTCAGTAATGCCTCTTCCATGCGTTAATCCTCCACTAGTTTTCATACATCGCATCAGTATATGTTCAATGGCCATGTCGGACCAAACACCCGAAAAAAATTTGTCTATACGTCTAATTGTAAAATAACTATTTTGAACAAAGTTTTGATATTCTAATACATCCATTCGCTCTTCTAACTCGTACATATCTTGCAAATATAACTGAGCAGATTTTGCATAGAGATAATGTCCGCTAGCATGGAAAAAAGGAAGCATTTTTCTTATGTTTTGTAAATGAAGGTCCCAATTGCCCGACCTTTCTGCTTCAATATACTGCTTTAACAATGTCACCATATTATAATACTGCAACCACAGTTTCGCAGTAGGACCATTCTTTGCAAAATTATTAATGTGTTCTTGAAATCTACGAAGAATGCAACAAAATTCTTCGTTTTCTAAATTGATTACTGTTTCATTGCCAATATATTGTAAAATATTATTTATTATTTCAACCTCGTTTTCAGTAAAATTAAATGACGAAAGAATGATCATTCCCAACGCCAAATGAGCTAAAATATGCGCTCGCGAACGGCGCGGGCATAAGCATGTCCGTTTAAAATTTTATCTACAGAATTTTCTGCAAAAATCTCACAGAAAAGTTCTTTGATTCCACTTCCGTCCATAATAAAACCAATAGAACCAATAAAAGACATGGCTAAATGAAAACCTCCAAGCCTTAGAATCACTGTCGACAATTCCTTACAACATTCAAGAATTTCTTTTGCTTTATAATGCAAAGGCTGGTCGAATGTTACAAAACAATGGGTTTGACTCATTGCTTTACATCTTCGATCAGCTTCATATAAAACTGTGTAAATCGTATCGTATTGACTTGGTGGTGCATTTATAAAAGGTAAAAAATTAATTCTGCTCTCACTAGACGTTTTATGGTCAGTTATCGTTTGCATAAACCCATTCCAACCTTCAAAATCAATATCGTATTTGCGCTTACCTACTAACCATAATAACTCGGTTGCTGATATTTTTATATCCAGAGACATTGAATGAACATTATTTAAATTTTTAACAGTAATTGATTCCATGCCTATATTAGAACGCTTTTGAAAAATTTGCAAATTTACTTTACCAAACGATCCTATAACATCAGCACTGGGAATTTTCTTTAGCCTAGGAACGGGTGTGCTACCAGTGACAGATGAACGTGGCGTTACAATTTCAATACCTCCCATCGCATGAAATGTATTTTTGCCGTCCAAGGTGTTTATGTTGTGGTCTGCATTATCAAATACATATTGGATATAAGAATTATTATATAGCAGAGTTTGAGGGTGCAACAAAACAGACGATTCAAATAACTGGCATTCTTCATACGAGGCGCTGAAACCCAGAGTGTTCAATATTTGTATGAGTTCCTTCAATCCATATTTTTTTTAAAGCATTGCTGCTAGTCCAATTTGCAAAGACGATAAAAATGATCTCGACCGAGCAGCTGCTATAATAGCATGCGCAATACTATTAATTTTAGTAATATATTTATCAGCCGTACGCTTATCTTTCAAAATAATTTCTTTTAGTAACTCTTGTAAAGTTTCTGGAATAACAGTTGAAACATCTGAAAGAAAGTTATCTGGAGACGGATAAGAGTTACAATCGTACACTTTTCCACGAATATCTTCCAAAATAATTTTTCCAGCACTTTGGATAATTCGTTTGCGCTCTGCTGTTTCATCCTTACATTTATTTTTGTACCAATTGTCAGTTAAAATTTTATGTCCAATGTTGAGAAATGTGATTATTGGCCCGTATTTGGAAGTGTGAATAATAATGTCTGTTCCAAAAATATCAATTAAATAATTTTTTAAATATTTGTGTTGGGCCATTCGACACTTTCAAAATTCTGCAATATTTCTCGTACACTAAACTGGCATTCTTCTTTATTTTCCGTTATATAATTTGCAATAAATTTTGCGGCTATAGGTATTAGTGTCTTCATTTCTACTCTCTTTTCTAAATTTATTATATAATAATTTATAGCAGCTTTGATGGTATCGAGCGCCTACAGCTACCAAATCCTCAACTTTTATTATTCGATTATACACTTCTAAGCATTCTCTGTCATCGACTTCTTGTAATTTGTTGAGTAAAGTAGTCCTGCTGCCAGTTTTAGATACAAAATAAACCACTTGTCGAATATTTGCAGCTAGTTTTTTTTGTTTTTCTATAAAATCATCGCTAGCATCTTTTCCACAAATATAACAAAATTTTGCAAAGTTAAAATCGGCGCCTGTAGAAGCACGTGTAGAAATACCTGGCAATGATTTTAATTTATTCTCTGCTGCTTGTATATTCTTTTCCCATGTATAAGATTTCGCACAATTAGCATGAACATTAATGGAACTGAATTTCCGAAATTGCAAATGTTTTTTGTCTTGCCTCCTTATGCTTGATGCGACGCAACTTCGAATACTTTCTTCTTTCAATGTACTAATAGCACCGATATTTAGCGACTTTTCACAAATCATACAATCCACTTGATCAGCCATTACATTAGAATAGAAGCTGCAAAATAATATGTGCTATATAGTATTTAGCAGCGACTTTATAATTTATTGAAATGATATTATTGATATAGAAATGTTCTCTAAAATTTTTAGTATTTCAATCATAGGAACAGAATACTTACATGAATATATATATATATTCTCTCCAATTTTATATATAAGTATGCGAAAATACACTCTGAAAATTAACTTTTAACTGGTAAACTATGACGCCAAGTGATTGCTACTAAGGACGCTTCCAGACTAACCGACTGAAAGACGTTACAGACTGCCCTACACAACCTATACTATTATAAAGGACGGTTTTCATAAGTGCTGCGGGATGCCGTTCATTCCAAGAACGACAGCATCTCTAATTGGTTCGTCTCACCCGACTGGCCATGTAGCCGTGTAAGCGAAACATATACTAAGATTTCAAACAGGGGGGGGGGGGGATTACAGAGTGCGTTGACCTTCGTACCTTTCGTGTCAATACAAACGGGTACCTACCTGGAGTACAAAAGACCGGTTTTACCTGCCGATCCACTAATACAGTTCGTTTACCTGAACTGAAGTTATTCAGTTTGTATAGATGTTAACATAACAATATATTTACATACAATGAAAAAATATACTGTTTAATTTAAATATATTTATAATAAAAATACACATTTTTTACAAATAAATTGCAAAATCATTAATTTAGAATAATCTGTTAGTTATTAATTTACATTAAAAACATTAATTTCATGTCATAAATAAATTTTTAATGAAAAAAAAAATTGCTTAATTCTTCATGCGTAAAATTCACTTAGAATTTATTTATTTCCATAATTTTAAATGCGAAATTCCTATTCCTCTCGATTCGCAATATCAAATTAAAAAAAAAATGAAGTCTATAAGTTAATTCGTTCCCGAGAAAAGTTAAGTTTTATCGCGCATATCCGTTTTGAAGAGACAGTGCCGCGCGGCAGCACAGCTGCTCGCAGTCATCCCCACTCCGCCTCCCGCGCCGTTCCGCCGAGAAATTTCAACGATCAGGCTTCCTTTCATAATTTTTATTTAATGAAGCAAATAAGTGCCGGAAATGCACTCAACGGATATTGAAAGCTCTTACAATTAGCTACAACACTACATTTTTTATTTGTCTACTTCACGTTTAAGTCAGCCGTAAATTTAGGTTGACTTAAAGCTCTAATATCTCCGGTTGTAGGCATTTGAATCGGGTCGGTTTTAGCTCGATTAAAGCGTTTTCTAATCAGCTTCTCAAGCCTTTTTTAACATTGCATTTTCATCGAGCCGTTTTCATGTAATTGCATTTATTTATAAAAAAAAAAATTGAAAAAACTAAAAAAAATTCTAAAGCACCCGTATAATGCAAAAAAAGGCTATTTTTGATATTGCATATTATTAACTATAAGCCAAAGTATGTGTAAAAAATTCAGCGACCGCGTGGAGTCTTTATTTAAACCCATGGCACGCGACAAAATTGTTATAAATTTTTAGTTAACAACAGCCGTACTGGAAAACTACACCGTCGATCATCCTGAATTTTGTTATGTAGTATTATCATATAATGAGCTACCATTTCACAAATTTTCATTAACATTCATTGATTTTTACGCCTCTTAAAAATTAGTTACATTTTACATATCATTTTTAACGGTTTTTTACTCATTGTTAGCGCAAAATAAAATTTTTCGATTCGGAAATACATTAACTTTGTAGAAAAACATCAGATAAACAAAAAATGTCCTATGACTATTTTCGATTAAACGCTTCCTTCTCAAGTTATGAGAGAAAATATGCCGAAAAATAGGCCTTTTTACGTTATTTCGGTACATTTGTTGCTATACTGAATTTAGCAGACATTTTTTTGAATAAGCAAACTCGGATTCTTTTTCTACATATTATTTCGGAACTTTCTACGTTATAATATGCTCTACTTCAAAGAAGGTCCACCAAAGCTTGGTTTTACTGCTCTACCGCCTGGACTAGGAAGCAATATCAAGAAGTGCTTTATTGTGTGTTCCTACTATTTAGTTGCACCCACATGCCCATTTTGTCTGATAAACAAAACTTTCTTACACTGTGATTTTATCTTTTCTTATGAACTCATGCTTACTTGATTATTCATAAATTGATTTAAATTTTGTCTTTTCTTTGATTTGTGTAAAGATGATATAAAAATTACCAATTCAATACATTTTCCAAAAAAATTTACATACTTGTTTGCATGGAAGTCGATTTGATTACTTTGTTTTGTTTCATTTCCAGTTGACAATCTAAATATACAGTTCTTAACTACGATCGTTAGGTAAAAAATATTTCTTTTCTACCCTAGCGGAAATCGTTTTTGTAAAAAACTGTAAAAAACTGCAAATAACTGCAAATAACTGTAAATAACTGGAAATAACTGTTTGAATTGAAACAGTAGTAACAGTTATTTACAGATATTTACAGTTATTTACAGTTATTTACAGTTTTTTACAGTTATTTACAGTTTTTTAAAAATAATTCTGTAGAAATGAAGGTACTGATAAAAGTTATTAAAGTTATTAACAATTTTTTACAGATATTTACATTTATTTACAGTTATTTACAGATATTTACAGTTATACACAGTAAATTTTGTTCGCTATAATAACAATTTTATTTTTATCAATAAAACTGTAAATATCTGTAAATATCTGTAAAAAATTGTTAATAACTGTCAATAACTTTTATGAGTACCTTCATTTCTACAGTATTATTTTTAAAAAACTGTAAATAACTGTAAATATCTGTAAATAACTGTAAATAACTGTTATTACTGTCTCAATTCAAACAGTTATTTACAGTTATTTACAGTTATTAACATTTTTTATTTCCGCTAGGGTAGTATTCGATTTTGTTGAGATAATGAGTTTTGTTTAAATAAGAAATTTTCATTTTCAAAAGATTAAATTTGTAAATAGAAGAATTACGTTTTAGATTATTATTTTTTAGATTAGAGATAAAGAGATACTTGCCTTACTTTATATTTTCATAAGAAGTAACTTTCATTATATGTACAATCGATCAGTTCAACAAACTATAAATTTACAAATGCCATATCTTCACGGAAAAAAGATTTATTTTATTTTATTTTACTTTATGCTTGACTATTTTGTAATTTACTTCATAACTTTCATTTATTTGCTATATTTTACTGTCAATTCATACAAAGAACAATATTTATTTTAAAATAGATAATGTTGAATTTTTCAAAAATAAATTATTACAGTGGATTGATAAAAGGCTCTTTTATGATTTAAATTTAAAGATAGATCCTCCAAAAGTCAGAACACTTGCTTTTAAATTAAATATAAAAAAGCAGTAACAATGTTACAATGATACAGCAATAAAAGCATAGATAAACTTCATCTTCGAAATTAAAATATGTGATTTCGCATGGTCAAGATAACTGTTTAGAAAAACAGTATCATTAAAAGAGTAATAGACGATGTCGTTATTAGTCGTTAGAAATCGTGTAATAGGTAAATACCAAATTTGTATTACTTACACATTTTTGGAAATTATTGTATAGCAATATATTTCACGGTTTTATTAATTATTTGACTATCTATTTAATACGATAGCATTATGATTATTATATCTTTTATTTAGTATATGTCCAAATATAGTCATCTGGTTAACGTGTAAATGTTACAGTAATGTTTTGTGTTAATTTTTCGTGATACTTCTCACTGCGACTGCGCAAACCTTAGATCACCAGGATTTCCAACTTACACATTACGTTTGCTTTGTAGTTTCATTAATGTCATTATCAGATTAGCCACATACTGCTAATTATGAAAAAACCAAATTTAATAGTTTTGTATAAGCATTTTCTTAGAGAAATCAAGTAATGCATGCTTGTTGCATAAAAAAAAGAATTATTTGAAATTTGCATAATATTGAGTCAGAATGTTTTGTAATCTAAATAATAATGAAATACCTAAGTTTGTATAAATATCTTTCTCTAAAGTTATTAGCAAGCAAAACTTATTGGAATATTTTTCTTTGAGCAACAACTAATATGGAATACTTTTTGTATACAACAAATTAACAAACAAAAATATACTTTCTCATATAGACTAAATGATCTTTGCTTGAATATATTATATGATCATTTAATATGTATACTACTGAATAGCAGTAGTTATAGTACATATATACTCTCTCTCCCTCTCTCCCACCACCTTCCTATCTCTCACTGTCTCTCTCTCTCTCCCTCTCAATATCCGTCAAACTCTGTACCAAAAACTTTTTTGAGAGTTTAAATATTTTTTAAAAGCAATCCACGCCTTCTTTAAAAAAGCTAATTTTTAAGGTATGATCTCACAACACAATTTGTCTAGTTCTTTTATTTTTTCGAATCTCATCTATTCAATAAGCACTCTCTTCAAATGGTAATAATTTTTTTCATGACTGTACAAATAACAATATTGTTAATATAAAACTTTCTGCGAAAGTTTAAAATATGGCAATTATAGATGTATTTTCTGTATAATCTATAAAATAATAATATTTATGATTTTTTAAAATAAATCAAATAAATACAAGTGAAAAAGTCTTTTACTTCTTTAAGTCATTGTATGCTGAACAAATTATATGTAAGTACGTACATTGAAATTGTTCACTGCAAATCAAACAAACGAAAGTTGGAAAATCAATTATCGATAGTTAAATAATGCAAACAACTCTTGGAAACGACTGTATGACTGTTCTCAGCAATGTATTCAAATTTGTTCATTCTTCTATATAACTTAAACACAAGAAAGTACTGAAATCTATTTATTGCACTCAAGTACCTATAAGTCAACTTGACTGACATAATACAACTTTTCGTACGTACTCGAAAATATTCAGCCAGCGGGAATAAAGTACTACTTAACGCTCAAGAGACGTAATAGTTCCCATACTCCAACAAATCTTTGTAGAACCTACGCACTTTACGCCCGTGAGGGCAAACATTATTTCAATTTAGTACAATTATTATAACTATCTTTTACTTCTTCGAGTAAATGTATACTGAACAAATTATATGTAAGTACATTCAAATTGTTCATTATAAATCAACCAAACGGAAGTTGTTAAATCAATTATAGATGGTCAAGTAATGCAAACAACTCTCCTAAACAAATGTATGACTGATCTCAGAAATGCATTCAAATTTGTTTATTCTTTTATATCAATTGAACACAAGAAAGTACTGAAATCAAGTTATCGTAGTTAAATACCCATAAGTTAACTTGACTGACATAATAGAACTTTCAGTATCTTACGTATAAAATTATATTTTACGCCCATTTTGTAACTTAAAAATATTCAGCCAGCGGGCATAAAGTACTACTTAACGCCTAACAGGCGCAATAGCTCACATACTTGTACAAAACCTTATAAAACCTTCGCACTTTAAAATTCATAAGAATTTTTTCAGATATTGAGGAAAAGTCAGAGCCTATATAAAAAAAATTACATATTTACCATCACATACTATACAAAAAAATTCCATAGTTACCAACACATTCCTATTTTTTATTATTCTTTCTCAATTTTAAAATTTCTATAATATTGCGCATTTTGGTAGGACAAGTCTAGAGCTGCTCTAACAGGGATGGTCCTCCAATCTCCCATACATACTTGGCGGCCCCGGCGGTTTGCAGTTTAAGGGGGTTCATCCAACCAGGAACGTATCAAGAATCAATGTCACCCAGCACCGCGCGCACAGGCTTGCTCGCATAGGACCCCCCACTCTTGTAGTCAGAGCGCGTGTTTATACGGGACTGACACATACACATAGCTTCATGCCGTTTGTGAGCGTGCACACAGAGCGGCGCTCGTCTGTGTGTTCTCCCACCACTCCAGCGTCGTCTGCACGCGCTGCCGTACACCTAAAATTCCATACTTTCAACTACAATATCTTAAAAACGGTGAAGCTAGGATCTCTGAACTTGTAATATGATATTCTAATTATTGATCTTAAAAACATATTAGTTTTTCAGACAAACGCTAAATGTATCTTTGAAGTTATAGACTGAATCGATCTTTCGTGCGTGTGCGTCCCATAAGACGCCGTGTTAAAATGCTCAAATTTGACAATTAATATCTCGATAAAGGTGAAGTTAGGCGCTTTTTTGTGAGGATATCATATAGATAATGATGTCAAGTACATGTGAAAAAAGTTTCAAAGACTTCCTAAATAAGCTGAAAATTGGATGAACCCCCTTAAGGTGTAGACATGGTCATTTTCATATAAATATTCATATGTTTAAAGATTAGATAAAATGTACAAATGAGTTTCTTCTACATATTAAATACTGATCCGTGAATCTATTACTATGTTTTTAAATAGAAAGTGCGAACCCGCATGATAATATCATATAACTTCTCATATAAGAATATCGGATATCACATCTCATGTGAGATCTCATATGATATCCCAATATATAACATTGCAGATCATATCGCATATGAGGCGTTTCACGTCAGCTCTCCAGGCGCGGCGCGCGAGCGCGAAATCATGCTGTTTTCAGCTTGTGTTTGAAGGGCTAAGATGTATCTAAAAAAAATAATCCCCAAGTGATTTCGATGTATTTTTTCCTCAGCTTTCCGATGGTGCTATTAGTTTCTCAAAAATTCTAACCTCAGAAAAACATAAAACGTGTTATATCTCAAAAACTATATTTTTAATATTTATTTTGACCTGCTAGATCGAAAGAGGAGGAAATTTTACATGGATATAGCCTTTTTCTACATAGGGGTTTTTTGATTTTTTCGAGATATTATTCAAGAAATACAAGGCGCTCGGCCAGCCGCCGCGCGCGGCGTGCGTCACTGCAGCATCGGCGCGCGGCGGCATTTATTCATTCATTCATTAATTATTTAACCACCGCTAGAGGGCTAGTAATTGCATTTAGACACCCGTAAGTAATTATGCAGCACGTAGGGCTTATATGAGGCGTTTCACATCAGCTCTCCAGCGCGGCGCGTGAGCGCGAAATCATGCTGTTTTCAGCTTGTGTTTGAAGGGCTAAGATGTATCTAAAAAAAATAATCCCCAGGTGATTTCGATGTATTTTTTCCTCAGCTTACCGATGGTGCTATTAGTTTCTTAAAATTTTTCAATTCTAACCTCAAAAAAACATAAAACGTGTTATATCTAAAAAACTATATTTTTAATATTTTTTTTGACCTGCTAGATCGAAAGAGGAGGAAATTTTACATGGATATAGCCTTTTTCTACATAGGGGTTTTTTGATTTTTTCGAGATATTATTCAAGAAATACTTAGAATTGAAAAATTTTGAGAAACTAATGGCACCATCGAAAAGCTGAGGAAAAAATACATCGAAATCACTTGGGGATTATTTTTTCTAGATACATCTTAGCCCTTCAAACACAAGCTGAAAACAGCATGATTTCGCGCTCGTGCGCCACGCCTGGAGAGCTGACATGAAACGCCTCATATACGAGTGATGTGTAGCGTTGAAGTATTGGTTTTTTGGAAAACCGTTCAATATCTATACTATATTGTGCTATACTGCGATTTATCTGTCTTTCATGACAAACTTACTGCTATCCCCCTTCAATTGATTTATTTTTTTTTTTTAAAAGAACATGAGTTTTTCATTAAAATGTGTGAATCCTTTAGGAAGGAATGAACACTCTAATGAGTTAACAAATTTCCCAAAATCATTAGCACAATCATTTCCATCAATACCAGATGGAGCGAAAGTTTGTCTTACGTGCAAATTTTTGATTTATAATAAACGCAAATCGAGTGAATCTTCTCCGATACCAAAAAGAATTAAATCGGATTGTGATGATGATGACCACAAAGCTGCCATGGCAATATTTGAAAATTTAAGAAGTAAACTTTCTGAGACAAAGTCAAAAGATGAAAGAATGTTATTCCCCTGAAGTAAACTTTCTGAGACAAAGTCAAAAGATGAAAGAATGTTACTTTCCCTTGCCCCTAGATTTTGGTCTCGTAAAAATTTAATAGAAAGATTAGGTTGTACGGAATGGTAAGCAAGAACAATACTAACTGAAGCTACTGATGGAAATATTTTGACGGTATCGTTGAAAAATAAAGGAAAAGAGCTTTCTAATGAAACCAAAAATACGGTAAAAAACTTTTATGATCGTGACGATATCAGTAAATTATTGCCTGGAATGAAAGATTTTATTTCAATAAAACAAATTACTGGTAAACGCTTACACGTTCAAAAAAGATTACTTCTAGGTAATTTGAATGAAATTTATATTTTATTTAAAAATGAATATCGGGATGTTAAGATAGGCTATACAAAGTTCACACAATTAAAACCAAAACATTGTGTGTTAGCTGGAACAAGTGGCACACATAATGTATGCGTATGCGTATATCATGAAAATGTCAAACTTATGCTAGATGCAATTAATTTGAAACATTTGACAAAGGATAGTGATTTACTTTTAGAAAATTATAAAGATTGTATAAATAAAATTGTTTGTAGTCAACCATCGGATAAATGTTTCTTGGGTGACTGGATTGCGTAGCTAATTTTTCAAATCTTCAAGAAATTATGATGAAAAGTTTTAAAAATCATGGCATTCAAGAAATTAAATATGAATCATGGAAGCAAACGGATCGCTGCTCAATAATATTTGAAACGATAAAAGTTTCTAGCTTTTTTGAAATATTGAAAGACAAATTGATTAAATTAAAAACGCACGATTTTTTTGCTAAACAACAAGCACTGTTTATCAGAATTTTAAAAGAAAATCTTGAAAATGGAGAGATAGTTATTAGTTTTGATTTTGCTGAAAATTACGCTTTTGTTGTTCAAAATTCAGCTCAATCGTTTCATTGGAATAATAATCAAGCCACTATATTTACAATTATAGTGTATTATAGAGAAAACGATGATCTCAAACACGAAAGTGTAGCTATTATTTCTGACAATTTAAATCATGATACCGTTTCCGTATATGAATATCAAAAAATTATTCTAAACTATTTGAAAGGTCATCATCAACTAAAAAAAATTTATTATATAACCGATGGTGCAGCACAGCATTTTAAAAATAAAAATAATTTTCAGAATATTCTTCATCATGAAGAGGATTTTAAAATAAAAGCTGAATGGCATTTTTTTGCCACTCCACATGGCAAAAGTGGTTGCGATGGCATAGGTGCTAATTTAAAAAGAGGAGCCCGTAGAGCTAGCTTACAGCTTACAGGAGCTCACAAAATCCTTACAGCCTACGATCTTTATAATTGGGCACAAAATTATAGTAAAGACACAAAGATTTTCTACAGTAGCAAAGAAGTTTATGAAAAAAATTCTTTCGAATTAAAAGTTAGATTCGATAAAGCAAAAGCCATTCCAGATACTTTGAAATACCACGCTTTTATTCCAATAGATGAAAAGACTCTGCAACTTTAAAAAACTTCTTTAGCATCTAACTATGATTTATTTCCTAAATTAAAAAAGACTAAAAATGTTAAAAAGATTTGAATATTTAAAAGCTTATGAACAAAAATTGTTATGATGTTAAGTGGAGCAGCTCCGATCGCACAGCGACTCTGCAGTGACGCACGCCGCCCGCGGCGGCTGGCCGAACGCCTTGTATTTCTTGAATAATATCTCGAAAAAATCAAAAAACGCCTATGTAGAAAAAGGCTATATCCATGTAAAATTTCCTCCTCTTCCGATCTAGCAGGTCAAAAAAATATTAAAAATATAGTTTTTGAGATATAACACGTTTTATGTTTTTTTGAAGTTAGAATTGAAAAATTTCGAGAAACTAATAGCACTATCGGAAAGCTGAGGAAAAAATACATCGAAATCACTTGAGGATTATTTTTTTTAGATACATCTTAGCCCTTCAAACACAAGCTGAAAACAGCATGATTTCGCGCTCGCGCGCCGCGCCTGGAGAGCTGACGTGAAACGCCTCATATATGAGATCTCATATAAGATCTGAAGTCTGAAATATTCATATGAGATCTCATATGATATTTACACGCGGGAAATGGATAAACAATAGGTGGCTTATGAAATGGTTAGTAAAATCTAAAGCACTTTTGAATAGACTATAAATTTATATGCATTTTTTATTTCATACCCGTTTAAAAAAGACGGACACAAGGAAAAATATTTTGGGTAATGAAAGTAAATCATGAGATTCTTCACATGTAGGGATATTATATTTAAACGGTATAAGTTAAAAATTAGAGCGAATGTAATTATTTATAGTTGACTTACAGGTGTAAACATTGTTAATGAACTTATGTAAAAATTTAGTATTCCCCTAGCGGAAATCGTTTCTGTAAAAAACTGTAAAAAACTGTAAATAACTGTTTCAATTGAGACAGTGATAACCGTTATTTACAGTTATTTACAGAGATTTACAGTTATTTACAGTTATTTACAGATATTTACAGTTATTTACAATTATTTACAGTTTTTTACAGTTATTTACAGTTTTTTTTAAATAATTCTATAGAAATGAAGGTACTGATAAAAGTTATTAACAGTTATTAACAATTTTTTACAGATATTTACAGATATTTACAGTTATTTACAGATATTTACAGTTATTTACAGATATTTACAGTTATTTACAGATATTTACAGTTATACACAGTAAATTATTTTCGCTATAATAACACTTTATTTTTATCAACAAAACTGTAAATAGCTGTAAATATCTGTAAATAACTGTAAATATCGGTAAAAAATTGTTAATAACTGTTAATAACTTTTATCAATACCTTCATTTCTACAGTATTATTTTTAAAAAACTGTAAATAACTGTAAAAAACTGTAAATAACTGTAAATAACTGTAAAGATCTGTAAATAATTATAAATAACTGTTATTACTGTCTCAATTCAAACAGTTATTTACAGTTATTTACAGTTATTAACAGATTTTACAGTTTTTTACAGCTATTTACAGTTATTAACATTTTTTATTTCGGCTAGGGTCTATATTTACAAAGCTCTCCAGTAGTGTATGCCAAGTATGTATGGGAGATTGGAGGATCACCCCTGCTAGAGCAGCCCTAGACTTGTCTTGTGCTGGCAAGATGCATAATATTATAGAAAGGACCCCGCACCATTAACATTGGGAAAGTGACTGAGGGGAAATCGCTTAAAGATTTGGTGACAGGTAGGTCAAGACTTTCTAAACAAAAAATGTATATAATGTATATAAATATATATTCGTAGATATCTTAAACGGGGTTTATGAAGCCGACCTTATATATATCGGAGTTTATGGCGCCCGATCTAAAGTTTCGGTATCCAGAGTGGGATTTATATATATATATATATATATATATATACACTACATAATATAATTATAATAAATATTATATCATAATAATGTATTAATCGCTTAAAGATTTGGTGACAGGTAGGTCAAGACTTTCTAAACAAAAAATGTATATAATGTATATAAATATATATTCGTAGATATCTTAAACGGGGTTTATGGAGCCGACCTTATATATATCGGAGTTTATGGCGCCCGATCTAAAGTTTCGGTATCCAGAGCGGGATTTTTATATATATATAATTATCACTTAACCCCTTTATGGAGCCCATCCCTGTATATTAGTACCTACGCCCAGAGTTCCCGTATACAAGTGACTAAAGAAATAATCCCTCTCTAGGTATACAAACTCTAGATCGGGCTCCATAAACGCCGTATAAGAATATTTTATGGGACCCGGGCTCCATAAAAGAAAACGGGCTCCATAAATATGCTCATGTGTATAAAAGGGCTCCATAAATCTGGTAAAAGAAATATATATATACTACATAATATAATTATAATAAATATTATATCATAATAATGTATTAATATATGTCTATATTAATATATGTATAAAATGTATGCCAGTGCGTGTGTTAAATTATGTATACATATTTATAGCTCAAGCATGGACCATTTTTCTCAAACTTCAGGTATCCGTAACTTTTTTTTGGAGCATCCAGACCCCTAGTCCATACGAATTTTTTTGTTTAGAAAGTCTTGAACTATCTGTTACCAAATTTTTGAGCTATTTCACCTCAATCACTTTTCCAATGTTAATGGTGCGGGGTCCTTTCAAAATTGAGAAAGAATAATGAAAAATGCGGATGTGTTGGTAACTATGTAATTTCTTTATATAGGCTTTAACTTTTTGTAAATATCTGAAAATTTTCTTATGAATTTTAGAAATAAAAAGAAAAGATAATAGTTATATAATTAAAATTATTTTCTCCTACACGGGCGTAAAGTGCGTAGGTTCTATAAAGTTTTGTAGGAGCATCTGATCTGTGGTGTCTATTAGGCGTTAAGTAGTACTTTATGCCTACTGGCTGAATATTTTTGAATTTACAACCTGGACGTAAAATTTTATTTTACATGCAAGGTACGTACTAAAAATTCTATTATGTCAGTCAAGTTAACTTATGGATATTTGACTACAATAAATTGATTTCAGTACTTTATTGTGTGCAATTTATATAGAAGATTGAACAAATTTGAATAAATTTCTCAGAACAGTCATACATTTGTTTCAGAGAGTTGTTTGCATTACTTGCCTATCGATAATTGATTTCACAACTTTCATTTGCTTGATTTACAATGAAGAATTTCGATGTACTTACATAACCCAAAAAAGTTGTGAAATCAATTAAAGTGTAATTTTATATACTTAACAAACAATATTTATAATGTACTTTTACTATTAAAAAGTTGTGAAATCTCTGTAAAAAATTTTTTTACAAAAGTAAAAACTTATAGGCAAGAATAAGTTTGGTTACTATTCTACATAGTTTTATACTTAACAAAGATCATTTACTAAATTCTCCCACCCTCTCTTTCTTCCCCCTCTCTCTCTCTCTCTCTCTCTCTCTCTCTCTCTCTCTCTCTCTCTCTCTCTCTCTCTCTCTCTCTCTCTCTCTCTCTCTCTCTCTCTCTCTCTCTCTCTCTCTCTCTCTCTCTCTCTCTCTCTCTCTCTCTCTCTCTCTCTCTCTCTCTCTCTCTCTCTCTCTCTCTCTCTCTCTCTCTCTCTCTCTCTCTGTACCAAAAACTTTAATGAGAGCTTAAATATTTTTTCAAAGCAATCAACACGTTCTTTAAAAAACTAATTTTTTATATATATTCTAACAACACAATTTGCCTATAGTCCTTTTATTTATTCTGATCTCATCTATTCAATAAGCACTCTCTACAAATGGTAATAATTTTTTTCATGACTGTACAAATAATAATATTGTTAATAAAACTTTCTACGAAAGTATAAAATAAGGCAAGTATGGAAGTTTTTTCTGTATAATCTAAATAATATTTATGATTTTTTAAAAGAAGTCAAATAAATACTATAGTAAAAAAGTCTTTTACTTCTTTGAGTCAATGTATGCTCAACAAATTATATGCAAGTATGTGGCGTCTCAGTCTAGCTGAGAAGACGGACGAGTCCATGTTGGCCCAAGCGGCGAGCGGCGCGCGCATCCGCGCAAGCAGCGCCTCGAGCCGAGGCTGGTCTTCTCAACGAGCGAGCCCATCAGTGATTCGGCAACTCAGGGAGCGAGCGCAAGCAGCACACACAAGTGGAACCGACGCCACAGCTGCGGCGCACGCCAAGTCTCGTTTACGCTCCCTGCCACATTATTAAAGTGCTGATTCAGTCTGTGCTTGTAAGCAGTAAATTTAGTCAGTGCCAATAAAGTATACGTTGAGCTTGCATTGTGAGTATTATTTACGAGGCTTCCTCACTTCCATCCCCTTCCTCTATACACTCGACGACCGAGCCACCACGAGAGTCAGGAGACTCGAGACGGAGCTTTTAGGATTCGGAGCTGCCGCGGCCCCGGCACAAACGACGGCCGCCTGCGCGCCCGAACAAGTACATTCAAATTGTTCACTGCAAATCAAACAAACGAAAGTTGTGAAATCAATTATCGGTAGTCAAGTAATGCAAACCATTCTCCGAAAAACTGTATGACTATGTTCTCAGAAATGTATTCAAATTTCTTCATTCCTTTATACAAATTAAACACAAGAAAGTACTGAAATCAATTAATTATAGTCAAGTACCGGCCATAAGAACTTTTCATGCCTTGCGTGTAAAATTACATTTTACGCCCACATTGTAACTTCAAAATTGTTCAGCCAGCGGGCATAAAGTACTACATAACGCCCAAGAGGCCCAATAGCTCACACACTCCTACAAAACTTTATAGTATCTACGTACTTTACGCCCGCGTGGGCGAAAATTATTTTAATTATATAACTATAATGCCTTCTTTTTATTTCTAAAATTCATAAGAATTTTTTCAGGTATTTACGAAAAGACAAAGCCTATATAAAAAAATTACATAGTTACCAACACATTACTATTTTTCATTATTCCTCCTCAATTTTGAACTTTCTAAAAAGTAACCGTTTTCAATAATCGTTCTTCTATTTTTTTTTCTTTATCCGCGTGTCTTACTTTTACTAATTACATGTTTTAATGTACTTTAAATATGTTGAAATAAATTGAAACCAAAATGTAAGTGTCATTCAATTCCCAGGTGGGTAGTTGGTGTAACAGAAATTCGATGATATTGTTTCCCGTTTTAAGTGGAAAAACGCGAAAATCAATACCTGTGTCACAAAAAATATGGTGTGCACCAAGGGCTTAGTGGGCCTTTTGACCTCGTGTGATTGAAGTACTCGTCTACGGCTCGCAGATGCACTTGCCTTCGGCTCGTGCTGCTCGCCTTCGACTCGTACTGCAAACTTCCCACTCGGTCTCAAAAGGCCCACTTTATGCCCTTGGTACACAATATAATATTTTACGGCGTTCGGTTTAGATATTGGTCGCAAGTAGTGATATTTTCTTAAATGTCTACAAATTACCTATTAATCCATACTTTTTTCGGCCCGATCGGATAATATTAAGTCAGTTAAAAAAAATAAAGAAAAATATGGAAAAATAGAAAATATTTTTTTAGGGCGTTGGGTTTACATATCGGTCGGAAGTAGTCACATTTTCTTAAAGGTCTTGAAATTTCCTATCAATCCATATTTTTGTCGGCCTAATCGGATAATATTAAATTGATTAAAAAAAATAAAGAAAAATATGAAAAAATCGAAAATATTTTTTTACGGCGTTAGGGGTTAGGAGTTTAGATATTGGTCGGAAGTAGTCACATTTTCTTAAAGGTCTTGAAATTACCTATATATCCATATTTTTTTCACCTGATCGGATAATATTAAGTCGGTTAAAAAAATATCAAAAAATATGGAAAAATCGAAAATATTTGTTTACGGCATTGGATTTAGATGACGGTCGGAAATAGTCATATTTTCTTAAAGGTCTTGAAATTACCTATCTATACATATTTTTGTCCGTCCAAACGGATAATATTTAGTCGGTAAAAAAAATAATTAAATATATAGAAAAAACAAAAATAATTTTCGTTATTGCTTATACCGAAATTGTAACATCCTAGAGCTATCACTACAAAATTAAAGAAAAAAAAAATACGCCTGAGTTAAGGGATATTTGAAATCTTTGCCGATTTATATGGTTTTTCAAATTCTCATGAAACCATCCTATGAGTTGGTGGATTTTCGAAGTCTTCGCTGAGTTGGTGGGGTTCTGGACTAACCGCCGAGTTAGCAGATTTCCAAAGAAAACGCTGAAGAAATTTTGAAAAAACGCAATTAATTTATAAATTCAATAAATAACATGTGATAATACCTTAAAATTTTTAATTTGCAATTTAATAATTACTAAATAACTGTTTTAAATACAATTTTCTTAATTATTTTGAATAATAAATTTACGGAAAATCAGATGTGCAGAAAGGATGAAATTTTATATTAAAATATACATTTAAAAAGATTATTTGATGTAATTTATCAATTCTCTTTGAGAAAGCATTCTGCTAAAGCAGTTAGCAGCGGGTTTTCCACGCAAAACGGTGTGTCGGCTTTTCCAAAGGAAAATCGACGTGTTGACTTATTCCACCAAGCCGACGATATCAACGCAACTCTTCCATGTGTTTTACTACTAATCGAGTACTAATAATCAGCGTTCAACGAAAAACTTAATTTAACGGTTTTTTTTCAAATGGTTTTATTTGACAAATGAGTTCATTATTCTCAACGAAATTCTTCTTAATAATGGGCAATAGTGCAACTCTTGAAGAAGAGAAATATTTGTCGGTGGTCATGTGCAATTGCTCGAGAATGTATAAGTTAATTCTTAAATAAGTATTTTTTTTAATAACAAAAGCTGGTATTCAATAACAAATGAATATTTCTGTTTTCAATTTGGCATACTTATTTAGCATACTAAATGCAATAACTGAATTCGTATACGAATATATTCAAAGTATTTGAATATATTCAAAGGGTTTTCACATTGTTACGCGTGAGCCTATCTCGAAGACGAAGGGTTTGAGGTGTTCGTGTCATTCCGAGTCGATGCTCCAAACGATGCAGTGAAATACAACAAGAGCTAAAGTATAATTTGTGTTATTTATTAAAATATTTATTCGCGAGAGAGATAACCTAACTCGCGTTCGTGATGCGGCCGATCCACGTCCCTTCGTGGATCGCTGGCTCGGTTTTTCCTCGTGCCGACTCGAACTCCTCATCACGTTGTGTAGCGTATGCACACGTAACAACATAGTTAAATTTTTATTTTTAGAACGTTTTATATGATATTTTAAAAATATTAGGACCCAATTTTTCCAAATTGCAATTTTATATCTTATTGGTTTCTTTAGTACAACTTCTTTTAAATAACGCTATAATTATAAAACTTCGGTACATTAATCTTAACTTAATTCCAAACAAGTTGGTGCTTACATAATCTAAAAGTTATGTATCGTCCATTATTATCCCCTCTTAAAAGTGGGTGGGCCGTATTAGATTTAACAGAAATGAAATGGTCTGATAAGCGTGTTATATTCTAAACTAGACGTTTAACAGGTTCAGTACAGCATGATCCAATGGAATTTGCCATACTTTCGATTACTGTAAATCATTAAGATCATTAGGAATAACTAAAACTGAAAATATTTTTGATTTCTTCTTATTCTTTGTAAACTTAATGTATTTTTTCTTATACATTATCCGTACTGAACCTGTTATGATATTCGTGGAGATGTCTAGTACGGTATAGGTTCTGTAATGGAATGGATGGGAGATATTAACATGTCAACGTCAGTTTTATGAAATATTAGATCATTATCATAAATACATAAAAGCTTGATATTTTTAACATTAAAAATATTACTTATGTCGACTGCAATTTACTATCAACTGATAAGAATTTTCCCATCGGGCTTACAGTCTCACAAATTAAATTGAAATAATTAATATTTATGGCAGTCAGATTGCCCTTGTTTATAATCACCCCCACAGAATCTGAAATAAAAACTTAATTAAAACTTGGAAAACACTTTGTTAGCAAAGGACGATCTGATTGCCCCCACCACCAAATTGCCCAACGACACAAAGGAGCCGGAGCGGGCTCGAAACATTGGGCAATTTGGTGGTGGCTGGTAGTCAGATCGTCCTTTGCTAACAAAGTTTTTTCCAGGTTTTAATTAAGTTTTTATTTCAGATTCTGTGGGGGTGATTATAAACAAGGGCAATCTGACTGCCATAAATATTAATTATTTCAATTTAACTAGTCATAACCACGCGCGCTTCAATTTTTCATAAAAACGGAATCAATAAATATTTTAGACTTCTTTACTGCTTTTTTTATTAACATTCTCTTTCAGAAAGCATAATATATTATTTGTATGATAACAGATTTAAATTCTAAATTTTGAGGCCAGGAAACAAATCGAAACAGCATTTATTTCGTAATTAGGTTATTACAAAATAGATACAAAATTTTAATCATTTGGGATATTGAATAATTTAATGATTATTTTATTGATTTACTCAAATGCACATATAAATCATTTAATTAATTTCAATATGAAAATATTCATTTTATATCAGAAAACATTTTGAATTTTGGCGCTATTCAGACCGGATATTGAACCGTCAACCAATCGCATTGCTTCTTTAAATGCTTCACAACATCCTGTCATCTCTTTTTTAAGAGAGGATTTGTAAGACTGTAAGACCGATGGAAAAATTCTTATCAGAGGGTCAATGACCCTCAGGTTATTGACTTTCGCAGCGACGCCTGAGGCGCCCACTTAGTACCGAAATTGCGGAAAAAGTGACTAAAGAAATAATCATCCTTATAGCAAGAACCACCTGAATTGTCCCAGAACATTGCGTTACATATATGTTTTGGCCAAAAATTTTCTGGGACGTCCCGGGAACTAACAGAAATCCCAGAAGCTTGCGTTACGTATACGAATACGTTCCAAAACCTTGCGTTACATACATTTATATTTATATATATTTACACACAAGGTTGACAAAAGGCAAAAACATGAATGAAGGACATAATCCACGGAAAAAAAGAGGATCGTATCGAAACTATCAGAGAAATACAGAAATGGAAATACCAGAGTCCACAAGAAGATACAGAAAAGCGAAAATGCAGAAAAAGAGTATATTTCTTGAGGTAACATTGATACATACATCAAAATCATGGCTGTTAAAGGCAGGGCTGGATTAAGCGGTGTCTAAGGGGGCGGAGGGGTGACGCACCGGGACTCAGCCTAACGGCGACCTCACATTTTGTAATAATAAATCGAATAGCCGGGAGAAGTGAGTTCCACGTAGAAAAGGAAGGCACGTAAACTGGCAAAAAGGAGAGAGTTGATTAATAAATGAACTCCAAAACCCAAAAAGCTGGAGGATGGATGCGGGTTTCACGTAGCAAAGGAACCCCGATGGAAATGGAAAATGTATATAAATGTAAAAAATGTATATAAACGTATATAAGTGTATATAAAAGTTGTAATTGGAACATTTTTTACGTTTATATACGTTTATATACATTTATATACTATTTTTACAAAAATTTACACTTATTTACATTTATATATTTTTTCTTACATTTTGAATAGTTGTATTGAAAATTTTTATTTCTGTAAATATACATATTTACAGTTTTTTACAGATATATATAATTATGATAAGCGCTATGTTCCAGGACACTTCTAGATTTCCTACAATGGAAGGAGGTTTGGACGGCGCTACGCGCTGCCATTGTCTACAATACAAACATCCCTCAGGGTATTGACTTTCGCCACAACGCCTGCCGCGCCCGCTTCTAGTTCCGCAGTGCTTTACGTTGATTTCGGAACTTTTTTACGGAAAAAAAGTTGTGAGAGTGACCCTTAATGTCCTGAATAATACAAAAATGTCCTGAAAAGTAGGCGTGAACATGTTACTCATTCAGGACAGTCCTGGAAAGATGCAAATGTCCTGAAAGATAGCGGTAAACCCATAAAAAGTCCTGAAACATAGTGTTCAACAGATATATACATTTATATACATTTATGTATTTATAAATTTATTTTTAAATTTTCGCTATATAAGACTTTTTTTAAAAATTTTATGGAAGTGTATATAAATGTATATAAATGTAAAAAAATAAATATCTGAAAGGTTACTTATGCGGACGCATTCTTAATGGGAACGGTACTTATGCGGACATCACCCGACTTATGCAGACATTTTTGAGTGTCCACATAAAAGAGGGATTATTTCTTTAGTCAAACGTGACTTATGCAGACATCAGGGTTTGTCTACAATACTTCTTCGGTTATTTTTTCGGAATTTTATTCCGGAATTCCATACTAAAAGCGGGCGCCGCAGGCGTCGTGGTGTTAATTAATACCCAGAGGGATGTTTTCATTGTAGACAATAACACGCGCGCAGCGCGCGCAGCGCGCGCCCTTACCTCCATCTTGAACTCTGGAGAAACAAACTCTATGTCTGCATAAGTACCTATACAAATACTTATATACGAGGGTCATTTGACAAGTACCTAGCCTCACCGCCAGATGGTGCCACTATCGCACCAGAAATACACTATAGTGCAGTATCTTCCTGTAAACGGTTACAGACGAAATTTCAGCCGGATCGGAGTTGTAGTTTATTTTTGAGAGCGTGTGAAAGCAAATGTGTCCGTTGATTTTTGAAAAAATGGAGAAAGAACAATATCGGTCGGTGATTCGATTCTTGTTCTTGGATGCAGTGTATGGGGATGCTTTTCCTTCGATGGCGACCGTTAAATTTTGGTATAACGAGTTTCAACGTGGTCGTACGTCGGTTTTTGATGATCCACGCCCAGGTGCTCCGAAAACAGCCACTACGGAGGAGAACGTGACAAAAATACACGATATCGTTTTGTCAGACCGCCGATTAAAGGTGCACGAGATAGCTGCGATAGTAGGCATCTCAGAAGAACGCGTGTGGCATATCCTACATGAGATTTTAGGCATGAGGAAGCTGTCAGCAAGTTGGGTGCCGCGTTTGCTGACTGCAGACAACAAGCGCATCCGTGTGACCAGTTCAGAGCAGTGTTTGGAGCTGTTTAATCGCAATCCAAAAGAGTTTTTGCGTCGTTACGTGACCGTCGACGAAACATGGATTCACTACTACACTCCAGAGACCAAGGAGCAGTCAAAACAGTGGACCTTACTTATTGACTATCTGGAGAAGGGCAAAACGGCCACAGGACAGTACTACGCCGAACTATTGAGCCGATTTGACGCCGTGTTAGAAGAAAAACGGCCCCATTTGTCTAAAAAGAAAGTGCTTTTCCACCACGATAATGCACCGCCTCACACTTCTGCACTCGCCACGGCTAAATTGGTCGAATTACGCTACGAACTGCTGCCCCATCCACCGTATTCTCCAGATTTGGCTCCGTGCGACTTTTTTTTGTTTCCGAACCTAAAAAATTCGCTCGCCGGGAAGAGATTCCACTCCAATAACGAAATAATCGCCGCCACGGAGGCCTATTTTGCAAACCAAGAGAAAACATTTTTTTCAACGGGGTTAAAAAAATTGGAACACCGCTGGACCAAGTGTATTCAACTAAAAGGAGACTACATTGAAAAATAAATTTTATTTTTTGTAAAATTTTGGTGTTTTCATTTGTAGGCTAGGTACTTATCAAATGACCCTCGTATGTATACATTTCAAAAATTGTGTCTTTTAATGCGTACATATAAAAAATATATTTTCGTAAGTAAGTGTAAATTTCTGTAAAAAAATGTATATAAATGTATATAAATTTCGATGCGTGTTCCAATTACAACATTTATATACACTTATATACATTTATATACGTTTTTTACAGAAAGACACTTATTTACATTTATATACATTTTCCTATTTCCACTAGGGAAGGCACAAACACGGACGAAAAGGAGCAAGATGATTTATAAAATTAACTCCAAAACCAAGATGGCCTGAGGATGCGAGTTCCACGTAGAACAGGAAGGCATATAAACGGGCGCAAAGGAGCTTGTTGATTTATAAAATTAACTTCAAAACCGAGATAGCCGGGGAATGCGAGTTCCACGTAGGAGAGGAACGTATGAAAACGGGAAAGAGGATGCAGATTAATTAGTTATTAAATAAACTCAAACACCTAAATAACCAAGGGAGGGGGTCTCATGTAGAAGAGGAAGGCACTTAGACGGGCAGTAAGAAGCAAGTTAATTCTTAAAAAATAAAAAAACCGAAATATACGTGCATCTTCGTGTTTTTATTTTCCACGAGGAACTCGCATTCCCTGGCTACTTATATTTTGTAGTTTTTTTAATAATCAACTGGCTTCCTTACGCCCGACTACTTGCCTTCCTTTTCCATATGGAATTGTGCACTCCCAGCCACTTGGGTTTTGGAGTTAATTTAATAATCATCGAGCTTTCTCCTCCCTGTCTTCATACCTTTCTCTTCTACGTGGAAATCGCATCCCCCAACTATTTGGGTATTTGAGTTAATTTAATAACGAACCTGCTTTCTACTCACCCGTCCCCATACGTGACCCACCCTTCCCCTTCTACGTGAGATTCACATCTCCAAACTATTTTGGTTTTCGAGTTTTTTTAATAATTAACCTGCTTTCTCTCCTCACCCCCTTGCTCTCCTACGTGAAACTTGCATCCCCCGACTATCTTGGTTTCGGAATCCATTTTATAATCAGCTGGTTACTTCCCGCCTGTCTTTGTGCTTTCCTTTTCTACGTGGAACTTTCATCCCACGGCTATTTGGGTTTTGGTATTTAATGAGTAATTAACTTACTCCTTTTTATTCGTCTACGTGCCTTCCCCTTCTACATGGAACTCACTTCTCCAAGCTGTATGGGTTTTGGAGTTTATTTAAAAATAAATCGTTTTACTGCTATTCTGCGTACCGTCCCCTTCTGGGTTGAACTCTCTTTCTCCGGCTATTTGGGTTTTGGACTGTATTAAATAACAGCTCACGTGATAAGAGCATCCAATCATTATATAGCCCCGGGCATCTCAAAGTCTTAATCCGGCCCTTGCCTGAAAGGAAATTAGTGCGATAATCTTTTTTCTTCTACAGTGATCGAAAACAATATTGCCCCTTTAAATTAGACAAAACAAATATTTTCATCTCTCATTGTCACCTCTATCGTTCCCTTGAACCGCTTAACCAAATAAGCTCGCCTTTACGAGCGCTCGTAAAGTAGAGGAACTTGGTGATATTCTAACCTCTACATCTCAAAATCTGTCCATTTTTGGATCTTGCACCCATGAGACTTTTGATCAGGAGGTCATAACCTGTAATATACCAAAGTTTCCGAAGTTTTCATAGAGGTCCAAATTCCTATGATTTTGTGCGGGGTCCTTTGACGGAAATTTTGTTAATATGTATTTTCAAGAAATCAGTAAAATATATTTCTGAAAAGTTTATTATTTTTTATTATGTTGAAGATCGGATATGATTTTTTAATTCTATCTCTTGTTATATACAATAATTAATAATTACCCGATTGCGAAAATTGGGTTCTCATGTTCTGCAGAAGTATTAGGAACCTTTACCAAATTTGAACTCATTGGGTCAAGTGGTTCAAGAGAACGTCTACGAGAATAAATTAAAAAATGTTAGATGATTATTCATATGATAATTATCTATAAAGTTTGTCATGTAATGATTTTAGTTAAATCTGTATCTTATTATATAAATATACACTGCAATATTTTAAAATAACATTGGTATAGATATATCTTCAAACCGTCTTAAGTTCTGCCTTTTGTTGATGACTGCATGTTCATAATATTAAAATCATTAATTTAAATTCATAAGTATCGCGACAAGTTATTTCCAAATTCATAAATCTACTTCAATAAATGTCATAAATCGTCGGCTGGGAGGAAAAAGTTGCCAACTCGTTATTTCACTAAGAAAAGTGCCAACTCGGCGGAGCGCTACGAAAAGTGCCATCTCAGCGGAGCGCTAAGAAAAGTGCCAACTCAGCGGAGTACTAAGAAAAGTACCAACTCGCGGGCTTTTTTCCATAAACGTTTTAGTTGAGAATAGCTGTAGAGTTTGAAAAATCTGTTTTTGCTGTCTTTTGCTTTATATATATATATACTTTGGTGTGTAAAACGTTTCTGTCGTATCTCTCTGTATTGGGTCGTTTCTGTTTTTTCCGTTCCTGGTGTGGTGGTTGTGTCTTTGGCTTTAGAGTTGTTTCAATCCGCTGTGTTCAGTGCTCTGCTTCTACTCACTTGTGAGTGTCCACTCATTGTATATACTCTGTGGTTCACTTTCACTCCCGCGAGTATCCCTCTACAGAAAAATCTCACGTGAGATCTCGCGCCAATATCTCATCTGAAATTCTGGTCCACGAGCTGCTAAAATCCCTTTAATGATAAAAAATCAATTTCTGGGAATTACGAGTCGCCTATTAGGTTACGCCACCCCCCAGATAAGTTCAAAAATTTATCTTTTGAAGTGATTTAGTCTTTTTTTTTACATTTTTAGAAATATTCGACATGAGATCTCACGTAAGATCTCACGTGAAATCTCACGTGAGAAATTTGAAACATGAGATTCCACGTGAGATCTCATGTGTAAACATTTTAAAAATGTAAAAAATGACTAAAACGCTTCAAAACGCAGATTTTTTAACTTATCTGGAGGTTAGCGTAACCTAATAGGCGGTTCCTAATTCCCAGAAACTGATTTTTTATCATTGAAGGAATTTTAGCAGCTCGCGGACCAGAATTTCAGATGAGATTTTGGCGTGAGATCTCACGTGAGATTTTTCAGTAGGGCCACTCTTGCTACATAGTCTACGACTTAACACTCACTGCCATCGGCTTATTAATATTATTCTTTCCTTTTTTTTCGCTAACTTTCTGTCTTTTTCTGTTTCTTCTTCTGTTTCCTCTATTTTTTATGCACCTGTCACACACGGGCACTTACTTCAGCACTTTACACACACACCAAAACTCGTCAATTGTTACGACAGCCGTCAAACACATGAACTGTATCGGTCGGCCATTTTACAGCAATTTTGCAGAAGGAGAAACAGTATGGCCAGAGATGGTGGAGAGAGGAACGGACGATGAAAAGCAGAGGAGAACGGCAGAAATAAGAGAGTCAAGGTTTTCAAAAGAGATAAGTAATATCATTTTCCAGCAGGAGACACCAAGCTACCTTAAGAACACGGAAACGAAAAAGAAGAAAGAGCTGGAGGTACAGGCAAGATTTAGACTAGGGAGTGAGAATAGGAGCACGAGGTACTGGAGCAGAGAGGAGGAGAAGAGGTGCAGAATATGTAAAAACAGCGAAGAGACCCTTAAACATATATTCGAAGAGTGTGAGGCCGCAAGAGTGCAAGAAAAGAGATGGGAAGAGATTTTCAACGGTGAAAGAAAGAACCTGTCGAAACTGATGGAAACGCGATGGAAAAGAAGAAGAGCAGAACAAGACAGGTAAAGAGAACAGAATAAGAATGGAGTGAGAACAACACTAAGACCGGAAATGTAGAAGAACCCTAAGGAGCCACAGATAATCGAAAAGGAGAGGTGGGAGAAAACAGGAAAAGAGAGAAAAACACGAATAACAGAAACGGGCAAAGAAAGAGAGAAAGAGAAAGAAAACAGCAAAAAGAACATAGCACAAGAACCAAAAGATGAGAAGTAGAAGAGGAAAAAGTGGCAGTAGAAAAAAGAAAGTAGCTAAGCAAAAGCAGAAGAACACAGACACAAACACCACACACACATTTACACACATTAAAGGAAATAATTTAGTTTAAATTTTATATTATTTAAAGTTTATATTTTATACTTTTATATTTTTTATCATTTATTTACACAAACACACAAACAACTACACACACGCAAACACAGAATTGAGACGGAGTCGGATTAAAAATAAGAACAAATTGTAAAAATGTACAAATATAGCTAAAGCCAATAAAGCATTATTATTATTATTATTATTATTATTATTATTATTATATATATATATATATATATATATATTATTATATATATATATATATATATATATATATGTATAAAGAAATGGTGAAAAAAAAACTCCAAACTCTATAGCTATTCTCAACTAAACCGTTTATGGAAAAAAGTCCGCGAGTTGGCACTTTTCTTAGCGCTCCGCCGAGTTGGCACCTTTCTTAGCGAAATAACGAGTTGGCAATTTTCTTAGCGAAATAACAAGTTGGCACTTTTCTTAACGAAATAACGAGTTGGCACTTTTCTTAGCGAAATAAAGAGTTGGCGCTATTCTTAGTGAAATAACGATTTGGCATCGTAATATCACTACACAGAATTTACTAAAATAATATTTAATTTAAGTTTATATATTCTAAAGTATATCATTATAAAATTGTTTTTTGTATATTAAAATACAATATATTTTACTAGCGAAAATGAAGTTTTTTTTACTTACGTACTACGTTAATATTCTGTTTATAATTTTGGAACAAAATGCAATTAAAATGTAATGAAAATTCCACTTATTTCAACATTTAAACCCAGATCTCTGAAATAAAATTTTATTCTAAGAATTGGTTTAAGACCTTATCAATAAATTATTCATATTGAATAGGGTAACTCTGATGAAAGTGATCTAGACAATTGTTTAAATTTATCATCTGATAATGAAAAGGAAGAAACAGATGTAGATAATTTTTTAATGGATTGCTCTATTTCTCTGCCAGTAGCTACTGAAGAGCAATTCGATAAAACCGAGCGCATACCCTTTAGTACGTGTGATTCTATCGAGGAGCAATCAAGGAGTCACCAACTCAAAAGCACGAATGTGCACAATGAATTTGACATTGTACCTATTATAAGCACTGCTCCTAGGGAGCAACAATCTCTGTTTGCAGATGATGATAATATGTCCCATGTATTAAGCAATGATGTTCAGACTATACAATCATATGATGTACTAGATAGCAAATCTGATAGTAGTGATAACGATACTGTTTGTGAGAAGTCCGATACGACAGTTTCAAGCTCCTATAGTGAAGATGACGAATTCTACAATGATGACGATTATTCAGATGAAAGTGAGGTGGAAACTGAGGTAACATCTACATTTTATTTATAGTAACTTTATAATAATATCAACTGATAAGAATTTTTCCATCGGTCTTACAGTCTTATAAATTAAATTAAAATAATTAATATTTATGGCAGTCAAATTGCCCTTGTTTATAATCACCCCCGCAGAATCTGAAATAAAAACTTAATTAAAACCTGGAAAAAACTTTGTTAGCAAAGGACGATCTGACTGCCACCCACCACCAAATTGCCCAATGTTTCGAGCCCGATCCGGCTCCTCCTCAGGGACTGAAATGAAACTCGCGATACACCTTCTTATATACCCATACCCCCTTCTTTTCTCTTATTTTATTTCCTTCTTTTCTTACCCCCACCACCACTGAACTACTGTTCAGGTTGTGCTGCAATACTTTGTGTGCGTGTGACTGTGTGTATGACTGAGTGTGTGACTGTGTGTGTGGGTGTGTGTGTTTTCTAGAGTAGGTTAGGAAAAATGCCTTTACGCATACAAAGATGTTATGTGAAGCTTGGCCATTGCTAGCAATACCCACTGAAAACATTCCTGCTGCTCTTCTTAGCAGGACCTTTCCTCGGCTAAGTACTCCCTCCCGCAGAAACCGCCGCTAGGCATTACTTCTGATGGGCATCCTACGCCTTTACGACCCTCTACATCGACAGGCGCTCGGTCATGCGACTTCTTCTTCTTTTCTTCTTCCACCACTCGGTGGCGAGACCAATCACAGCAATCCATCCTCTCTGTGAGGAGAGTAAGCACCTTCCAATGCCCTCGGAAGATAACCATATAAGGCCCTGAAACGTTCTCTTTCTTCCCGAAATCTGGGACATACGAACAAAGCAAGCTCCGCGTGCTCGTCAAACTCAGGACATGTCGGGCATTCTGCGCTTTGATATACTCCAATTCTCTTCAGATTGCTGCGATAGCAGCCATGCCCAGTGAGCACCTGGGTGAGATGAAAGGTGACGAATCCACGTCTCCTTTCGGTCCACCCCACGACACATGGGATGATCCGGTGGGATTACCGACCGTCGTCTGCCATATTCTATTGACGCTGCCACGTTTCACCGGTCTTCCTGGATAATCGGGTTCGACGTTGTCCCTGGCAGTCTTCCTCTTCTGCAATCATGCCTCCGCGTTACATCTCAGCTCTATCGGCCGCCATTAGGTCTATGGGTGGTAATTCAGCGATTATCGAGAGAGTGATGTCTGTCACTGTACGGTAGGTACAGACGACTCTCAGCGCGATTGGCCTGCAGGACCGTCAATAACCAGCACCGTAGCACGGATTACTACTTATAGCATCAGACCATATTGGAGCTCCGTATAAAATTACGGAATATACCACCGAGGAACGGAGGAACCACTACGGCTGTTTCGGTCCCCCTATGTTCGGCATGATAACCGCGAGTGCTCGAGCCACTTTTAATGCTTTTAGCCCTGCGTTCCAAAGGTGGTCTTTAAACGACAGATGCGCATCTATTGGAACTCTTAGATATTTAATGGTGTCTTACGCGTCCTGATCTTTTTGTTCGGACAATGAGCACCGCCTCAGTCTTTTCTGCAGCAAGGCACCAATCCCCTACTACCTCAATTGCGGTATTTCCGATATTGCACACTTCTTTGATGCTTTCTGCTACGACGATGAGGGCAACATGGTCTGCATAGGCTATCATCGACACCTAATCTGGAAGTGGTCTCTTAAGTATGCCGTCGTGCAAGCCGTTTCAGATTAGGGATCGCAACACCGAGCCCTGCGGTACACCTCCTATGATCTTATAAGAATGTGTGGCATCGTCGGTGTCGTAAAAGAGGTTTCGGCCCATTATGTAGCTCGAGATGACCCTTCGAAGTGGTACCGTGGTGGTACCGTTATGTCTTCCAAGGCCAGCATGATTTTATCCCACCTGGCCTTGTTAAACGCATTCCTTACATCTAAACCGATGATAGCACACATGCGTTTTGTGCACCGGCTACCACTAACTGCGTTTTTGGCTAGTGACACAACCCTGTAGATGGCATCGATTGTTGATCGATCCTTTCTAAAGCCCAATTGATTATCAGATAAGTCTCTGGTCTGCTGTATAGTTGCCTCCAGTCTGGCAGTTATGATCCGCTCAAATAATTTCCCGACAATATTCAGCATACATTGTGTTCGATATGAGAATGGTTCATCCGGAGGTTTATTTCCCTACGGAAGGAGTACTAACCTCTGTATCTTCTACTGTGGAAAAAGAAATCCGGGAAAATTCCTTCAGATAGGCATACGTTGAAAGTGTCTTTGAATATCTCAGGAACATTCAGAGCTGCTGTTTTTATCGCTAAACCAGGCATCGCGTTCAGTCCTGGAGCCTTTCTTATGGCAATCTTCTTGGCTGCTATCTTCACTTCTCTTTCGGTCACTTCTGTTGGATCGACTCCACCACTGTTCTCTGTCAGACCGGTGCCAGCTTGTCGTTCCCGGTGTTCTGGGAACAAATGTTGGACCACTCTGTCGAGGATGGTTGAAAAAGATGGAGCACTGGTGCATCTGGGTTTGATTTTGTTCATGACCATTTTGTACGGTCGTCCTCACGGGTCACGATTCACTTCCTCGCAGAAGTCCTGCCAACACTTTCTTTTGGTTGCCTTGATGGCAACCTTGAGCTCTTTTCTATTTTGCTCATAGCTGGCGGTTAACTGTTCGTGCCACAGTCCGCAATTGCTCTTTGATGCAGTCTCCCACCTCAAAGGCACTCTGCGTATTATCGCAATGTCATCACTTGTTAATGGTCCGCAAGAGGCTTTGTGCCCTGACCTCAGCTGTTCCTCCGACAGATACTCCTTCCAGAGAAGAGAGATAAATCTTCTTGTTGAAAATAGCTGGTGCTCATCTCACTCTCTTTGGCATCCGTGTCATATCCACTGCCCCGCTCGTCGGCTGCAGTTGGTACACGAGAGTTTGGTGATCGCTGCCAGTGTACCGATCACTGACTCGCCAGCTATAGCCTTCCCGACTCAATCTGGTATTATCAATCTCTAGTACTAGTATCGCGAAGGCCTCAAGTAGTCCGCACCTGCGGTGATTCGTCTTTCTGTTTTTTACTTCTCTTTTGAGATGCAGCAAGGGCCAAGTGATCCACCCCTTCTGCACCAGCCTGAGCCACATCGGCCCCCACTGCACAACCACTGGAGCTTTCATCCGATTGGAATCGATGGCGGGATTTTCCTCATTGTTAAGGATACCCGCTTGAGGTTAAGTCTTTTGTTGCTCATCCACCATAATTGGTTTATTATTGGGAGTGCCTTCCCCTATCTAGTTTTGGTCCGCCCCGAATATTTGATTTCCCCGGTTCCATTCATATTTGACGAGCTTTCCCTTAACCGCCGCCTAGGGAGGCGCCCGATATGAGACTAGCAACTTGACACAAGTATTTGTGTGTGTATGTGAGTGTGTGTGCGTGTGTGTCATAAACTTACAGAAGCTTTAAACTATAAGTATATTTCTAAGTGGTAGGTACTTGTGTATATGTACACAAGGTGTTTGAAAAGTATAGAAACCTATACCGTCATTTTTTTCAGACTCTGTAAGACAAACAAAGAAAATCATACTTTTGAGATTTATATTGAAGCCCAAGCACTGAGCGAGAAAAAAAGTTAAGAGTATCGGACAAAGCCAAGTGCCGAATAAACGAACACTATCGTCTGTAGTAAACATAACCTCTTAAAATCTTAGTAAAATAAAGTTATACTTGTATCTTTCGTTATCTGTAAAATGATTACATTACTATACTTTTAAGTACTTTTACTTATTAGATATTAAAATATAACATAAACATTTAAATCAGTAATCAAATAATATCAGAAGATCCGTACATATTTTATTAATATCATTATAGACAACTCGTTAGTTACTACTGAAGTTTGGTCGATAGCTACTACCAAACATGCCAAACCGAAGTAATTCGGTTCCCTGTACCGGGTTCTTCGGTGGACACCACTTTTTTTTCTCTCAGTGTAGTCAGATTACGGTAGTTTAAGAGTTAAAATCTATTCAGTGCGAACTGAGATCTCTATATAGATAACACACACACGCACACACACGCGCACGCTTCCGCTCTTGTTTCAATAATTTTTGCAAACATAATTTTTACATGTCAAAATGAGAAAATCGTATATTATATTATGTTTTTCATTATGCCTATGCGTGCAGTACAGTACATTACGATACGTGTGACTTAAGGGGCCTATAATTCACGTCGTGCAGTTGGCCACTTGAGTATATATACTTCAGTATTGTATTGAGATCTGACATGGGGGTGTGGCCAATATATATAGGGATACCTTAGCCATAGCCAACATGGCGCAGAAAAGCCTCTTCTATACAGCGTTAAAGCAGGGACAGTTTGAATTCACCGCACCATCACGAGGGTTGCATGGCCCATGTTAGATCCACATACTATTTTATAGCACGTTCACCTAAATTCGCTGTAACGCCTATTCGTGCCTTAAGGGGACGCCGAAGTCAACGTATTTTAAATATAGGGTCGCGCTGTAAGCAGTAAAACGCATTTTGATTATATAAAAATTTTTCTTTCTGATAAAAACTAAGCTTACCAGAAGATAGCAAAAGTTGAACTAGTACCTCCAAGCATGCTGCGACGAGCGCGGCAAGAGTTTTGCAAAATGACCGGACATTTAAGATTGGAGAACGTGATCGTAAATATGACGGATATGTGTCAGACATGTGACCGACTAAAAAATTTCGTTGTTTAAATGTCGGACAGCGAAAAAAAGAGAATAAGTTGTGTCCGTCCTTAAACAAATGGATACCCCATCCACTATATAGCGGACATATGACCATTGCACAATATAGTGGCAAAATATCCATCACAAAATTTTTGGACAAGTGACGGATATATAAAATTATTTAAAAACTTATTACGGAGATTTCCTTGAAAAATAGTGTAAAATTAAAAATATTTATAATAAACAAAACTTGAAAATTTTATTAATTTTGTTGTCGTTGTCTTCCAGTCGAGCGAACTGCGTGTGCGGGATTTCCAGGAAAGCGATTCTTTCCTAACCTTACCTAACCTAACCCTTCCGTCATAAACTTTTTGTCACAAATTTTCAATTGGACATGTGACCAACTTATGACGGACATATGATGGACATATTTTTTCATGTCAGTCATGCTGCAACACTAGGCAAGCCCCACGCCCCCCGCCCCCTCGCCCATACTGCCGCGTCGAACGTTCAACTTTTGCTGGCTTCTGAAAAGCTTAATTTTTATCAAAAACAAAAGTGACAGGTCATCGTTATGTAAAATTTTACGCTTTACAACTTTTGTTTGGGACTTTTATCGATATCTGTTGTCGTTCTTGAGATATAAGGGAAAAACCTTTTTGGGGGGAAGTTTTTTGCCAAATTATGGGTTAACCCGGTGTTTTTGTTAGCTGCATTTTCGACCATCGTTTTTAGACAGTGTGTTTTACAAAATATCCAAAATGCAGCCATGCACTCGAGAAGTCGATTTCAGACCTTCGTTGGCTGGGCTAATATCGAGAGAACTCCCTTAAGCAGTTCATTAGTGCATCGTGCGGTAGCGTTCGAGCGTAAGCGAGAGCGATAAGCCCGGTACAATAATCGACTACTTAAATCTTAGATAGGCGTGACCTAAGGGCGGATTTAGGTCATACCGTACTATAAATGAGTTTTAGGATATATGGTTGTAATTCTGCTTGGACCTTCAATGGGTATCTCAATCTCAAATAAATTTACATCTGCATTAAAATTACAATGTTTAAACCTTAAAATCCATGTTATTGTTTTAAAACTTTGCAGTAAAAGTAGCACCTACTGCGTTACATTATATTACTTATATATTAAATTTCACAACTGTCAGTGAAACAATAACTGACAGTAAAAGTAATACACGTTATATTAAACTAATGTACTTTCGTGCAAAGTTGAACGTCAATGACATTAATTTAATATAAAAATACTGAAATTTGAATGCAGTTGTGTATGTATTTTGGATTTGCGTATAATGCACACACGATCTAACGGATTTGTGTTTCTCGACTAGTACTGATGTTGATCGTTAGATGACCTCCTAACCGTCCCATTAAGAAGTCGACACCGCCAAGGCTATATATGCCAGTGAGATTTCGAGAGTAGCGTGACTTTTCTACACATGTAACAATATACGTCATTTTTTCCGTTTTGAACACGTGTGTAACTAACCACGTAAATCGTGTGCTTTTACATCGAACAATTCTTTGTGTAAAATAAAATTATTTTTATGTAAAACTCTATTTCGTTATCTTACACTGTGAAACTGAATTTTATGAATATTATAACACAAGTATAATAAGAGAATTTTAGTTTGTATTTTGATACTCAATTGACTTAAGTAGAGGAGCTAGGCCGGTTCGGGTTCACTTACCATCAGAGTTGGCGCTCAGTTGGTAGAGCGCTACCTATACGGCGGTCGGTATTGGGGGGAGGACAATAACCCAAATCTACCCTACCAGCAGAAATCTCTACCTTACCCGCGGAACTCTCTACCTTATCAACAGAGCCGACTGCATTATCACCCAGATCTACATTAACGGTAGATCAGTCTACCCTACCGACATAGTGATCTACCTTACCAGCAGAGCAGTCCTCCTTACCGACAGAGTCGTACACCCTGCTAACGGGCTATAACGCTGCCTTATCAGCAGTCAATAACCCAACTCTACCTTACCGGCAGAACAGCCTACCTTGCCAGCCGTCGGTAATCCAACTCTACCTTACAGGCAGAGAAGTCTACCTTGTCAGCCATCGGTAACCCCCAATTTTACCTTACCGGTAGAGCAGTATACTGAACTTTACCTTACCACACCCTATATTATCATATATGCTGATAACCCGAATTTTTTTATTTTAATCTTTTATAATTGTCCCGCTCAGGCATAGAATTTGTATTCGTGGAATACTTTTGAGAATAGTTTTTCCATTTCGAATTCTCTTTTTTCTCGTGTTCAACAAGAGGAGGATAAGCGTTTGAACTTGAGCTTTGAGCCATGATGTCAGGAACACAAGCATCTACTCCCAATCCATATATAGATGTCTCGATAACACACAAAGCATGCATATTATCCCCACTGCCGCTCATTGGGGTTTGATGACGCAAGTTCAAACATGCATAGAATTCTTGGAAAAATATTTTCAATAGGTCGAGACCTGCACGGGGTTCTCTGATGCAAGTTCAAACCTACATAGAATTCTTGAAAAAATGGCACGGAGCTCTCTGATTGGTCGAGCGTCGCCATCCCTATAAAGGAGAGGTACGAAATTTTTGGAAATTTAGACGACTGCACTCACTATATTACATAAGAACCCTAGCTTAACGGTAATTCTACCTTACTGACAGAGCTGATAACCTTAGATAACCATCGGTAATTGTAATACATTAACTTTTAAGATGACACACAAAGATTGCCTATGTGAACTACATATACTATGTATACTGCATATACTATATATACTGCATATACTATATATACTGCATATCCTATGTATACTGCATATACTATGTGTACTAGATAGTAGTAGAGCCCCAACAGTCGCTCTCACCTGTGAGGTACAATCACATTACCTCTCCATTATTTATTAGTTTACTCATAATCCATATGTATGTATTTGAAGTAAACATTTTTCAACAGCTTGACATTGTCAAGTGCACATGCAGCTTTGTATGCTCCATTGTGATTGGTGCTTACAGTTGCCACCTTCTTAGGTTCGTCAAAGCCCGGATAGCTGACGTCGATAGCGTTGACCTTGAAGCGTCTCAACCACTCTTTCCTGATTGCACCCTGGACAAATACCTTTATCGCATCGTACATACTATCTCGAATGATTTTTCCCACGTCAGTGTAGAGAACGTCTCCAGATTTCCAGGCAAGACCGTGATAGTAATGCTCCAACCAGGTATTCTCATGTCTGTACTTGTCCATGAGTCGACGCCACGGATACGGTTATTTACTGGCTGCTCCAATGATATGCCCTGCATATCGACTACGTACTCCATCCTGAATGATCAAGCCGCAGGCTACTTCTCCCAATGCGAGACCTCAAAATTGATTTCTGGAGTTTTTTCACGTCCTAACAGGATTGTACTGGACAATGTGATCGTGCAAAATCAGGCAGTACACTGATGAAAATTGTGTTTCGCTTCGAATTCAAAATCAACGTCGAAGGGTGCGCTCTCCAATGATTTGTTCTGCTTAGAACAATAAACGAGTGGCGCGTGAGTTGCAATGTTTCCTTGCATTGACGATACAACTTCTTCCTCCTCCTCCTCATCACTAGACCACTGTCTTCTTTTCCATTCACATCTCCAATTAATCAAGTCCTTATTTTTTATGTTACATTTGTAATGTTTTTCTTCCCAAAGTTTTCTCAGTGAATTTTGACCTGTTGAGAAAACAGATGCACCTTTATTAGAATGATAAGCTTCATAATAATTATCGCCGTCATTGGCAGTTTCCCCTAGAAAATGAAAGTTAATTTGCGAATTTTCTTGATCGACAGTTGTCAGATTTAGAGGATTGGGCTTTAATAACACCACCTTTGTAGATTCCTTTCGTTCGACTGTTTTATATTTCTCTCCTGCTAAATCACTAACTCTTGATGATTGTTCCAACATTGGTAAAATAAAGTTATAAAATTTTTTAATCTTTAGTTTCCAAATCGACTCATTTGCGCTGTACAGCTTCTTATGAGCACTCGAATTTACGATGATCTTCCTATAATTTTTCAAATCAGATGAATTAATGCGATTTCCATCAGGATTTTTTCTAAACAGCAACTGTAATAAGCCCCCAGTCAGATGAAAAGTGGCACCGCATACGTTCACGATGTTACCTGCAAACTCAATTTTTTTATCAGCGTCAACAGCACCAGCATATGGAACACTGTCAGTACTATCTAGATCCACATTCCTCTTTAAATAACAGATATCATTTCTCACATTACCAAGAGAATAGTCGCTGATACTCTTCAAAGATTTTTGCTTGATGGCATCTTTGAATATATGAAGAATATCCACTTCTCGCTGAGGATCTGACATGTCTATGCTTTCACAGTTCAGTTCTAACTAAACATATATTAAAGAAACAGCTGTTATTTATAGACAAATCCATTCGCGGCATACAATCACAGGTGTTTATGTATCAACACTTCAACTGAACTATACTATGAATGAAACGAACTCTGACTAATGATACTTACATTTATATGCCAATATATATTACTATTGCTATTAGTTTGATATGGAGTTACTAGTGTATTCGAACCAACAAGCAACCACCACCTTTTAACATACTCACTTCCGGAATCAATACTTATCATAATGCATTACTTTAGTGCCAAACTTTCCACATTTGGTGAAAAAATGTCACTCCCATGACACATTTATGGAAAAAGTGTCCCTCCTCCTATGACAAAAGTGTCACTCCTATGAAAAAAGTGTTACTCCTATAACACATTCTCTGAAAAAATTGTCACTATTCTTATGAAATAGGAATGCATTATCAGGGGGCAATAACCCAACTATAACATACCTGCAGAACGTCCTACCTTATCGGTAGAACGATCAATAGAGCAGACGGCATTATCAGGGAGGGCAATTACCCAACTCTACCCTGCCGGCCAAACGCTCTATCTTATCAACCGAGCAGACTTCATTATCAGGGAGGGCAATACCCCAACTTTTCTCTACGGACAGAACGATCTACCTTACCGGTACAACGTTCTACCCTATTAACAGAGCAGACTACATCACCCAGCTGTACCTTACCGACAGAGCAGTCTACCTTACCAGCAAAGCCGTTCACCTGGCGAATAGTCGATACCCCAACTCTGCCTTACCAGCAGTTGATAACCCAACTCTACCGGCAGTGCAGCCTACCTCGCGAACAGTCGTTAACCCAACTCTACCGGCAGTCCAGTCTTCCTTGCGAACAGTCGGTAACCCCCAACTACCTTACCGGCGGAGCAATCTACTGAACTCTACCTTACCACACTCTGCATTATCATATATGCTCATAACCCCTCGGAACACAATTATAACATGTTTTTACATCTCAAAAATTTACTATCACAAAGCTTCCTCTAGGAGGAAGCAAAAAGTCTGCTTGAGACTTAAGTCCCTTTTTAACCTGCTGCTAGGTTGGAGATCCTCGTCCAACCGATCATGAATTAACTTCCTTTCCAACTAAACGTTGAGTCAGAAAAGTTATAGAAATACCCCAACATGTTGAGAGTTGGGTTATTGTTGGACAAAGCGTTCTGCCGGTAGGGTAGATTTGGGTTATTGCCCTCTCAGATAATGCAATCTGCTCTGTTGATAAGGTAGAGCGTTCTGCCGGTAAGGTAGAGCTTTCTACCGGTACGGTAGATTTGGGTTATTATCCTACCTGCAATACCAACCGCCGTAAAGGTAGCGCCCTACCTTACCGACCAAGTTCCAGCTCCTATGGTAAGTGAGCCCGAACCGGCCTTGCTCCTTTACTGACATATGTGTCTTCATAGAGTCATTTTAAGAATTAACAGTTACTTGCAAGTATAGTATTTTATGATAAATTATTTTAACGTAAGAATCGTAAGTAAGTCAATTTCCTCGAGAAACTGAAAGTATTGATTTATTAATAGAATTCGAAAATATCGTGAAATTCAAAGATCATATAGTTTAATAAGTATTTACTATTTAAAAAACCTTGAGAAATTTTTAATTTTAATTAATTAATTTTTAAATCTTTTACATTAATCCAATAATTATCACAGTTTCTTAATATATATTTTTTTATTTATGAAATATAACTTTTTAGGGCCATCTTCCTCTGTATGACGGCTGCAACATTTCTAAAGAAGAAAGCGAGCTTCTACATATGAGTTATGTTTTAAGACATAATTTACCCGATATTGCTTTACAAAATTCCTTATTACTTACAAACACACACTTTCCTACTGACGTACATCCATCAAAATATAAATTTCTGCAATCTTTCCCATATCCTCAACATGAAGTGTATTATTACTGCCCAGAGTGCTTCAAGATCTTGGAATTCCTTGGTACGTCAGTTATTTGTGAAGACTGCGAAATTTCTTATGAAAAATCTAAATTAAAGAAAGATGAGCGATACTTCTTAATACTTCCACTCGAAAAACAAATAAGCGAAATTGTAAATAGTAAAATTTATACACATTTCCGCAAACGTGACAGGTCGGACAGCGATATAATTAATAGTGAATAGTATAAAAATTTGTTAAATAATAATATAATTGGCACAAACGATATTACAGTCTCATTCAATTCAGATGGCATCAGTTTATTCAAATCCTCAAAAAAATCAATGTGGGCAATCTTGGTTATCATAAATGAACTACCATACCGCATTCGTAAAGATAATGTTATTCTTTGTGGCATATGGTACGGGAAGACAAAACCTGTTATGAATTTATTTTTGCAACCCTTTATCAACGAAATGATTGAATTGGAAAAAACAGGATTTCAAACAACAACATATGAGAGTTCAGAACAGGTCGTGATAAAACTTCACGCCATTGTCTGTACTGTTGATTCGGTCGCAAGACCTATGATACAGAATGTAAAACAATTCAACGGCAAATATGGGTGTTCCTATTGCCTTGATAAAGGTACTCCAGTAAGAATTGGGACAGGACACGGTCGGATGTATAAATTCAGAAAGAAGTTTACCAAGAACGGATGATATGCATTTGGAACATGTCCGAATGGCATTAGCTTTGAAGAAACCAGTCAAAGGCGTGAAAGGGCCATCTGTAACCAGCCTCTTAGATAATTTGAGTATTATCAATTCATTTCCACCGGATTACTTGCACTCGTGCTTAGAAGGCGTCAGCAAACTATTTATATCAGCGTGGTTTTGCTCAAGTAATAGTCATGAAATATGGTACTTAGGAAATAAGATAACTCAGTTTGATGAAAAAATATTATCTATTCGCCCGCCATGTGAAATCACTCGAGTTCCACACTCTATTGTAAAGAATAAATACAAGGCGAGCGAATGGAAAAATCTTACTATTTACTACAGTTTACCATCATTAAAAAAATTGATGCTCCCTAGATATTATAAACACTGGTTTCTATATGTATATAGCATGTATATATTTTTAAAAGATAATATCACTCCTGAAGAGTACGATTCTGCTTCTAAGGCATTACAATTATTCGTAGATGATGTTGAAACATTATATGGACCAGATTATATGAAATTTAATGTGCATTTGCTTAAGCACATTAAAGATTTTGTTAGACAATTTGGAGCACTATGGGCTTGGTCCACATTTATTTTTGAGAGTTACAATGGAATATTTAAAAATTTATTTCATGGAACTCATTTTATAGGGGAGGAAATATCCAAAATCTATTACAGATTAAGATATGTCAGAAATCGCAGTGATATTTTTAACAAAAAAACTTCCAGTGAAAGAGCTAAACGAGCTTATTCAATATTAATGAATCAATGTAAAGTGAAAAATTGCATTCAATATGACGATTCCTTAAAAATTTTTGGCAAGCCTAAAATATTGAAATTATCCTTAGTTCAAAAAGTTCTAATACAAAATCTTTTAAATAATGAAATCAAAGAAGTAGCTCAAACTTTTCACAGATTTATTTATAAAAATGTACTATGTCATTCAAATTCCTACAAACGATTAAAAAAAAGAAATAATAGTTTCATTTCTACCTACGATGGCACATTTTTAAGTATTTCCTCTCTTATAAATGTTAAATTAGTAAATTCAAATGATTCTAAATATATCATTATGGGAGAAAGATTACAGGTAACTAATGAAGAATTATGTAAAGTAATGAATTATAGTTCAAAGGATTTTATTTTTATTGTGAAACCAACGACTTCACTAGTGTGTATTGAAATTTCTTCTATAGAAAAAAAATGTATAGCTGTTCCCTATATATCTGGTTACTTATGCCTTATTCAGCTAGTTAATACTAAAGAAACTGATTAAACATTTTATTAAACATTATTGTACATACCTGTAGATATTTATAAATTGGATTAATCACTAGAGATTTATTAAACAAATGTTAATTTAACATTAAGTAGACTTTATATGTGTTAAACCTTCCTTATGCCTATCAAAAAAATGTAATAGCGTAATGTGCTATTTAATACCATATTTATAAAATAAAAACTTTATGATTACTGATTTATTCTAATATATTTTATTACATCCATAATTTCAAAAGTCGACTGCATATAACGATATAAATTGGTAAGCATTGCAGAAAGTTCAAGAAGATGAATCCAGCTAAAGGTAAAGTAAATTTTATCGACAATACTAAAATTTTCCTATAGTACAAAGATATTAAACATAAAAAATATAGTACATTGAATCGATTTTACAGCGAATAAAATTATGTTAACAAAGTAAAAGACAATAAAAATGATAGCTTTCCCCACCACATCCCATTTTCTCAGGGTGAATGAAGCGAAGAAAAAATTCCACCTCAACTATTTTTGAGATGCAAAATCGAACTCTGCGCAACGCGTTAGGAAAAATAGTACCTACGCAACACGTGCGCGAAGCGCAATAGGTCACCCGCACTCGTCTCTTTTGTCGCCGGCGCTGCGCTCGGGTATCAATGTCGACTCGTGCGCGAATGACCTATTTTGTGCACTAGTTGCGTTAGTTACTATTTTTAGGACTTAAAGTAGGGTGACTTCACCAGTGAATGAACGAATAAGGAAATTGTAACTTTTGTTATTTAATTAAGTGGTTTAAAAATGGATTAAAAGTAAAAAAACAGGCAATCTTAGTATGTAAATACGTGTCACCTGTAAATGAATATATGCCAGTGAATAAACACTTAATATCGGCGATTTTATGATTTTATTCTTAATAAGATAATTTCTTTTAAACAAAATCTTTATATAAAAAGAAATCAAAATATTCAAGGAGTCGAAAACGATTATCATGTTAGATAAACAATACACAGAAAGCTTGATATTTCCATATATTTAAAGAAAATGTTCATTCACTCGCAATTGTTCTAATACTGGTGTAGTCACCCAATCTAGCGCGCAGATGCTACGAAAAAGACGGCAACGCTGTAGATATCGCGAAATACCCTCATAGATACCACCCCTAAGAATGGAAAATAAATAGCCTCTGTAATTGCTAGAAAGTGTATTTCTTAAATTTTTATTTGTGATATGATTTTATCTTATTTTTGAGCTACGAGGGGAAATGTAGAGTGAATGGAATAGTACGAGGATAAGTACTGTTCAGTCTGATGCTGATTTAGGCGCTCAAAATTCTCGATTTTCCATTCGCTTATTAGGCAGAAAAAGGGTAGTTTTCATACACAAAAGTAGGTGAGCAACCTCACTTTTGGGCCGCTTATTATAGGAGCTGATGCTCGGTAAGTAAGGCAGGGCGCTACCTTGGCGGTGGTCGGTATTACAGGGAGGGCAATTCCCTCACTCTACCCTACCGGCAGAATGCTCTACATTACCGGTAGAACGATCTACCTTATCAACAGAGCAGACTGCATGATCAGGGAGGGCAATAACACAACACTTCCCAACCGACAGAACGATCTACCTTACCGGTAGAACGTTCTACCATACTAAACGTGCAGACTGCATCACCCAGCTGTACCTTACCGAAAGAGCAATCTACCTTACCGGCAAAGTTGATCACCTGGCGAACAGTCAATACCCCAACTCTGCCTTACCAGCAGTCGATGACCCACCTCTAAGAGCAGAGCAGACTACCTTGCCAACAGCCGGTAACCCAACTCTATCCTACCTTATCAACCGAGCAGACTGCATTATCAGGGCGGGAAATAACCCAACTATAACATACCTCCAGAATGCTCAACCTTACCGATAGAACGATCAATAGAGCAGACTGCATTATCAGGGAGGGCAATTATCCAACTCTACCCTACCCGAAGAACGCTATACTTTACCGACAGAATGATCTACCTTATCAACAGAGCAGACTGCATAATCAGGGAGGGCAATTACCCAACTCTACCCCGCCGGCAGAACGCTCTATCTTATCAACCGAGCAGACTTCATTATCAGGGAAAGAAATATCCCAACGCTACTCTACCGGCAGAACGCTCTACCTTACCGGTAGAACGATCTACCTTATCAACAGAGCAGACTGCTTGATCAGGGAGGGCAATAACCCAACTCTTCCTTTCCGACAGAACGATCTACCTTACCGGTAGAACATTCTACGATATTAACAGAGCAGAATACATCACCCAGCTGTACCTTACTGACAGAACAATCTACCTTACCGGCAATGCCGTTCACTTGGAGAACAGTCGATATCACAACTCTGTCTTACCAGCAGTCGATAACCCAACTCTATCCTACCTTATCAACCGAGCACTGCATTATCAGGGCGGGCAATAACCCAATTATAACATACCTCCAGAATTCTCAACCTTACCGGTAGAATGAACAATAGAGCAGACTGCATAGGGAGGGCAATTACCCAACTCTACCCTGCCCGAAGAACGCTATACCTTACCGACAGAACGATCTACCTTATCAACAGAGCAGACTGCATGATTAGGGAGGGCAATTACTCAACTCTACCCTACCGGCAGAACGGTCTACCTTACCGGTGGAACGTTCAACCATATTAACAGAGCAGACTATATTAGCAAGGCACGCAATAACCAAACTATAACATACCTGCAGAATGCTCTACCTAACCGATAGAACGATCAATAGAGCAGACTGCATTATCAGGGAGGGCAATTACCCAACTATACCCTGCCGGAAGAACGCTCTACCTTACCGACAGAACGATCTACCTTATCAACAGAGCAGACTGCTTGATCAGGGAGGGCAATAACCCAACTCTTCCCTACCGACAGAACGATCTACCTTACCGCTAGAATGTTCTAACACATTTAAGGAAAAAGTGTTCCTCCTGCTATGACAAAAGTGTCACTCCTATGAAAAAAGTGTTACTCCTATAACACATTCTCTGAAAAAGTGTCACTATTCTTATGAAATAGGAATGCATTATCAGGGGGCAATAACCCAACTATAACATACCTGCAGAACGCTATACCTTACCGATAGAACGATCAATAGAGCAGACTGCATTATCGGGGAGGGCAATTATCCAACTCTACCCTGCCCGAAGAACGCTATACTTTACCGACAGAATGATCTACCTTATCAACAGAGCAGACTGCATAATCAGGGAGGGCAATTACCCAACTCTACCCCGCCGGCAGAACGCTCTATCTTATCAACCGAGCAGACTTCATTATTAGGGAAAGAAATATCCCAACGCTACTCTACCGGCAGAACGCTCTACCTTACCGGTAGAACGATCTACCTTATCAACAGAGCAGATTGCTTGATTGACAGGGAGGGCAATAACCCAACTCTTCCTTTCCTTTGAAAAAGTGTCACTATTCTTATGAAATAGGAATGCATTATCAGGGGGCAATAACCCAACTATAACATACCTGCAGAACGCTATACCTTATCGGTAGAACGATCAATACAGCAGACGGCATTATCAGGGAGGGCAATTACCCAACTATACCCTGCCGGCCGAACGCTCTATTTTATCAACCGAGCAGACTTCATTATCAGGGAGGGCAATAACCCAACTTTTCCCTACGGACAGAACGATCTACCTTACCGGTAGAACGTTCTACCATATTAACAGAGCAGACTACATCACCCAGTTGTACCTTACCGAGAGAGCAATCTACCTCACCGGCAAAGCCGTTCACCTGGCGAACAGTCGATACCCCAACTCTGCCTTACCAGCAGCCGATAACCCAACTCTACCGCCAGAGCAGTCTACCTTGCCAACAGTCGGTAACCCAACTCTATCCTACCTTATCAACCGAGCAGACTGCAATATCAGGGCGGGCAATAACCCAACTATACATACCTCCAGAATGCTCAACCTTACCGGTTGAACGATCAATAGAGCAGACTGCTATATCAGGAAGGGCAATTACCCAACTCTACCCTGCAGGCAGAACGATCTACCTTACCGACAGAACGATCTACCTTATCAACAGAGCAGCCTACATGATGGGGGGGGGGCAATTGCCCAACTCTACCCTGCCAGCAGAACGATCTACCTTATCAACAGAGTAGACTGCTTGATCAGGGAGGGCGATAACCCAACTCTTCCTTTCCGACAGAACGATCTACCTTACCGGTAGAACATTGTACCATATTAACAGAGCAGACTACATCATTCAGCTGTACCGTACCGAGAGAGCAATCTGCCTTACCGGCAATGCCGTTCACCTGGCGGACAGTCGATACCACAACTCTGCCTTACCAGCAGTCGATAACTCAACTCTACCGGCAGAGCAGTCTACCATGCCAACAGTTTGTAACTCAACTCTACCTTACCGGCAGAGCAGTCTACTAAACATTACCTCAGCACATTCTGCATTATGATATATGCTGATAAACCCTCGGAACACAATTATAACATGTTTTTACAACATCTCAAAAATTGACTACCACAAAGCTTCCTCTAGGAGGAAGCAAAAAGTCAGCTTGAGACTTAAATCCTTTTTTAACCAGCCGGTGGGTTATAGATCCTCGTCCAACTGATCATGAATTAACTTCCTTTCCAAGCGGACGTTGAGTCAGAAAAGTTATAGAAATACTAAAATTTCATATATAAATAATTTCCTCAAAAAGTAACTATTCAATAATTCCTGTACATAAATGAATGGAAAAATCATTCAAGAATACACAAAAAATTTTCTACAAAAATTTGTGAAACATTCGTGCCAAAATTCAGACAACATTTTGTACAAAATTCCATACGTAACTTCTTGCACTAATCCCTACGAAAATCCCTACAAAAATCCCTACAAAATTTCCTGCAAAACGTCATACAAAGCTTCCTGCACAAATTCATACAAAATTCCTGCAAACATACCTATAATAATTTTTGCAAAATTTCCTGCAAAAAATCATGCAGATTTCCAGCAAAACTCATCCGAATTCACTGCAAAAAATTATAGAAAAATTTTTGCAAAATTTCCTACAAAATTCGGTATAAAACTTTTTGCAAAAATCCCTACAAAAATCCCTACAAAATTTCCTGCAAAAATTCATACAAAAATGCCTACAAAAATTCATACAGAATTTCCTGCAAAATTTTATACAAAGAAAAAACTGCAAAAATCCATACAAACTTTCCTGCAAAAATAGATACAAAAATACCTACAAAAATTCATACAGAATTTCCTGCAAAATTTTATACAAAAATACCTGCAAAAATTCAGACAGAATTTCCTGCAAAAATTCCTGCAAAAATAACTGCAAAAATTTCTGAAAAATATAATACAATTTATTGTAAATATAATTTATTGTAAAAATTCCGATCAAATTTCTTTTAAAATTCCTATAAAATTCATACAAAAATACCTACAAAAATTCATATAGTATTTCCTGCAAAATTTTATACAAAAATAAATGCAAAAATTCATACAGAATTTCCTGCAAAAATTTCTGTAAAAATTTCTGCAAAATATAATACATAATTGTTGTAAAACAATTTTATGTAAAAATTAAATAAAATGTAAAAATTACTATAAAATTTCTTTAAAAAATTCCTAGAAAATATTGTACAAATATTCCTACAAAATTATTTATAAAAATTTATACATTAATTCCTGCTGGAATTCCTACAAAATTTCTTTAAAAAATTCCTACGAAATATTGTATAAAAATTCCTATAAAATTCATACAAAATTTCCTGCAAAAATTCATACAAAAATACCTACAAAAATACATACAGAATTTCCTGCAAAATTTTATACAAAAATACCTGCAAAAATCATACAGAATTTCCTGCAAAAATTCCTGCAAAAATACCTGTAAAAAAACTGTAAAAACTCCTGTGAAAATTCCTGCAAAAATTTCTGCAAAATATAATACATAATTTCTTGAAAAAATTCCTATAAAATTTCTTTAAAAATTCTTATAAAATATTGTACAAAAATTCCTACAAAATTTCCTGCAAAAATTCATAAAAAATACCTGCCGAAATTCATACAGAATTTCCTGCAAAAATTCCTGCAACAATTTCTGCAAAATATAATACATAATTTCTTGTAAAAATTCCTGTGAAATTTCTTGTAAAATTCCATAAAATATTGTACAAAATTTTCTGCAAAAATTCATATACAATTTCCTTCAAAAATTCATACACAATTTCCTGCAAAAGATTTTCTTCAGTATAATTTTCTACACGATTTAAGGTTGAAAATCCTACATGATTATCTATAGGATTTTCTACGAGAATTCCTGAATAAATTCCTGTATAAAACCGCGAAATTCACATAGAACATCCTGCAGAACTTACTGCAAAACTTTCCTGCAGAGTTGTCTACAGAATATCCTATAGAATTTCTATAGAATTTCTCATAGGCTATCTTGCAGGATTTTTTACAGAAATTTCTATAGAATCTTTTCATAAGGGATTCTTCTCAAAAACCATTTATAAGTACAACTTCAATTTCTCGATGCCAGGCGAGTCTTTGCATTCACCAAAATAGCACATAGGTTATGGTTTATCAATATTTTTAGCACAAATTATAAATTTCAATACATCTTTGTAGTCTTTCAATGGATTATTAGAATTTTTGGTTATGTTACTTAAAGAACAACCTAAAAATTTTGTATACATTATACTAAAATCATAAATGTTAACTGGAAAACAGTGAAAAATTTTCTAACTATATTACCTGTTATTAAAAGTTTCACATTTTGATGGATAGAACATACGCACACTAAATGGGTACCACTGCTCCCAGCAAACACACAATTTTTTGGGCGTAACTTAGGAAAAGAAGAAAAACCTATTGACCAATCAGGATGTTCTTTTTAAATAACTGGTGCAGCTTTCTTAATGTACACAGTAATAGACATTTTTGTTTTTTTATTTTACTTCCATCCTTATTTCTTACTGAAATACAATCATTCTTGCCCGGTAAAATATAAGTATTAAGATCACTCTCATAAAAAGCAATAACAGAATTAAGGATTTCTTCTAAAAGGGATTTTCCTGGAAAAAATTAAGTTTTCTTTTTTTATTAAATTATTTACAAAAACCTCAATTTCAATGAATTTTATTTTTTGTTATGAGAAATTTCTAATGTAATATTTCTAATCAATATTTTTATAATCTGTCTATAATTAAAATTAAATAAAAATAAGAAGTCTATGCCCTGTTGGAAATATACAGGTAAATTATCTACGCAAATAATTTATATAAATAGTTTATATAGAAATTGCCCTATTAAAAAAAATCACGTGAGTAAGCACGTGAGTATCCACGTGATTACTCACGTGATTACTCACGTGATTACTCACGTGATTACTCACGTGAGGTTTTCGACGATTTTATCACGTGATTAATCACGTGAGAAGTAAAAAAATGTTTTCAATAATTGAAAATTTAATCCAAAACATTTTAATATACACTTTTCGTTTTTTATAGTATAATGTAGGTCATATGATTACGAATAAAAGATTTTTGATAGATAGAAAAATTATATTTTATTACTATTCTTAATAACTAAATAATGTTGTAATATTTATAAAAATGTTGGTTGTTTGTAAACAGAATACATTTTTTATCTCCTTGAGGAGTGGACATTCTGTACATAAAATGTGAGAGTGGTGTGTTCTTCAATTAATCTGAAAATATAAAAAGATTTAGTTTATTTATGAATTTTACGTAAAGAAATATTTTAATTAATAGAGCAAATTTTTACCATCTAGAAGTTAATGTGGAAATACACTAGGTTGAGGTATTATATACATCTTTTCCTTCCATTCAACAAATACACTCGGTTTTATGATCTCATTTGTTTTTACAGTAACATTTTCCGACATTTTAACAATCTCCTTCACATTACTTGCATAATTACTTGGTCTTGTTACAACAATTTTACATATGGTAAGCTCCTCTTTCTCGTCTTCATTTACTATGAAGTGTAAAATTTTTACAAACTTCCCATCGATAAGTTGCGCAAAATAATTGCAGGAGCGCTTATTAATTTTTTCTGAAGTAGAAAACAAACATTCATTTATAACAACTTTTGTAAACATTAAAGTAGTTTTTCTTACAGAAAAATGATCTATTAGTTCTCTAATAACTGGTTTTCCTCTTCCAAAATACGTAATGGTGGATAATTTTAATGTTTTTCGAGTACGTTCTGAAGTAAGATTTTGACAAAACTGTAATGTTATACCAGAACAGTTTGGGTAAACTTTCTGTTCTAAAAGTTTTGCCGAATGTTGCATGTTTATACATCTCATGATTTGTAGGATAACTCCTTTGGCACAATGAATAGCGGTCAATAAATCATGATTCGCTGATTCGAATGGAAAAGCTGAATGCGCCCACAAAGGTCCCCAATTGTGAACGCTTTTGCAAATATGAAGTAATTGGTGTACGTTATAACTCATCGAATTTATATCGTAAATATCTTCTAATTGTGAAACAAATTTATGCAACAATTCGTTTGCTCGATTCAGTTCTGAATGAATTATATCTGTACTTAACAGTATAAATAAGCTTTCTACTAATAATCCGAAATGCTCCAATACTCTTCTATTTTTTAAGACGGTACTAAATACAGGGATACTATAGAAAAGAAGCCAGTTTTCCCATTCCAATGCTTTCCAGTTGGCTCTTTGGGATAAAGGTCTCGATAACCTCTGAATTTGGTGCGGTACTTTAATTGACTCTAATACTCGATCCATATACATAAGATCAGGAACTGTTAAATACCTCAAAACTAACGTTGTAATTTGTTCCGCTACTCCAGCTAAGTAGCAGTGCATATAGTCGGGTACAAATCCTTCCACAATATCAAAACACTGTAAATTGAGAAGCGGCGATGCATTTTTAACTCCGTAAATACGAATTCCTTTCTCAACAGCTTCTTTTGCGTGCTGGATCATATCATATTTATTTCGTTCCTTTGGAGGTGGAACAACGTATGGGTAACGCATAGATCCTTCGTGATAATACCCTGGATGTAGACACCAATCACAGCCATATCTTGCATTAAATTGACTCGTGCCATTTATTGGTGGTCGAGCCATCGTATCCACACATGCAACAAGAGGAAATACTCTAATTTGGCGTTCTTCATTATTTATTGTACAAAGAATTCCTTTTGTCGAAATATCGTTCATATTTTCAACAAAGGCGTCTAAAAACGTCATCATGTCTGGTTTATTTAGTCCAAACCATAGACCACAAACTATACTATTATTACGTCTATCCTGAATGGGGATTTCATTTGGTATTAAATAGATTGGCCAAATGGATGCAGTCGAGGATTTGAAAACGGGCGCTCCATCTGTATTAAATGTCATAGTTACGTACGAAGAGATATCACTGTCTTTGAGATTTTTTACAAAATCTCTATAAAGTTTACCATCATAAATATCACTTATATGGCCTTTTCTGTGCGCTCTTTGTGATATGACGTACTCATAATATTTTTCATGAGATTCTAAAATATCACGTACCCTATCAGGTATGTCTATAATAGCAAAATAACACGTATTTGAAGGGTTTAAAACGTCAACGTCGATATCGTAGATATCACATTTAATAGATCCATTCAATTCCCCAAAGATTCCTAGATACTGAGAGCAAAATGGACACACAGCGTGCAATGTGTAAGAAATAAGATCATTACACAATTTATCCAGCTGATACGTAGATTCTGGTAGAAGTCGTTTACCACAAATTGTATTTACAAATTTTAATAGACTTGTTATACCAGTTGTTGGTAAAGTATTTGTGAGTGCATATTTAAGAGCCATTAAAAATAATTCTGCTGGACTCCTGTAGCTGTTGATAAAAATTGATTAAAAAAATTGAGAATCATCAAACGTATCTGTATTATTATATTTTTCATTAAGTCCTTCAAGAATTTCCAAAAATTCATCATCACTACTACATTCGTAATTACTTTCAGCACCGTTTGAAAGGTTTTCCTGTAAATTAAAATATATAAAAGGTTAAATACTAAATATGAAATTGACGTAATTTGGAAATATTTCTCGGTATAGAAATAATTCTAGTATTATGGTGGCAACTGGCGTTTTTTTTTTTTAAATATAAAATCAAAAAATAAAATCTGAATTCAAAAGTGAAATTTCAAGCTATTTAATGACATGTGAGCCAAGTAGGATCACTGAGTAAATAAAACAGAAAAGAAAAATATTGAATATTTCTTTAAGGGGGTTAGACCTAAAATATGTCAAAAAAATATTTTTTTTATTTGATTTTTCAATTATATATGTTATTCTGAACTTGAAGAAAGTGTGAATCATAATTAAAAAAAAATTTTAAATGTTCGTCATAGTTTAAGAAGATAGTAGAAAAACTTTATTTTCATTAATTATCTATTTAAAAATAACATACGCTTTAATTTAAATCCCAATGGAATTGTTTTTGAACGTAAATTTTTACCGCTTTATTTGAAATTGACCAGTAAATTTTCGACAGTAGCGTACTCTCTTTTTTGTGCCATAACCATAAACTATAATACCTATATATAACACATGTAAACACAGATGACTGCTGTATCACATAAGCACTGTGTTTTCAAACTTCTTCATGCGACATTTCTTAATTAATTTTAAACTTTTTAACTCTTGAGTTGATTTAAAATTGAAGGTTTACTATATTATATTTAAAAGTACATCTAATAATTAGTGTGTGAAAATGTTGAATACAAGTGGATAGTGAGTGCTTTGTTAAAGTTTAAAATAGCTTCAAAATGAAACTGTAGTGTCAACACTCTATGAATATATTTATATCAAGATTCAGTTTAATTAAAAAAAGAGAGATGCATGTAAGCGAAAGAAGATATAAACATCCACTCTGGTCAAAAAGTTTTGGAATAGATCATCACTTCAATAACTCGCTATGATAAAATTAACTTTATATTTTCTCAAAAAGTTATGTATTATATCCACCATATAGCTACAGACTTCATATAATACGTCAAACATAATAGTGAAATAATAGATTTAGAAAAATGGCCATACCGGTGATTTATAAATATATTGACCAATTACAAGTTTTAATTGAGATTATGGATTCTACGATATGAAACATTTTTCTTGAGGAATGTTCTACATTCATCTTAGTATTTTACTTAATAGTAAATTTCAGTTCAATGTGTTGGAAAGTCATGTAATAGTAAGGTTGGATCAGAAGTCCAAGAGCTCGTGTTGCTGCGATATAGAATAGATCTCAAGCTAAGGTAAATATTTTTATGATTTATATTGCAATATAATCAATCATGACTTTGATGTCAAGTTTTGCTTAATTCACAATTATTCTTCTTCATTTCAGTTACAGAGAATCAGTTAATATTCAATTTGTAAAAAAAAAAATAAAATATATTACTTTAACTGGATTTGAAAAGATATTTTATAAACAGTAACATAATTGTGTCACTAGGATTGGAAGAGTTTCATTAATTGTTACAGTATGTGTTATTATGTCTGTGTTTAGAACAAGTAAGCAATATATATTTTTTTAAAGTACATAATATTTAACTATAAAAACTTATTTTTTATTTTCCAGGAAGAAGAAAAAAATTGGGAACTAAATGGCTCAATATTTTTCAAGTTTTATTGAATTTTCATTTAACAGGTTTTGTTTATAAAATATTATTTTCAAGACTTTGACGTAGCTTATCAAAATTAAGTATTTAACAAATTTTCATGGGACCAAGACCTAAAATACTCTAAATTTTTCCAGTTTTCTACGTAAGAGTTGGAAACGTTGGAGACTGCATTCTAGTTAGACAAGACACGGAATCTACTAAAAATCTAGGGTTGCATTTATTAATATGTTTCATATGAAAAAATCTATTACAAATGATCAATTTTTAAATTTCGATTGAATCATATATGTATATATATAAACAATTTTAAATAACATTCTATAGCCACATATATGACTTGTAACACTGTTAACAGAACAGTTTTAAATATTTCTAATTATTTTTGCAATTCCTAAACATATGATTTAGTTTGTACTTATTGTATATTACCTGCTTTATATTAGTAAACTAAATTTTTTCTATGGACAATATTTAGGTATGGAGAATTTTCATATATATATATATATATATATATATATATATATATATATTCTTAACAAAGACACGTGTAAGATATTTTTCTAACTCAGCAGCTAAGTAATTTTATATTTTATAACTCTAAATGCTAAAACTTAACTATAAAATAATTTGATACAAAGGTTTTATTTTTTAACATGATCAATATGAAAAACCATGGATAAACTTACATTTGAAGTAACTGAGATATCTGATTGTTTGTCCTCGTAATATTCATTACAAGGTAGGTGACTACTAGTCCTGTCTAGTCCTGTCATTTAACTCATCACTAGTATTACAGGAATCAACATCCATTTGTACATCGTTTACAGACACCAAATCATTTTCGTTACTCTGCCAGAAAGAACCAAATTCAGAAATATCAGTAAATAAAATATTATCCAATACAAGTTGCTAATACATTATTTAACGGGTTCAGTACGGATAATGTATAAGAAAAAAATACATTAATTTTACAAAGAGTGAAAAAACTAAAAGAAATTTTCAGTAGTTATTCCTAATTGATGTGTATATTATATCTGATAAAGAGCGTTATAGGCAAAACATTTAAAAGTTCTTTGTTGAATACCAATTTAAAGTACGACAAATTTCATGAGTCATATTTGACTCATGCCATACTGAACCTGTTTATAAATTAGGACAATAAAATACCACATACCTCGACTTCCCTGATACTTGATCTAATTTTTCTCATAGCATAGCTCGTTAAAGGTGGATCACTGTATAAGTATTTTTTTTTTTTTATTGCAGACATTATCGAATAAGGTTGCGATATCAGAGATATTGAAGAAGATACTTTAGTAAATAAATTAAAAAATGCTAAATTACTGTTATATTTGATGTTTTGAAAATTTAACTGCTAACAAAAATAGATGACTCAAGAACCAAAACAAACTTGAGATACAGTAATGAATATAGCTAATTTTTTGTTTTGCTCCTTAGGCTACTGACTAGAATGGTACATTTCTGAGGTTCACAGTAATGAGGATTACCGGACTTACGTTCTTATATTCTTGAAATATTTCCGAATCTAAGTTGAATATTTGCCAACAAATACACAAAAATATAATTATTATTATAGAAAAATAATAATGGGGTATGTTCCGATAAACGTTCTGTCAGTTACGGCGGCGGGAGAGGTAGTATAACTAACAGAGCCTGCCGAAGAATCGTTCCGTGTTCCGGCATGTAGCTGCCCCTTTCGAAGCAGTCTTACGGCAGCCATCTTAACTCATACGGAACGATTTTCCAGCAAGCTCCGTCACCTGTACACTTGCACCTTCTTTCCCGCCGTCGTAACTGACGAAACTCATCGGAACCCTATAGGATTATACCCTGAATAAGGATAACCTGTAAAAACTTTATTATTGCGAGCTGCGACACGTGTTCCCGCGCAAATTGGTTTTTTATCTAATGTGTGAGTGCGGTATAAAAAATGTTAGGGAACACAGAAGAATCACAAGGGGAAAGAAGTAGCTGCAATATGAAATTTGCAGAAGTTCTTTTTACTTCGGATAATGTAATAAAAATAGTGCCAATGGAGAGAATCAAGTACAATCGTGCGTGTAAAGGGATAAAGCTACAAAACTATGAAGACTTTGATAAAACACATAAGTACTTGATACAATGGTATTTTTGTGGACGCATGGGAGAGAAATGTGATGAAGACCATCAACACTCATTTCGAATGTATCACGGGTACATATTTAAGTTAGGAGGTAATATAAAATATTATCATGATGCGAAGTTCTATACTTATTTTATATTATTAAATTTTTATGAGTATTCTTACGTTTTTTTTTTCAAGAATCAATTGAAGATATTGAAAGACGCAATCAAATAAAACGCCACAAAATTCCAAATAGAAGGTACCAAACAACAACTACTACTACTACAAGTACCGAGTCTGAATCTGAAAAAACAACAAACCATGAAGCTCTAGTGGTAATTTCAACATATTTTTATTATCTCTTTTATTTAATTATTAATATGTATACATGCATACTGTATAAAATAATTTTATTATTTTTGCAGATGAAAAAGACGAAACAAAAAAAAGATCTCTTCAAAAGAAAAATGACTCAGTTTTAAAAAAACTAAAAAAGTCATATAAGGTACCTCCTTTTCCTATTGATTCAGATGAAGATGAAAATCATTGTAGTAGGAAATTGAAATCGCAGCCATCAAAAGTAATGTCGGTACGTTAACTATTACTATGTATTTTAGACTAGACTTGTTGGCAGTAACTATAATTTTTTTAAATTAGCACAACCTTAAAGTACCGTATGTGTTACATATAAAACATTTCTTAAACAAATTTATTTATATACTATTTAAACATTTATGTAAATATTTATTTTAAATTTATGTACGTTTTATATACAAATTTATTTACAAATTATTTACAAGTGAAGTTAATTATTATTTACAAATTTATTTACAAATTATTTACAAGTGAACTTAATTATTATTTACAAATTTATTTACAAATTATTTAAAAATTAAGTGAAATATTATTTACAAATTTATTTACGAGTCACAATTTTTTCAATGTTTGATGCAAAATATAAGTTCCATTTATAAGAGATTATATTTGTTTGAAAAATGCTGTCATGGGATACTTTTATATGTTTATTAGGGTAAGGGAACTTCATTGCAGTCAAATCAGTTTGGATCTCCACTAGAATCTCTGCAGAATCCCAGAGACAAGGTATCTTCACCGGACAGTGCAAGTAACTCATCTCCAGAACCTTCGCGTGCATCACAGACTAAACGTACAATAACATCTCAAAACTCACAAATAAAAGAGACACTTTTTTCAAAGAAATCATACCATCTTACTTCATCGAAGCAAATCGATGTGCCCATTTTAAGTAATCTTTTCTTGGATGATGATTGTGATTCTACAGAGATGCAACAAGTTAATAATGATCAAACAAGTGCTTCAACTTCAAAGAATGCACAAGATCAAAATCATGCCACTCAAAATGATCAACTTGAAAATACAGAACCAACTATACAACAACCATTTATTGAAGGTTCAAGCGAAGGGGAAGAGGAAAATCACTCGAATGAACAAAACATGTTAGATGAGGAGAATGGAATGGAACAAAATGATAGTTTCATCGAGCAAAACATGTCGTACGAGGAGGATGAAAGAGAACAGTATGAGAACCCTAATGAAGATGAACAAAATATGCGCATTGAGGAGAACGTACAACGTAAGTTAAATCATAGATAAAATATTACATAAATATATAATAATTACATAATAATCATAGATATAATATAACAGTATTGATACTATTTTATTTTACTTTAGGAGCAGTCCGTAAGAAATTACCACATTTTCTTTTTGACTGCATTGTTTATTATAAGAATGCAACAGATGAAAGCGTAATAGAAGAAAAAGAAAAAAGATATTCTATTTCAAAAGAAAAGAAGGTAAACGCAATCATTTTTCTATTTTCCTTACGTCAAGAATTACATAGGTATATATAATTTTGTAATTAAAAATTTTAACCTTGTTTTACGATAGTAGAACAACTTATATAGTAACTTATACAGCGTGTCCAAAAAGTCTGGAAACACCCAAATAATTTCTCAGCTGAATTACTATTGGAAAATGTTAAGGTCGCCTTTGTAGTCATTTTTTACGAGGAATCCAATGGTGACCTTGGATTCGACCTTGGACCTCATTTTTGAGGTTATTTCAAGGTCAACCTCATTTTTTTAAATGGTAACCCCTATTTTTTATAGCGGAATCTGAAAGAGCGGAAAATTTTACGTCCGGATATGTATTAAGGTATGAGGTTGAGGTTACCCCCAGAGGTCAAATTGAGGTCAAAGTATGATTTCTTAAAAATTTCGCGAGTTCAGTGGTAAAACAAAACAAACAAAGGTAAGGTTTGGTAAGTTCGAACGAAGACTTGAAGGTGACCTCTGATTCGACCTTGAACCTCATTTTGAGCCTCATTTTTGAGGTTATTTCGAGGTCAACCTCATTTTTTAAATGGTAACCCCTATTTTTTTAGCGGAATCGGAAAGAGTGTGAAACTTTACGTCCAAACATGTACTCAGAACATAGTTCAAGAAGGACCTTGACGTTCATTTGAAGGTCATTTAAACTTAATGACGGTCTGATCTTGTGTAAACTTTTTATCACACTGAGCGAGGTTAATTCTTTAGTAGTTTTCAACGAGAAATCTAATGGTGACCTTGACATTGTCCTTAAAAGTCATGTCAAGTTCAATTTTTTTACATTTAGCGTTACCCAGGAACAACGACGTGGACGTAGTAAAATATGTTCCCTTTGGGGTGCTTGATTTACGTGAGTCCCCTTGCCTCTCACGATGGGGTGCTTGATTTACGTGAGTCCCCTTGCCTCTCACGATGGGGCGCTTGATTTACGTGAGTCCCCTTGCCTCACGATGGGGTGCTTGATTTACGTGAGTCCCCTTGCCTCTCACGATGGGGCGCTTGATTTACGTGAGTCCACTTGCCTCTCACATTTGATTTTTTTAAACAGTATAACATCTTATTTCAAGTGCTCGAACTGTTCTCCATTCATTTCTTGACAGTAACCTAATCGATGATAGAAAGCACCAACAGCATTTTCAATCATTTTAGTAGGAATGAGAGCTGATTCATCAATGATCCTTTCACGTAATTCATCTAAGTTTAAGGGTTTTGTTTTGAATACACGATCCTTCAGATAACCCCAATAGAAATAATCTAGAGGCGTTAAATCGGGGGACCTAGCTGGCCATTCAATTGCACCTCTTCGTCCTATCCATCGATTAATGAATACTGTATCTAAGTATGTGCGAACGTTTCGTGCATAATGAGCTGCTGCACCGTCCTGTTGATACCATGTGTTATTAAAGTCCTCTCCAGCTATTTCTCTTATAGCAGGAACAATTTGATTCCGCAACATAGTTTCATACTTCTCTGCATTTAAATTGCCATCAATAAAAAATGGTCCTATAATCCTATTATTTAATATTCCAGCCCAGACATTTAATTTTTGTGGATATTGTGACTTGGCTTCTCTTGCCCAATGAGGGTTTTCAACTGCCCAATATCTACAGTTATGCCTATTTACGCTTGAGTCAAGTTGAAATGTAGCTTCATCTGAAAAGACTATATTTGATGGAAAATTTGGATTTTGTACGATGCGTGCCATCATATCATCACAGAATTCAACGCGACGATCGAAATCATCTTCATTTAACTTGTGTATTAGCGTTACTTTAAATGGATGGAACTTCTCTCTCTTTAGTATGTTATGAATAGATGATTTACTTATTTCGTGCACTTGAGCAGCTCTACGAACGGAAGTATGCGGATCTTCGGTGAATGTTAACACAACATCTAAAGATTTCTCTTCGTTACCTGCTGACATTGGTCTGCCTGATCGAGGTAAATCGCTGATAGTGCCGGTATTTTCAAACCTTCTAACAGTTTTTTGAACTGTTGAAAATGATAGTGGAGTTCCACCAACCCTAAATGAAGCATTAAAAATATCTCTTACGGCCCTATAAGATCGCTGCATGTGTCCCCAACCTCTCATCATGAGAATTGTTATTCTTTCTCTATCAGTGAGTTTGTTCATTTTTATTACTCTTCGTAGTAGACCTTATCCAAAAATACTTTTTGAGTTGAAAATAAAAAGAACTTTTAATTTTCAAAAAATATGTTTGAAAGATGACCAACCCTTTTCTGTGGTGGTTATGGAATGAATAATAGTTTATTGTCACTCTAACCATACGAAAAATAACAAGTAATAATGTTCAATATTTAAACGCTTCAAAAAATTTTACAATGAATCAGCTCTCATTCCTACTGAAATGATCAAAAATACTGTTGGTGTTTTCGATCATCGATTAGGTTACTATCAAAAAGTGGATGGAAAATAATTCGAGCACTTGAAATAAGATGTTAGACTGTTTAAAAAAATTAAAAAGTTTACACAAGATCAGACCGTCATTAAGTTTAAATGACCTTCAAATGAACGTCAAGGTCCTTCTTGAACTATGTTCTGAGTACATGTTTGAACGTAAAGTTTCACACTCTTTCCGATTCCGCTAAAAAAATAGGGGTTACCATTTAAAAAAATGAGGTTGACCTCGAAATAACCTCAAAAATGAGGCTCAAAATGAGGTTCAAGGTCGAATCAGAGTCAAAGAGGTCAAAGACCTTCAAGTCTTCGTTCGAACTTACCAAACCTTACCTTTGTTTCTTTTGTTTTACCACTGAACTCGCGAAATTTTTAAGAAATCATACTTTGACCTCAATTTTACCTCTGGGGGCAACCTCAACCTCATACCTTAATACATATCCGGACGTAAAATTTGCCGCTCTTTCAGAGTCCGCTATAAAAAATAGGGGTTACCATTTAAAAAAATGAGGTTGACCTTGAAATAACCTCAAAAATGAGGTCCAAGGTCGAATCCAAGGTCACCATTGGATTCCTCGTAAAAAATTACTACAAAGGCGACCTTAACATTTTCCAATAGTAATTCAGCTGAGAAATTATTTGGGTGTTTCCAGACTTTTTGGACACGCTGTATAGTAATAGATAGTAACTTTTTAAATAAAGATAAAATGAAATAAAAAAATCAAATTTTATATAATTAGTTATTATTTTGTTGTCAGGTTTACCTAGGTGAGGGAATTTCAATCGATGCTGTGAAATGGGATTTAATGCAAATACAAAGACCCTCAGTTTTTTTATCTGAATTGGCTTTAGTATTATGGACTCCGTCTAATCTTGCCAACCGAGCTTTAGATTTGACGAAAGGAATCATTAATATTCCTCACAGATCTCCAGTACGACTGATTGAACCTAATCTCTTACGTCTACTTATAAGTAAATTTATTTTCTAAACTTATTATTGTATAGTTAATAGAAAAGTTTTTTACAACTTTATTTTTTTAGGTCTATTCTACGATTATCTTAAACGACACAAGAATATAAATAATAACGAGCATGTCAAATATTTAATGGATACGACATATATATTAAAGTTTAAAATTCGTGATCTCAGGGCGATTGAAAGGCGAGCCAAGGCTGTCCGTAGAAATCAAAATTCTCGGAACGCACGTAGAGTACTACGGTACAATTACGTAGAAATTAAGTAAGATAAGAAAGTGATATGAAATGTTAGGTGATATTTTAGATTATTTTTCAGATCTAGTGTTTTCAGGTTGTTTGAAAGACGAGATGAGAAAAAAAACGTTTGCATTATTGAAATTTGCTTATTAAGGTTTTTCACTTTCATTAAGTTATTAAAAAATTCTGTATAATACTTTAGAATGTATACTTTTTTAATTATTGGTAAAAATAGGCAATTAACTGGGCAATTTTCAATACTAAAAATGTGATTTTCAACTTATGCAAACTTTTTCAGATTAAACATTTTTTGTTAACCGAATTAGTTTTTTGTTTTGAATGAATGTTAAACGTTTCAGTTTTTGATTCCAAGTGAAATTTAGATTAGATTTATAATTTCATAAACAAAAAGATCATAATTACTGTCAGCCAGTAATACTAGATTTAATTTTTTTAGTTAGAGAATGTTATTCTTTAAATAAAAAATACTTCAGGAGTGCATGTTTCTAAATTGTCCATCGAGCAAAACATGTTACTGAGTAATTTTTAATACTAAGAAGCTGCTTTTTTATTTGTGTCAACATTTTCCGATCATAATATATTTTTAAACAAATAAGTTTTTTTGTTCTAAGTAGACGTAAAACGTCTCAGTTTTTGATTCAAAATTATTGAATTTTAGTTAAGCTTTTTTTATATATTAAAAAATGACAGTGGCTATTTGCCAGTATTAGTAAATTTTATTTTTTTCGAGTAAATCGTATTATTCAAATAAAAAACCGCTGCCAATTCATTGGCACGTAGCTTCTTCAAACTTGATTTACTGATTCCTTTAATTAATTTTTACTTCCAATATTTAAAATTTCATACTTTATTTTGTACGATGTAAACGGCTTAAAATCGTTTTTATAAGTCTAACAACTCGTCAGGAGTTGATTTTACACGAGAATATTAAATAGTAAAATTTTTTGTTTTAATATTATCCACAACTTTTGTATTTAACATTTTCGTGTAAAATCAAATCCAATCAAGTTATAGCCAAAAATCGCCCATTTTATTTATAACTCCTCAAATATTTTAAATATAAAAGTTGTTGATAATATTGACATAAAACTTTTTCCCATTTAACATATTTCTGTTAAGTTAAATCCTATCAAGTTATATAAAAAAAATAAGAAGGTTCTACTTTATTTTTACTCTTTCATACATAGAGCCATCCTCAATACATTTAAAAAAAAGGATGCCAATTGCTTGATGCCAGATCTCTATACTCATTTTTTTTGTATATGTAGGTTTGAATGTTATGCATTTTTAAGCATGAAAATGGGTATTTAGAGGGTACATTGTTTTCCAAGGGTTACCACATTTTAAACAGCTTTCCGCACCACCACTGGGGTACTGTTATAAAGCAATAAAATTTTCAAACTCCCTGCATGTATCCCAAATCAAAGATCCTTTTTTAACATGTAGTCCAGCTGCTGTTAATGCTCGTTCGAATAAATTCCAAATTTTCTCTGTTGTTTCAGTCCTGTAATGAACTGTAAATATTCCAACCATAACTCGATAGCTACAAGTATTAAAAAACAACGTGGTCATTATAATCAACAAATAAAATTGATAACTAAGAATTATAATTGCAAATTAAAACCATTAGCAGGATTCATGACAAGAAATATTAATTAACTTACAAAGGTAATCTTGAACAGCTTACTGACAAAGTTCCATAAGAGCAATCTTCTGCTCTGGTGTTACAACAATCTTCATTTCATATCGCAACCAAGACAACCATAATTCTGGTGTCAGTGGATACTTGGAACTCATATTCTCCCTGGCAATCCTTTCCAACTCTGCCATCGAATGCAGTTTCTCTATAAGCATTTTGTGAGCCTCGTAGTTATAGTTATTTTGGGCTAGGGTAGACTCAATAGCTTGAACCTCAGCCTCGTTCTTCATGCTGTCCTGAACCTCGTCGTCATCATCGTTATCCTCATCGCTGTCCTCATCCTCAATAATCACCTTGTCGATTTTCTCGTCGTCAAATTTCTAGAGCTCGTCATCCGACGGTCGGCAAGCAACTTTCATTCTCTTCTTCGTCGGCGGAAATACTCACTCCATTTCTTCGTCCGTTACGACAATTAAAATTAGTGAGAACGATTTACTGAGACTTTGGTACAAAGCCGCCCTTTAAAAACAACTAACTATATTCTCTGCACTAGGTAATGCTACTTTGGAGATGGGTTTTCTACTTTGCAGTCGTGCAATAGAGATCCTCATTGGCTCGATTCCTTTACGACGACAAACGAGCGGCAGCGCATGCGCTTGGGCATACGCGTACCTACACAACACACACGGGGCCCTTTCTACATATGTGTGTTCTGTCTGTTCTAGTGTTCTAGACAACTTCTCTCTATGTCTGTCTCTGTATTACATAAACGGAACAGACCCTATCTGTCTTTGTCGGGAACACACGGAACACACAGAACACACATACTTATGTAGAAAGGCCCCCGGACACGAGCTGACGGACAAGGCCGCAAGGCCAAAAGTGTCGCCGCAATTGAGTCTCTGAGTCAATGCTATAAGTATTAGAAAATATTAATATTTTAATTCTCTTTCAAATGCTACCCATCACATTCAGATACATAGAGCCATCCTCAATACATTTAAAAAAAATTGGGAAAATTTTATGGAAAATATTAACTTGAAATTTTTTAAATATCTTTGAAATTTAAGGACCAATCATTTTGCCCGAATAACTCGACCGAAAACTATCCAAAATCCACCTCTACGAGGAATTTTGAAGCGCTTAAGTCAATTTTTACTCCCGCAATAGTTGGACATACCAAACTCATTTTTTTCATTTTTCAATGTTTACGTTTTTATTAATAACAAAAGAACCGTAATAGCTAGACAAATAATTTTTTTAGAAAATATAGGTCTTGAAATTCTCTTTCGAATGCCGCCCACCCGATTCAAATACATAAAGCCGTTCTCGAGAAATTACGATTTAAAAAAAAAGTCAAAAAAATTTTAACCTCAAATATCTCCGAAATTTATGGATCAATCCTTTTGCCCAAAGAACTCAATCGATTGTGATACAAAATGTACCACTAAAAAAAATTTCAAACTGATTAAGCCAATTTTACTCTAGTTATTGAACGACAAAAAAAAACACTTTTTTTTATAAATTATTTTTTTCTCCAAAAATAATGAATAAAAAAACCTAAAAATTTAGTAAGTTATAGTACTCAGTATTCTTTATAACCAAAAAAATATTCATGTTAATATCTTTTTTTAATTTTGAAATATAACCTATTTACTAAAAATGACGTTTTCATGAATAACTTATGACGAAATATAGCTAACGGCTTTTTTTTTTTTTTAAATTGTAGAAAATTTTATTCTGCATACAGAGAATTTATCGTATATAAATAATATTTGTTCTAAATATAAAAAAAATTGAAAATAAAAATTTTGAAAATTTAAAAATGGCGATAAAAAACAAAAAAATCGATTTTGACAAAAATAAAATATTGACCCCAATTGTTGAAGCAAAATCTGAAAAAATGATCACTCTCTCGTTAAAATCGGTTGAGTAGATCATGAGATATCAGAGTATACGGACATACATACACACACACACACATCCATACGGACATTTTCTAAAAATGGTGTATTTCGATTCCAAATTTTCTATACAACATTCCTAAGACATTATCTCACAAACTTTTTTTTTACTATCACAAAGCTTCCTCTAGGAGGAAGCAAAAAATTATTTATGTTCCAAGATTAAAAAATATTTCTAATATTATAAATATAATGATTTCAAATTGGTTTTGATAAATACATGTTTTATAAAACCCAAAAATCCTGATGTTCCAATAAAGTTATTTTTAATAATAAAACTCAATTGTTATAGTATTAATTTCTGTTATCTCTATATTTATGTAACAATACTTGGAGTGGAATTTCCTAAATCCGTCACAGACTGAAAAAATTACGACGACTGAAAAACTTAATATAGTAGTACGTAGTACAAATTGCTTTGTTATAGAAGTTTTGATGGTTATAGTAATTCTCCAGTCCCTGTAGTAAATTTTATAATTTTATTTTTCAATTGAAAAATTTACTATAGACTACAGCAATTTTTACTACAAAGTTCTGTGTGTTATGGATTTAAGCTTTTATGCATATTCTAGTTTAAAATAATGAAGAAGATAGAAATAACAATATCACCCAAAGAAATTTATATAGTTATCTTAACTATTTAAAAAGTTTAACGTCTATTAAAATATTATGAATTAAATTTGTAATTTTTGAAAACTATTTTTTCACTTCTCACGTGATTACTCACGTGATAAAATCGTCGAAAACCTCACGGGAGCAATCACGTGAGTAATCACGTGAGTAATCACGTGATTACTCACGTGGATACTCACGTGCTTACTCACGTGATTTTTTTTAATAGGGTGACGTTCTAAATTTGGATTTTTATCAAAGTAAAGTTTTTACATAAATTTTTTACGTGAGTAATTTATGTAAACTGTATATACTATAAGAAAATATACTATTTACGTATTTTATTAAACTTATATATAAATAGTAAAAAATATCTATTTTAACTTTTATAAATAATAAAGAAAAATATTAATAATAAAATAATATAGTAAATGTATTTTCTTTTCTTAAATTTATATATAAATAATTTAATAAAATAAAATACATTTAATATTTTATAGTATTGTTCTAGTATTGTTATAGTATTACTATAGTACTGCAAAGTTAGAAATAATTATCATTTTTTTACTATTTATAAAAGTTAAAATAGATATTACTTTTTACGTAAAAGTCTATATAAATACTTTAGCTAGATAAAAATCCAAATTTGGCATGTCAATATCTATATAAATTATTTACATAAATTATTTATATACATAATTTACCTGTATATTTTCAAGAGGGCGTATAAAGTTAATTGTTACATTATAATTTTAAAACTGAACCCATCAGAAACATTCAAAATTAAAAAATATATGTAGTTCTATTATGCTACAGCTGTACGTCATTCTTGTTTTAAATATTATTTTTCTAAATATTTCAATTGTCAATGTAATAAGTACAAAATGTGAAAATGAATTGAAAGTTTATAAACCTTTTTTTAATTGTGATGTTGTCATTAGCCCTTTTTCTTGTTGCAATTTGCGAGATAAAGTGATCATATAATCAGATATTTTAAAGTATTTTTTAATTTCTATTCCCGTCCAGTTTAAAGGTATTAAAGTTAATATTTGAACCTTCTCAGTTCTTGTTGTATTAATATCATTAAATTTAGTTGCTAAATTATTCATGACACATTCCAATTTCTTAATTCTATTTACATCTACTTCAGTTTATTGAATTGCATCATTCTCTAAGATCTCAAGATTTTCAATTACATCTTCAATTATGGGCTCTGAACTTTGGGCTTCAGAAACACCTATAGTTTTAAATGTGAGATGATTTGATTAGATTAATTAAGTATATAATGAGACAAAAATAGTATAAAAATAAAATAAATACAAAAATTACTTTGAGAACTTTCTTGTGATGATTCACATGCTGCACTAACAAGTTCTTTACATTTTGCACATATTCTATGATCAACTGTCAACTTTCTTGAACTACCAAATTTGGAATTCCACTTATGGACTAAGTCTGCTGGTATTTTTCGCAAATTTTTTGTTGAACATTTCTTAGTAGTAGCAACAGGTTTACAGAATCTATTAAATAACATATTCAACTTAAATGTTCGTTTGGCACTATCAGTATCTTCTTGTTTATCATTAGTTGACATGTTAAGTTAATATTATAAAAAATAATTTTCTTCTCAAATTTAATATAAATGTGTTTGTAAAAATAAATAAAGATTTTATCTTTTATCTTCAATAAAAATTTTAATAATAATAAATTTTATTTAAATATGCAATATCTTTTTTTTATGGAATCTTTTTATGGAAATAGCATAAAAACGCTTTAAAATGTTTCTAAATATTCAAATCTAATCAAATCTAAATACTGTTGAGCTTTTTCAAATTTAAGGCTGCGCCTCTAATCGCGTTATAGTTGTTGTATAATGATCCTTCGTGTATGCATACGTGAGATGGCGCAAACGGCAAATCTAGAGTTAACTCGCAGATAGAGTGCTAGCAGGTAAGAAGGAACAGAAGGTACTGCGTTTAAAATAGGAAATCAATCATTTAAATTATTTCTAATATACAAATTAGGCGAATCAACGATACACACCTTCTATTTGTTCCTTATTCTTTTAATTTGTTTACTATTTCGTTCTGAGTACTAGCTGCCCTTAAGGCTCTCGCATGAAAAAACGAATATATAGAAAGAATAGAAGGAATATACTTAGTAAGGTACAGCGATATCGATGTGTGTCGATATGCCTTGAGGCCTCGACATGAGAAAAGAGACAACGCCTGAATACAACGAGATAGCATTGATTGTATATCTATATACCTATATGGAGAACAGAGACGTTGTTCCTTACTGTTCCCTAGATATATAGACATACAACCAATGCTATTCCTTGTATTCGCGATCGCACATTTTAGGTCACCATCTGTAAAATACCGTGCGGTGACTTCAAGAACTGAGCGAGAGGGAATAGTTCTTATGGGCCAACCGCACGGTATTTACAGATGGCGCACTAACGTGCGATAGCGAATTCAGTCGTTCTCATGTCGAGGCCTTTGGTGTACCTTACTGTATATGCGTGCGTACACCAAGGCATTTCAACATACACGCGGATACTACGCGATGTCACTGTACCTCACTGATCCTTCTATTCATTCTATTCCCTTCTACGTGCAAGTACCCTATAAATTTGGGCCTAACCTGTGCCACCTACTAAGTAAAAAGTAAACAGAAAGCTAGAGGCGCGAGTATCTTTAAATTATGATTTGGGGATTCGGCCCACTGTACTACAAAGTTTTAAACACATATTTTATAACTCATAAACTTTGTCATTTAAATACATAATTACTAGTGGACACAATAGCTTGCAAGTTTGTCATATAAAATATGCTATATTCTCAATCGCTGGCATCCAATAATGGGAAGAAGTGCAAAAAGAAAGGTCTCATTACATATAGTACAAGAAACAAGAAGAAGCTAACTTGCAGAAATAAAAATTCTTTTTCTGCTGCTTTTATCAACTTTCCTTACGTTTTTTATTGTGTATCAGTGGGCCCTAAACTATTAACAAATATAGTGAAATGAATGTAGAAAGCATGAACTTTATGTAAACATTTGTCCTACAATGCCGGTCTCTTAAATATACCAGTGCAGTGCAGTGTTTGTAAATACATTAAAAAAGAAATATTTTTAAGCCGTAAAATAGATAGTAAATCTTGATCTCCTTTCAATTTGTAAATAAAATAATAGTGTCCAGAGTAACAAGGGTTGGTGCTTCTTTTGCTTCTTCGTAATAAAGTTCTTCCATTTTTACAATTAGTGCCTTATGATATCATAATAATGATACTCACCCTAAACTAAAAAGTTTAAAAATAAATTAGTGTGTAGAAAAGAAGTGCGTTTCAACACACTCAGATTCAGGATATAAAAACACATGTAAACAATGACTTTGTTATATCTAATACCAATAAAAAGTGTATCAAGATACTATTTTTACATAATAATGTGTGGCAAAAATAAGGCAACAAGTATCTGTATTTACTTAAATTGTTGTTTGCAAGACTTGTTGTGAATAATAAAGTTCAGTTAAGGTCGTATTGAGATTTGTAGCTTCTTATTTCAGAATTCAGAATAAAAAAAATATTTTGAATATATAAAAAGTGAAATATGAACTGTTAAAACAATTAATAATGAGAGATAGACTTGTTTAGTAGCATATTAGGCAAAGAGTAGCGAGGAACTGCACCTGATTAAATACTGCTAAGAAAAGGCTACAAAAAAGAGCGGAGTGTAATAGATCTAATTGGTACGTAAAGCATGGTTGAATGAAGATACTTGCTAATTCATCATGTAATATTATATAATATAATGCCATATAAACTGGATATTTTTGGTTACACAATAGTAAGAATAGTAGATTAGAATTTCTGTTCCCTAATTTATCAGTCAAACTAGGAGTTTACTACTACGGTTAACTTTGAAGACATTTTTTTTCAATACTTAATATTTCGAAGTACTTTATTTAACTTTGGTTTATTACAAAAAAAAATTTAATAACAAATTATGTGCCTGATGCATATTTTGATTACTGTTTATTATATGACTTATGTGTAAATGATGAATGTGTTTCTGCGATACTTTTCTCTAATTTAAACATCTAAATTTAAAAGTATTCAATAAGTTATACGCGTAGTAGAACATGTGTGATGCTTTTCTGATTCTTTTTACATATGCTGACTGAAACTTACTCTCAATATTTGCTAAGTACCACCCAGTACATGGGAGTTGGCCATCTTTGAAACTTGTTCGAGCATGTAAAACAAAAAAAAATTGATTTTTTTCCAAAAAAAGCATGTTTTTTATTTCTTTTTTAAAAAAACAAAGCTACAACCCCTATAGCACCCAATATTGGAGCAACATTGCTCCAATATTGCTTTGTCATATTCCCCATATTCGCCAATATTCCCTCAACACTTTTATATATGGATGCTATATGGGAGCAATGTTGCTGCAATCCGTGATTTCCGTTTCACCATTGCTTTTTTAAAATGATGAGTCAGGCTCTCTGTTATAGCAATATTGCAGCAATATCGAGCCAATATTTCTCAACACGAAAGGAATATTATTTTTAAAATTATATTTTTATGCTGGTTTTTCTGATGACTTTTCAATATTGCAAGAATATTTGTACAATATATATGAACACTGGAAGAATGTTCCCGTTTGTCCACTGATTGTTGGAGCAATATTGCCTCAATGTTGCTTTGAAATATTCGCGTCATTCCCCTTAAGGGGAAATTCACTAATGTATTTTGGAAATTGAGGCAATATTGCTCCAACAATCAGTGGCCAAACGGGAACATTCTTCCAGTGTTTATATATATTGTACAAATATTCTTGCAATATTGCTAAATCATCAGAAAAATCAGCAGAAAAATATAATTACACTGAAAAACATTTGAGAGAGCGGGTCTTCCACTTGAAAAAGTCGCTGCCCCAAAGACGGGTAGAATTGCGCGACGTTATTTTGGGGTAATATTTCTCCCAAAACAGGCGACTGAGTGTACCGTTGCCAAGGGAAACCGCAGGTAGATGGCGCGCGAAACTCTCATAAACCGCGCATAAACTCACTTCAGGGGCAGTTTGTACATAAAATAACCTACTTCCAAAAAAATTTTGGTATTCGAAGCTTTGATCGGTCTTTTTTTATCATCATATTAATATTTTAAATGAAATTTCATCATACTTGCATTAAATATTTAATATCAGTGACTTTTTCTTCTTTTTAGTGAGAAAATTTCCTAACTTTTCTAAAAAAAGTTTGTTAAGTTGCGTTAAATACACTATATTTATAGTAGTAGTGTATTATTATTAAATTAAACTATAATTATAGTAACTATGGTTTTATTAATCTTAGGTAAGCTTTCCATTTAGCACTGATTTGACTGGGAATCCCCATGAAAGAACCACCTTAAGTAGAATAGACCATGACTACACCCCTATCGCGTCTGATTTTAACATCCCTACCATTGCATCTCTACATCTTTATCATGACTGCCGTGAAATACAGACATAATTTTCAAACATGGATATCTCATGAAAAAACCAATAAAATCAGCAAAAAAACCGCTGCCAATACATTGGCACTTAGCTTCCTCAAAATAATGTATTTATTCCTTTTTTAAAATTTTTTATAACAATAATTAATTGTATCATACCCAATTTTCTTTATGAATATTCGTAATAAACTAATATATATTTTTCGAAAATTCACTCTTGTTACTCTTGTTCTCGTGCGACAACCCGATATTTTTATAAATCAATTTTTTCAAAATATAAAACATATAATAAATAATATACACTCTACATCTCCGCCAAATTTTAAAGAAATTAAAACAAGTTTTCTCTAGTTATCAAGCGACAAAGAAAATGACTTTGTAAAATAGGAAAATTTTGAATATCAAAAAGTAATCGTACCATCTTGATGAAAATTTAACACAATAGAACACAAACTGATCGTGCAAATAAAATGTAAAAAAAAAGAGAAAACGCGATTAATATCGAAATGCGTCAAAAGTATTGTTAAACGTATTTCTCTGCCTCTAATTCACCGGCATATCTAGCAAATTTCATGTATCGGTGAATCGCGCTGTAAATTACCCTCAATAAAAAGCAAAAGCAAGTGAATAACACGCACGCATAACACGTGTCATTTCCATTTTCTAGTATAGATATACCCAAAAAATTACGATTTGAAAAGAAGGCTAAATCAGTTTTAACCTCGAATATCTCTGAAATTCATAAACGAATTCTTTTACTCTAAAAACACATATAATAAATAATATACATTAAAAATATTACTTATGTCGACTGCAATTTAATATCAACTGATAAGAATTTTTCCATCGGTCTTACAGTCTTACAAATTAAATTAAAATAATTAATATTTATGGCAGTCAGATTGCCCTTGTTTATAATCACCCCCGCAGAATCTGAAATAAAAACTTAATTAAAATCTGGAAAAAACTTTGTTAGCAAAGGACGATCTGACTGCCCACCACCACCACATTGTCCGACGTTTCGAGCCTGCTCCGGCTCCTCCTCAGGGACTGAAATAAAACCCGCGATACACCTCCTTATATACCATGCACCCATACCCCTTCTTTTCTCTTACCCCACCACCCTCCACATTCACCTCTCCAACTTGCCATTCTCACTTAAATTAATAAAGAATGATAAATGTTATCTAATTTACTTGACTCTATCATTAAATTTACATTATTCCGATTTCTTAGAATGTGAATACTTTCAAGGCTTTCCCTCTTATATTTATTCTTAATCCCCTGTTCCAAAATATCCACACTCCCAAAATCGAAAGAATGCAAACTATTTAAACAATGTTCTTTCAAACCCGATGTACAACTTGAGCTGCGTAAACTATATTGATGTTCATATATTCTCTTTTTCAAATATCTACCCGTTTGACCAATATAACAACCATTACAATCCCTACAATTAATTTTATAAACAACTCCCGATTTCAAACATTTATCATCCTTGTCTTTACAATTACTAAATAACCTTTCTAAATTATTATCATTTCTAAAGAAAACTTGAATATTATGTTTACTAAAAACCCTTCTAATCCTTTCCGACAAACCTCTAACATATGGTAAACTAAAATATGCATTCTTTCCATTTCTATTCCTTGTTTGATTATCTACCCGCTGCTTCAATCCACCATTATAAATTTCCCACACTCTCTCATCAATCATTTTATCAATAAATTTTACGGGATAACTATTTTTAATAAATGTTTCTCTAACTAAATTTAAATTCTTTTTCCTAAAATCTTTATGTGACAATTTAATCGCTCTGTCAATGACACCTTTGATCGCACCTGTCTTGTTTCCGAATTGGTGGTGAGAATCAAAATTTAAAAATCTACCTGACCATGTAGGTTTTCTATACCAATCTAATTTCACTCTATTATTATTACCTCTAATGACTCTAATATCTAAAAAACTCAATTGATAATCTTTCTCAACTTCTTTTGTGAATTTAATTCTATCATGGATAGAATTAAACACATCCACCATTTCATCCACAAAACATTCTGGTACAACTGCAAAAATGTCATCAACATATCTTTTAAAAATAATTGGCTGAAAAACCAACTTAGACAAAGCAATACTTTCCAATTTTTCCATTACTAAATTGGCTATAACAGGTGACAAAGGTGATCCCATTGGACAACTATATCTTTGTTCATATAGACTATTATCAAAAGAAAAAATTGTGTTTTTAAAAACCAAATTAAGTGCCTTTATAAATTCATCTTTTGTTAAACTAGTATGTACTTTAATTTCAGACCATTTATCTTGTATAATATCATTCAACAACTCTAAAGGTATATTTGTAAACAAAGATACTACATCCAATGAAACCATCCTATGATCATTCGGAATAATAATATCTTTCATTATACCATAAAAACTCCAACTATCTTTAATATATGAATTTGTTTTACCCACTATCTTGAACAATATATTAGACAAAAATCTAGCAAGTCTATACGTCGGAAAATTTATCGATGATATTATTATTCTATATGTCAACTGTTCTTTGTGAATCTTAGGAAGCCCATAACATTTAGCTACAGTGCCATTTTCACATTTTAAATATTTAAACATACTATCTTTAATATAAGCTTTTGTTTTCCAATGCATCAATAATTCTTTCAATTTATCTTGTAGTCTATTGATATGTGGATTCCTAATTTTCACATAAGTGGTATCATCCTCCAACATAAGTTGAATTTTATTAATATAATCCCTTTTATCCGAAACTACAGTTACATTTCCTTTATCTGCTTTTTGGAAGATCATATTCGGATTCTCTCTCAAGAATTTCTTCGTTATTTTTAATTCATGGAATAAATTACTATTCAAATAATTATCAAATCTATGTTCTCTTTTAAAATTATCAACAACTTTAACTAAAGAACGCCTACATTCTGTTTTAAACTCCAGATTAAAACTACTCATACTACTTTCTACCTCAGCGATGATATTCTTGATCGGAAGAGATTTACTTGAATATGATATTCCAAATTTAGCACCCTTTGACATGATATTTACCACTTCTTCTGGTATTACTTTGTCAGTTAAATTTCTAAACCAATCCTTATTAACATTGTTAGTTTGATTGACCTGAGAGTGTTTTCTATGCTTTAAATATTCAAATTTTCTTTTTAATTTACTCCTATGGTTATATTTTACTTTTTCGAAGTGCCTCTTTTGACCACGAAAAAATTCTTGCAAATCATTCTGTTCTATTTTATTATATAAATATCTTTCAAGCTCTAATAAATATTTATTCAAACGATTAATTTCAAAATTCAAATCTCTAATTTCTAAGTTAAGTAATTTATTTTTGAAAAAGAAAATATTTTTCCGTAGATCATAAGAAACTCTTTTATTGTAATCCCGATAAAAACCCTTATCATCAAATTTTTTTCCAATATGTTTAGGAAAAATATTTGATTTTTTACACCTTAGAAGAAAAGTGAGTTGCTCCTTTAAAATTACAATCCTTAAAACCATTTTTACCCATTTTGAGCAATAATCTTTTACCACCTTCCCATAAATCCCATATATATCTCTAAAAAACATTTTACCCCACCTTTAATAGACCTTAGTTTTATCATTAAAAATATTACTTATGTCGACTGCAATTTAATATCAACTGATAAGAATTTTTCCATCGGTCTTACAGTCTTACAAATTAAATTAAAATAATTAATATTTATGGCAGTCAGATTGCCCTTGTTTATAATCACCCCGCAGAATCTGAAATAAAAACTTAATTAAAATCTGGAAAAAACTTTGTTAGCAAAGGACGATCTGACTGCCCACCACCACCACATTGTCCGACGTTTCGAGCCTGCTCCGGCTCCTCCTCAGGGACTGAAATAAAACCCGCGATACACCTCCTTATATACCATGCACCCATACCCCCTTCTTTTCTCTTACCCCACCACCCTCCACATTCACCTCTCCAACTTGCCATTCTCACTTAAATTAATAAAGAATGATAAATGTTATCTAATTTACTTGACTCTATCATTAAATTTACATTATTCCGATTTCTTAGAATGTGAATACTTTCAAGGCTTTCCCTCTTATATTTATTCTTAATCCCCTGTTCCAAAATATCCACACTCCCAAAATCGAAAGAATGCAAACTATTTAAACAATGTTCTTTCAAACCCGATGTACAACTTGAGCTGCGTAAACTATATTGATGTTCATATATTCTCTTTTTCAAATATCTACCCGTTTGACCAATATAACAACCATTACAATCCCTACAATTAATTTTATAAACAACTCCCGATTTCAAACATTTATCATCCTTGTCTTTACAATTACTAAATAACCTTTCTAAATTATTATCATTTCTAAAGAAAACTTGAATATTATGTTTACTAAAAACCCTTCTAATCCTTTCCGACAAACCTCTAACATATGGTAAACTAAAATATGCATTCTTTCCATTTCTATGCTAGTCCTTTGCTAACAAAGTTTTTTCCAGATTTTAATTAAGTTTTTATTTCAGATTCTGCGGGGGTGATTATAAACAAGGGCAATCTGACTGCCATAAATATTAATTATTTTAATTTAATTTGTAAGACTGTAAGACCGATGGAAAAATTCTTATCAGTTGAAATAATATACACTCTACATCTCCGCTAAATTTTAAAGAAATTAAAACAAGTTTTCTCTAGTTATCAGGCGACAAATAAAATAACTTTGTAAAATAATATTTATATATATGTAAAGGGCAATATGCCCGTCTGAATAAAAAAAAAAAAAAAATAGGAAAATTTTGAATATCAAAAAGTAATCGAACGGTTTTGATGAAAATTCACATACATAATATCTATATCACATACAAAATTGTCTAGAAATCTGGAGCTGATTCATAGAACCGTTCTTGAGAAATTACGATTTAAAAAAAAGTTTAAAAATTTTAACCTCAAATATCTCTGAAATTTATGGACCAATTATTTTGCCCAAAGAACTCGACCAAGAGCTATCCAAAATCTACCTCAACAAGGAATTTTGAAGAAATTACGACAATTTTCCATCCGGAATCGTTGGACATACAAAACTCATTTTTTTCATTTTTCATGTTTTACGTTTTTGTTAACCTTTAGACTGCCGGAAAGTCTATATATAGATGCACCCTCTTATATGAACTTTGTATATCAAGGAACGCGGGAGCGTTCCGAAGGCAAGTATAGAAGAGCCTTAGGACGACCGCGTGATTATATACTTTGAAATGGATGTACGAGAAATTCAATGCGATTATATACCTATTGCGTTAGTTTTAACTATATAACATATCCCTATTAATCGAAAGCCATTTCATTGCTCTACTCAAATCGAAAGGTTTCATTTAAAAAGATTGTCTCATTCAAAAGATTTAGAGATCTGAATATTTTTATGTACTATTTCCGAATCTCCGAATCTCCATATTCTTCAGTACGCACAAACTATACATTTTTGTCCGACCGGTACATAGTATAGCATTTTTGTCCGACCGACTGGCAAAAGAGAGAGAGAGAGTGAGTGAGGGGGTAGAGTGAGAGAGAGAGGGAAAGAGAAGAGCGACGAGAGAGAGAGAGAGAATCCGTATATGGTATATATATATATCTGGTCAACCAACCTAACCTTATTATTTTATGTATACATAAAACTTTCAATATTACGCATTGGTCCATATACAATCATCATTTATATACAAGTTATATTCAAGACTTTTTACATCATTGAAATTCGATAGATATTAAATGGACTTGGTATATCTCAGATATATTTTCAGATAAGTAGCAAACTATCATTATAAAATAAAAAAATAATGTTATTAATATAAGTATTGTTACTTTGTGAAATATTTTTTTTTTGTTATTACAGAGATATCAGAACAAGGATAATTGACAAGTAGATCATCTTTAAATAGTATGTAACATAGAAGAGTTCAAAATTATTATTTTGTATTTTAAGGCCACCAAAAGATTAATTATGTTCAAGTCTGTCAAAGCATGCAACCTCCTGTAGTAGAAAAAATAGAAATACTGTTGCTGATAATATTCGCTCTAGCAGATCAAGCCTCGTTCTACTTTATGGTGTTTTAATTGTGGATATGCTTTACTGGCCCTATGATTTCTAAAGGTAAACTAGCATTATTAAAACCCGGAAATAGTGATATATAAGATTTTGCAAGATGTATCTGATTGCTTATTAATTCAAGTGGTTTCTAGTTAAAATTTAAACGAATCTAAGTGTCAAATATAATGTAATTATATAGTGATTGGCTTATGGCAATGGGTGCCTATAAATAAAATAAAGTATCGGTATGATGTGTTAAATGAAGTGTTGATAACAAATTTCTAACCTCTACTTAAAATCAGAATTTAAAATATTGGTCAGAGCCTTGGTTAAAAAAAAACATTTTTTGTCTATACTTCAAGAAACTTTGTTGATATTGGCGCTGTGCATATTTATTTACTTAAACATCAATTAAAAGATTATGTTAAGTGAACAATAAAATAGAGAAAAAAGAAAAAATGATGTGTTATTGTTGTGAATAAAAGTGCTCAGTTAATCTAATTTTATAATTTTCTCATGGTGGGAGACGTCAAAATGTTTCAGAAGAGTTCTCAGTAAATATTGTGAAAATGTCTACAGATAAAAGTGCTCAGTTAATCTAATTTTATAATTTTCTCACGGTGGGAGACGTCAAAATGTTTCAGAGGAGATCTCAGTAATTTTTCTACACAAGATTCAGATAATTATTTCAAAAAGTATACAAGAATGTTACGGAAGCTTTTATTATCAGAAATTCTTAGTTCATAAACTGATACAAGATGTGTGGCAATCATGAGTTTCTACTATAAAAGAATGTCGAGAAAGCTTTCTTTTCCCAATGATTCTTAGTTCATAAACTTTTGTTTTTAATTTTGCAAGATGTATCTGATTGCTTATTAATTCAAGTGGTTTCTAGTTAAAATTTAAACGAATCTAAGTGTCGAATATAATGTAATTATATAGTGATTGGCTTATGGCAATGGGTGCCTATAAATAAAATAAAGTATCGGTATGATGTGTTAAATGAAGTGTTGATAACAAATTTCTAACCTCTACTTAAAATCAGAATTTAAAATATTGGTCAGAGCCTTGGTTAAAAAAAACATTTTTTGTCTATACTTCAAGAAACTTTGTTGATATTGGCGCTGTGCATATTTATTTACTTAAACATCAATTAAAAGATTATGTTAAGTGAACAATAAAATAGAGAAAAAAGAAAAAATGATGTGTTATTGTTGTGAATAAAAGTGCTCAGTTAATCTAATTTTATAATTTTCTCATGGTGGGAGACGTCAAAATGTTTCAGAAGAGTTCTCAGTAAATATTGTGAAAAAGTCTACGGATAAAAGTGCTCAGTTAATCTAATTTTATAATTTTCTCACGGTGGGAGACGTCAAAATGTTTCAGAGGAGTTCTCAGTAAATATTTTTCTACACAAGATTCAGATAATTATTTCAAAAAGTATACAAGAATGTTACGGAAGCTTTTATTATCAGAAATTCAAGATGTTTCAAGATGTTTTATATTTTAAAAGAATGGAGAAAGCTTTTTTCTCTCAATGATTCTTAGTTCATAAACTTTTGTGTTTAATTTTGCAAGATGTGTCTGATTGGTTATTAATTCAACTGGTTTCTAGTTAAAATTTCAACGAATCTAAGAGTTGAAAATATAATGTAATTATTATATAGTGATTGGCTTATCGTGATGGGCGCCAAATGTTTCAGAGTAGCTATCTGTTCTGTGAATTACCGTATATGAAACCATAATATATAAATTACTGTAATGGCTACTTTTTTATCTGCAACCAATATTTTAATTTGCTAGCGGATTGTGTTGCAGTAGTGTGGCTAGTTACAATGTATTTATTTTATAACTCTCTCCCGCTCCCCTCTCTTTCTCTCCCTCAACATATGTCAAACTCTGTACCAAGAACTTTAATGAGAGCCTAAATATTTTTTTTAAACAATCAGTAAAACAAATAGTGGCTAAGGCAAATGTATGAGTTTTCTCTGTATAATTAATCAACATCTGTCACACTCTGAACCAAGAACTTTAATGAAAACCTAAATATTTTTTAAAACAATCAGCAAAACAAATAGTATTATTAATGTAACAACACAATTTGTCTAGTCTTTTTATTTTTTCTAGTCTCATCTATTCAATAAGCACTCTCTACAAATGGTAATAATTTTTTTCATGACTGTACTAATAATAATAGTGTTGATATTTAAAACTTTCTAAGAAAGTGTAAAATAAGGCAAGTATAGAAGTTTTTCTGTATAATCTATGTATAATCTAAATATAAAACTTTCTACGAAAGTATAAAATAAGGCAAGTATAGACGTTTTTTCTGTATAATATACTCTTCCTCTCTCTCTTCCCCGCCCTCTCTCACCCTCTCTCCCCCCCCCTTTCTTCTCTCTCTCTCTTAACATCCGTCAAACTCTGTACCAAAAACTTTAATCACAGCTTAAATATTTTTGTTTAATACAATCAACATGTTTAAAAAAAAAAAATAATTCCTTAAGTACGTTACGTACGTTAATTAAACACAAGAAAGTACTGAAATCAATTATATTGTAGTCAAGTACCCATAACTTAACTTGACTGACATAATACAACTTTTCGTACCTACTCAAAAATATTCAGCTAGCGGGCATGAAGTACTATTTAACACCCAAGAGGCGTAATAGCTCTCATACTCCTACAAAACTTTATAGAACCTACGCACTTTACGTCCGTGTGGGCAAAAATTATTTAAATTATATATAACTATCTTTTACTTCGTCGAGTAAATGTATACTGAACAAATTATATGTATGTAGATTCAAATTCTTCATTGCAAATCAAACAAACGAAAGTTGTGAAATCAATTACTGATAGTCAAGTAATGCAAACAACTCTCCGAAACAACTGTATGACTGATCTCAGAAATATATTATTCTAATTTGTTCATTCTTCTATACAAATTAAACACAAGAAAGTACTGAAATCAATTTATTGTAGTCAAGTATACCCATAAGTTAACTTGACTGAGATAATAGAACTTTTAGTACCTTGCGTGTAAAATTACATTTCACGCCCACGTTGTAACTTCAAAAATATTCACCCAGCAGGCATAAAGTACTACTTAACGCCTAATAAGCGGAATAGCTCACATATTCCTACAACACTTTATAGAACCTACGCACTTTACTCCCGGGTAGACGAAAATTATTAATTAATTACTATTATGCCTTCTTTTTATTTCTAAAATTAATAAGAATTTTATCAGATATTTACGAAGTCAATGCCTATATAAAAAAATTACATAGTTACCAACACATCCCCATTTTTCATTATTTTTTCTCAATTTTGAAATTTCTATAATATTACGCATCTTGGGAGGACACGAGAAGTCTAGAGCTGCTCTAGCAGGGGTGGTCGTCCAATCTTCCATACATACTTGGCGGGCCCGACGGTTTGCAGTTTACCGGTGAGCTTTGTAAATGTAGAATACTAGATTTTTGCATATACCTATAAGTCCACCATAAATACCGTTTAAATATAATATCCCTACATGTACGGTGTGCATAATAAAATATTTTTCCTTGTGTTCGTCTTTTTTTATATGGGAATGAAATAAAAAGATACATATAAATTCATAGTCTATTCAAAAGAGCTTTAAATTTTACTAACTATTTTATGAGCCACCTATTTTTATCCTTTTCCCGCGTGTAAATATCATATGAGATCTTATATGAGTATTTCGGACATCAGATCAGATAAGACATCATGTTATGAGTATTTCGGACATGACATCAGATAAGACTCATATATGTTATGTCATCTGCAATTTTATATATTATGGGACCTCATATGTGATCTCATATGGGATCTGATGTCCGATATTCTCATATGAGATCTCATATGAAATTTTCATCTGTGTTTGGACTTTTCTATTTAAAAAGAGTAATATATTCACGGATCAGTATTTAATATCTAGAAGCAATTGATTTATACATTTTATCTGATCTTTAAACGTATGAATATTCATATGAAAATGACAATGTCTACACCTTAAACTGCAAACCGTCGGGCCCGCCAAGTATGTATGGAAGATTGACGACCACCCCTGCTAGAGCAGCTCTAGACTTCTCGTGTCCTCCCAAGATGCGTAATATTATAGAAATTTCAAAATTGAGAAAAAATAATGAAAAATGGGGATGTGTTGGTAACTATGTAATTTTTTTATATAGGCATTGACTTCATAATATCTGATAAAATTCTTATTAATTTTAGAAATAAAAAGAAGGCATAATAGTAATTAATTAATAATTTTCGTCTACCCGGGAGTAAAGTGCGTAGGTTCTATAAAGTGTTGTAGGAATATGTGAGCTATTCCGCTTATTAGGCGTTAAGTAGTACTTTATGCCTGCTGGGTGAATATTTTTGAAGTTACAACGTGGGCGTGAAATGTAATTTTACACGCAAGGTACTAAAAGTTCTATTATCTCAGTCAAGTTAACTTATGGGTATACTTGACTACAATAAATTGATTTCAGTACTTTCTTGTGTTTAATTTGTATAGAAGAATGAACAAATTAGAATAATATATTTCTGAGATCAGTCATACAGTTGTTTCGGAGAGTTGTTTGCATTACTTGACTATCGGTAATTGATTTCACAACTTTCGTTTGTTTGATTTGCAATGAAGAATTTGAATCTACATACATATAATTTGTTCAGTATACATTTACTCGACGAAGTAAAAGATAGTTATATATAATTTAAATAATTTTTGCCCACACGGACGTAAAGTGCGTAGGTTCTATAAAGTTTTGTAGGAGTATGAGAGCTATTACGCCTCTTGGGTGTTAAATAGTACTTCATGCCCGCTAGCTGAATATTTTTGAGTAGGTACGAAAAGTTGTATTATGTCAGTCAAGTTAAGTTATGGGTACTTGACTACAATATAATTGATTTCAGTACTTTCTTGTGTTTAATTAACGTACGTAACGTACTTAAGGAATTATTTTTTTTTTTAAACATGTTGATTGTATTAAACAAAAATATTTAAGCTGTGATTAAAGTTTTTGGTACAGAGTTTGACGGATGTTAAGAGAGAGAGAGGAAGAAAGGGAGGGGGAGAGAGGGTGAGAGAGGGCGGGGGAAGAGAGAGAGGAAGAGTATATTATACAGAAAAAACGTCTATACTTGCCTTATTTTATACTTTCGTAGAAAGTTTTATATTTAGATTATACATAGATTATACAGAAAAAACTTCTATACTTGCCTTATTTTACACTTTCGTAGAAAGTTTTAAATATCAACACTATTATTATTAGTACAGTCATGAAAAAAATTATTACCATTTGTAGAGAGTGCTTATTGAATAGATGAGACTAGAAAAAATAAAAAGACTAGACAAATTGTGTTGTTACATTAATAATACTATTTGTTTTGCTGATTGTTTTAAAAAAATATTTAGGTTTTCATTAAAGTTCTTGGTTCAGAGTGTGACAGATGTTGATTAATTATACAGAGAAAACTCATACATTTGCCTTAGCCACTATTTGTTTTACTGATTGTTTAAAAAAAATATTTAGGCTCTCATTAAAGTTCTTGGTACAGAGTTTGACATATGTTGAGGGAGAGAAAGAGAGGGGAGCGGGAGAGAGTTATAAAATAAATACATTGTAACTAGCCACACTACTGCAACACATAGTTGATACATGATACGAGACACTAATTTGGCCACTTTTAAAGGGCGGTTTGAAGGTTCAAATTCCGGCAGTCTAAAGGTTAATAACCAAAGAACCGTGATAACTAGAAACTTTTTTTTTTTAGAAAATATAAGTATTTTAATTCTCTTTTGAGTGCTACCTATTCCATTCTGATACATACATCCGTTCTCGAGAAATTATGATTCGAAAAAGAGGTTACAAAAATTTGAACCTCAAAAATCTGTGAAATTTATGAACCACTCATCTATCAAGAAAGGTGCATGTGGCTACAAAAAATCTACCTCTACAAGGAATTGTGAAGCAATTAACACAAATTTACGTCAATGAATGTAATAGACTATAAAAAAAACCTGCTTCCGTAAAATTGCTCGCTAATTTTGGCCTCTGGCTCTCCGTCTATGTGCACGGGTGTAGTACTGAACAGGATAATATAGAAAATAGAAGTGGCCGTTTTCGAACAGCGCTATTAACCTTTTCGCTCCGGGACTGGTCCATATATGGACCAGCACTCCGTGTGGCGACTTATCATAAGAAGTTCATTCACTTAAGTCATGAAATTCAGCTAAAATGCGAGGTCAATTTTAAAGGAAACATCCCCGGAGCGAAAAGGTTAAGAAGTGTGTCCACGTCCAGCGTCATGGATTTGTTAAAAGATTTGAATTATAAACAACTTACGAATAAACTACGGGAATATTCAGTAGACGATAAAACCCTTCAAATTTTAGAAGGTAAATATATAGAATTATTGTCTTATACTTAAGCGTTTCAAATAACGTTTCTTTCTCAACAACGGACGATCGACGGTTGGACGCAGATAAAAAAATGGTGGATTTATTATTATATCAATTTATTCGTAATTTCGTTAGTGGGTGTAGTGAGTTGCTAGATTTCAAAAACAAAAAAAGCGTGTAGTTTTTCCGGAACTGTGGCGCTCGTATCGCGCTTAGAGATTATTGGTATATACGTAAAACAGCGCTGTTGTCAACATCGGCAATTAGACGTGCAGCGGCCGGCAGCGTAGGCTAATAGGAAATTAAATACATCTATTTAATTAGTAGATTTTTACTAATTAAATAAGTGCATTAATATTTGAGTTATTAAGAAAGCACTTATTTAATTAGTAGATTTTTACTAATACATAAGTAGATTTCTACTAATTAATTTAGTGCATTAATATTTGAGCCATTAAGAAACTACTAATTTATTAGTAATATTTCACTAATTGGAATAGGGAATGTTTTCACTAATTCAATTAGTACATGTAATTCACTGTTACAATTAGTGAATATTCACTATTAATTAGTGGAATTTTATTAATTCAACTTTAGAGAGCGTAGACACCGTCATCGGCCACCATTTACACCTGGATCAAGTATTATGTGCACCCTGAGATCTTAACACAAAATACTACAGAGCGCACCACCTAGAGTCCATCATTGACCACCCCGAAGACCTAGACTAGGTAACTGGAGCACACCACTATCATCGGGCCCTTTACAAAAATTTTTAAAACTCTTTCAGATATAATCTACATCACCGAAAAAATGATAAAGCATAATAATAATTTTGAGAAAGTAGCTTATAAGTATTGTAAATCTATAATAAATAAAAATGCTCACATGCCCGTAATACCATTTCTAATGAGGTTTTAGTTATATGAAAGCGGCTTCAAAGTTTTTCCTACACATACACACGCATATTTAAAAAAACAAAAAATTATGCATATAATCGCATAATACTTGATGTTAGAAAATTTATTTGAACAGACTATAACCCACAACATCAATCACCGCAATAAATATAATTACATATCAAATATATAATAATTTTTAATAGAATACTTGAAACAATGGATATTACAAAGTATTTCGAATTAACTCATTTTGTATGACTTAGTTTTCAATACTCTCTAAATCTAAATAAGTGAAAATACCACTTTTTCAATAAGTGAAACCATTTCTCACTTTTAAATAAGTGAAATGCACTTTTAAAAAAGTGAAACTCACAATCGGACAAAGTTTATCTGCGTTCTCTTTTTTAATATCTCAATATTCTTCAAATCATTTATTTTAATATTATTAACCTTTACTCTGCCGTAAAGCCGATATATCATCTCGACCCACGATATTAAATTTGTACATATAGTTGATGCATGATACAAGACATAAGTTTGGGCACTTTTAAAAGAGGTTTTGATATTTCAAATCTTGGAGGAGCATTTGAAACACGTTCTTATAAAAAATCTGTTTACAGCTGTTACGTGTACATATACACGTACGAATATGAAAGAACAAATTAAGCAAGGCGTCCGATTATAATATGACGCCGAAGCAGAAATCCGGCCGGTGACGGCCGTTGGTATACTACTATAGTGTTTCTGACTCGCCAGTCGGCGGCTCTGGTTCAATCACAGATATGCTCACGTATAATACAGCCATTTAACAACTTTTAGTGTAATATCATATTACTTTTTTTATTCAATACTTGTCGTATTATATAATTATAATAAATATTATATATCGTATTATAATAAAATAATGGATCAGCCTGTTCAGTTGGGACTATTAAAAATGAATAATCGTGGAAAGAAAAAATAGCGTATCTTCAGATACCTTAATTCCTCAACACTTAAGATACGCCCTTTTTTCTTTTAATATTCAATTCTGATCCTTATATTATTTAATTATTAAAAGTATTATAATACTATGTAACAAGTGATTTAATAATAAAATGCGTTGTCTGAGAAAAGCCTTTTTTATTTAATTAATTGTTATAACTAAAAAGTTTTGTTTATTTCATATAAATATTTTTCAAGGCTTTTAAGGAAGGAGGGCGCATCTGAATATACGACTTTTTTTCTTTCAACGATTATTCATTTTTAATGGTCCCAACTAAGCAGGCTGATCCATTATTTTATTATACTAGCCAGTTTAAGTACGCTGTACGCGCTCTTTAGAGAAGCTTTAAAATCGATTTCAAATTTTCTCTTTTTTTTTTCGAGACAATCAATCACAAACAGTTTTATCATGCCTCACATATAACAGGCCGTTATTATTTTATAAGGGAAAATACGACAAAAATTAATATGATATCATGCAAAAAGTGGTTAAATGACTGTTAACAGATTTTTCATTAGAACGTGTTTGGAATGCTTCCTTTAATCTTTAGACTTACAGGATTTGAGATATCAAAACGACTTTTAAAAGTACCCAATCTTGTGTCTTGTATCATGTATCAACTATATATACAAAGTTTATATCGTGGGTCGAGATGATTAGGATATTGTAAATTATTTGAAGTATATTGAGGTATTAAAAAGAGACAACGAAAATAAACTTTGTCCGATTGTATTGAAAACTAAGTCATTCAAAATCAAGTATTTTTCCTCACACCGGGCCGAAAATGCCTCATTCCCGCCCGGCTCCGAAACGGAAATATGGCATTTTCGGCCTCGATGTGAGGTAAAATAGTATACGCACCACGGGAGTAAAATTGGCCAGCCCCCAGCTCGTGTTTGCCACCCTCGCCTTCGGCTCGGGTGGCAATTTACACTAGCTGTGGACTGTCCAAGTTTTTTCCTCCCATGGTGCGTAATATACTATTATTCAAAATTATTATATTCAAAATTAATGTAGTTATATAATATTATATATCGTAAGATACGCCCTTTTTTCTTAGAAGTCAATTATGAAATAAATGTATTTTTTGCAATGAAAAAAGTAGATACTTTAATCGCTGAATAAAGTGTAGCTCATCGGACACACATCTGTTCCCATGGCTAAATTAGCGGCCCGGATGCACCTAGATTTTTCGTTAAAAGTTAATAGTTGCATGTGAAACAAATAAGAAGTGTTTTTTTTATTGCAAGTTTAGCATATTTTTCAATATATATAAATCTCTTTTCTTTGCTATAAAGTTTTTTAACTAATAATCGTCTGTCGAATAATTCGAAAACTTAATGTATTTCTAATATTTATAAGAATAAAATAAAAATATACACCTTATTTTATTTTAAAAATAAAACAATATGTCGGTTTCACTGTTATGTATAAGGCACACACTCACAAAGCAATAATCTAATGATTCTCAATAGTTTTTTAGTTAAAAATTACTTTGATATACACTGGTTAGAGCACAACCTTGCTTCGATGACATGCAGAACTACTCTGATGTACGTTATTGATTCGATGCGTTATTGGCTCAAATAATTGATAAAGATATTTGGTGACAGGATGTTTTGAGATAGTGTTGTGTGAAAAGCACAAATGGATACTGTTATTACATTCCAATGAGAAATCCGAATCACGAAATTTCATTTCTATCAAGGAATTAATAAATACGTTTGATGCGTTTGTTATTTAACACGTAAAATAAAGGTAGTCAAATTTTTATTATTCTATATTCAGAAGAGCTATAATTTAAAAATACTTTTCATATAAAAAAATTAAGAATCATATGATATCTTAGATTTGAAAACGAAGTTATTGTGAAAAACATATAAATATAAATATATAGAAAAGAAATATAAAACATATAAGAAATAACAATATAAAACAATATAAACGTATAAATATAAATATATAAATATATAAATATGTAAATATATAAATATAAATATATAAAAAAGAAAGAGGCAAGACAGAATACATATATTTTTTTAATAAAAACAATGATTTAGATTTTGTGTTACAATTACGTATTTTTAGAATTTTTTCTATATTGACAAGAAAAATTAAACGGAATAATTTAAAAATTGAAATTTTCAATCATCCACAATGGCGAATTTGAAAAAAAAAAACAAATTACAAAATCACAAAATTAATTTTTGTATGATAAATGTTACTATTTAATAGCATTCATAATTTTTTGTTAAAATATCAACTTTATTTTGACATTTTAATCGATATATTATTCACACCGTGTAATAATAACATTTAAAAAAAACTATATCTTAATTTCTTGTAAATATATTAGAAATTTTAACTTTTAAAAAAGATGCCGCAGAATGACAACATTCATTTTAATACGAAAATGGTACTATATACCTAATCGATAGAGAATACCCAAAAATGCAAAAGTAGAGCCTTCCTAAAGAAACATTTTTTCTTTTTACAAATAAGTCATTCAAAAAATTTTCAGAACGTTGCTGCGAAGTCAAAATAGTACATTATACGATACAAGTTCGTTTTCGTCTCGCGTGACGTTTACACCCGAGCGAAGCGAGAATGTATTTCTCGAACATGTATCGTACAGCACTTTTTGATACGACGTGTGGTCGTAAAAACCGCCGTACCCTAAGCCTATCTATATCTCTCTCTACTGGCGCATGCGCAGATTCAAACTGTAATTTCAACAACATAAATTATTAGAAAATTACAAACTTCTAAGAAAAAATGTTTGTTTAAATCTTTTTTAAGATTAAAAAGTTAAGAAATTCGATAAATGCAGTAAATAATATTCTTATAAAATTCAAAAACTCTTGTTAACCTCACCTCGGTCAGCTATTGCTATGGTTACAAGACCTTTTTTTGACCGACGGGATAAAAAAATCCATTTGCACCCGATACTCTAAAATTCGGTAAAATCGCCAAAATTAAACTCAATCCACTATAAATTTATGAATGCATGCTTTTTTATGACTATTTTTATTCAGAAATAAATAATATAATGAAAAAAACAATTTAGTCTTGCTTTTAGGTTTCAAAAAAGCTGAAAATCAATACATGTGTTACAAAAAATATGGTGTGCACCTAGGGCTTAGTGGGCCCTTTGACCACACTCGGTCTAAAAAGACCCACTTTGCGCCCTATAGGTACACAATATACTATTTTAAATGTATATTTATAGATTATTCAAAATGATCAAGAAAATTATATTTAAAACAGTTATGTAGCAATTATTAAATTTCAAATTAAAAAGTTCAAGGTATTATTTTATTTTATTACATGCAATTTATTGAATTTATAAATTAATTACATTTCTTCGAAATTTCTTCGGCGTTTTCTTCGAAAATCTGCTAACTTGTCGTTTGCTTCAAAACCCCACCAACTCAGCGAAGACTTCGAAAATTTACCAACTTAAAGAATGGTTTCAAAAACCATATAACTCGGCGAAGGTTTCAAATATCCTTTAACTTAGGCGTGTCTTTTTTTTTCTTTAATTTTATAGTGGTAGCCCTAGGATGTTAAAGTACAATATCTGTATAAGCGAAGATAACAACCATAGCAGAAAAATGTTCTATGAAAAACTATGAAAATTAATCTATGAAAATCTATGAAAAATTAAGAAAATCTTTGAAAATCTATGATATATAGATATGAAAAAGAAATTTATGAAAAACTAATAAAAATTATAAAAAGCTATCAGTATTGGGACATTTTTAATTCTCATAGTTTTTCATAGTTTTTTATTAATATTATTAGATCTTCATAGTATTTCTTTAAAATTCACAGTTTTTCATAGTTCTGTTTATTTATTTTTTTTTTTTTTAACAGCAAAGTTTGAGATGGCAGATTAATTCCAATTCCGCCGTTGGGTGGCGTACACACACAGGTAAAAAGGATCCATCCGGGTATAAAGGAAAGTGTCGGCCACTGGGGCCAAGCCCGCCCGCCTGGCCCAAAGTCTTAAGGCACTAGGAAGAAAACGGGCGACAGCTTTTTAGAAAAATTATTTGTAAATATAATAATTTCAAAAAATATATTTTTTTATTCATAAAAATCATCTAGAAAAATAAGAATAATCATGAAAAAGAATAAAAAACTAATAATAATTATAAAAATCTATTAAAAGCTATAATAAACTAAGAAAAAATATGAAAAACTTTGAAAAAATGATTCCTTTCATTAAATATAATCATTAAAATCTCGCTTTTATAATAATTTGTAAATTCGTAAGATTGTGGGAAAGTTAAAATCCAAACGGATTAAGATGATGAGCTTAAAATATTTTACACTTTACATTTTTATTATACACATTTATTACTCTAGTGGAAGAGGCTTGCAAATAAATAATTGAACTCCAATTATGATTATTCAGTTTAATAAGAATTGGAATTTTAATCGTTAATTAAATCCACGTTTAATTAAAAATTAACATTTCAATCGTTAATTAAACCCGCGTTTAATTAATAATTGCAATTTTTAGTTGAACACGCGTTTAATTCGGAATTTAGTTTCTTTGAGAGTTCCCTTCTTAACAAAATGATGAGTGGCCATGTTGAAGCACCTAAAGGCTTGATTTTGATTGGTCTATATAGAATAGGCGCCAAGATTTGCTTTATGAATTGTTTGAGATTAAAAGGTTTCAATTTTTAATTTTTCAATTGATCAAACTCTACTTGTGCGAGAATCGCTTATGTTTCGTACATGTATCGTAACACTCTTTTCGATACGATGCGACGTGTGAAAAGTTCGATTTCGAGCACACGCTTTTTGCTAAGTGTGTCGAAAATCGAACTTCCCGCACGGAGTGTCGAAAAAAATAGTACACACAACTAGTGCGCAAATAAACGATTCTCGCACACGTCGAGTTTGTCGCCCGACACTACTATTATGGGCGTGTTCCACGGTACTTGCATTACTGCCAATTTTTTTGTACGTAATTTGCATACAAGAAATTGTATTCCAACAATAAATTTAATAGTGATCTAAAAAACAGCTAAATAAGAATTTTTTTTTCGTTTTTACAGAAGAAATAGGGGTAGTTTGGGGGTATTCCACGATTCTTGCAACGTTGCCAAACTTTTTGTAGTTAAGTAATATGCGTGTCAAAGACTGTATTCCAAAAATAAAATTTTTGACGATGTCACAAGCGGCTGAATTAGATTTTTTTCGGCTTTCTGGGAAACAGTGTGGTGATTGGGCATGTTCCGCCGTATTTGCATCGTTGAAAATTTTTTTGTACCTACCATGTATGTTGAAAATGGTATTTCAAGAATAAAATGATTTTCGATCTCAAATGCGGATAAATTAAATCATTTTCTTTTTTTGCCATGAGAAAATAGGGTGTTAGAGGATGAGTTTTTATTATTTTTGAGTTTCTTGCACTTTTCCTGCTGAAAGGGCAAGAAAATTTCAATTTTTTTGAAGTTTCGATTTTCGTTGGAGTTGCAACATTACATACTTCAACCACATGGGTAGCCTCTGTACATTAGATTTCGTTTTTCATTAAGTTAGTCTTACTATTTAAATGCGTTTTTGAGTTTCCCCAGAGACATTTTTTATACAATATAAATCTCGTCCTTTTGTGCGATAATCTGCATTATATGACATTAGTTCTTATATATAACTTTATATGACATTACTTATATGACATTATTTATATGACATTTCTTTATATGACATTACTTCTTTAGAATCTAAAATTCGTCATTGAATGCCTAATTATTTTACAAAATGTATAATTTTCATTTAGGAAGATGACCAATCCAGTGAAAAGCAGTTGTTAAAAGTTGATAACAATGAATGTATACTTGTTTCATTTATAAATGAAAAAGATGATCCTGATCAGGAGTTTATAAATACTGGTTATTTATGTTGGCTGGAGTCTAATGACCAAGAAAATATAGCTAATATTATTAAAAACTCTACAGAGGTTGCTATTCAGTGGCCGAATTGCGATGTAAAAAGTGCCCAGGCGATGAGTAAGATGCGAAATGTCGTATTCACAAAATTCGCTGTTAAGGTATTAGCATACGGAGGTAAATAATATTAAAATGTCTTACGACGTTCCAAAAAAAAATTCTAACATTTTCTTGAAAACATTTTTTACTACAATAAAGTGAGAAATAGAGACGAAAGTTGACTTTTCTTAGCGTGGATAACAATAGGGTAAGTGTGGGTACTACGGCGGTATTTTTTATCAGGTTAGTTTCAAACGAATATATTTCGTCTCTATGCAAAAAAATTATGCTGATTCTTTTTGATAACGGAACTTAGGTATCATATCTATCGATTAAAGTACAATTTTAGAACAAAAATTGATAAATAAATGTATAAAATGACTTTGAAAACAAGATCTCTCTGCTGGTGATACTGCGAAGCTGCTGCAACTACTGGTATTACTGCGATTTTCCATAAAATTCTACAACAGTAATACATACACAATAATACCCACGTCCGCAGTAGTACCCACACTTACCCTAACTGAACGCGAGAGGCTCACTTGGGCGCTATATCATCATTCTTTTTTGTTACACACTGTAATTTTAGCAATGAGTGTAGGAATAGGCCCTTTTTGTACATGAAATGTGTTTGAAGATCGGGCATTTTAAGTCAGCCATTATATCGTAATGAACATAAAATCGTGAATTATGTTATGTGAATACTTATATTTTAAGGGCCAAAATCAAAATAATTTTAAATTTTAAATGTATCGTACCTTTACTAAACGTGTTCCTTGCTTAGGTATTTTCTAGTGTTCATATTTAGAGTGCTAATGGAGTCTCACAAATTACTTCTTAAGTAAAATCTATTTAGTATAATGCAAGGTAGAGTCATGACATGAGTCCATTGAAGTTCTATTGATATTTATTAACCATATTTATATGTGCATTTCAAAAATCGTTTAAAGTTTTGTAAAATTTTGTTTTAACTTTGTAAATTTCTTAAACTTTTCATTAAAAGTGGACAGGGGGCGTTTTTCAGTATTTACTGCCCGTTACAGCGAGCAGCGGGAAATTATCAGTTTTTATTGCCCGCTACGTCGAGCAGCGGGTGTTTCTAGTTTATATTCTCGTTCCATTCGCTAAATTTTTTTTTGAAAATGCACCGCTTATGAATGCTTCCTTTTGAGAACGTTAAAGTAATGTTATTCTTTCACTCGCTGACTGTTCATTCGTAAACTGGTTCTATGACGTAGTATGACGCGCAACTTTTTACTAAGTATTGCAGAGGACTTCTATTCAATTAATATTATATAATTATGATTATTAAAAGTTTTTAGATTCTGAATTAATTTTTGTATTCTGTTGTCCTTAAAATTTTAAGAAATGAACTTGTCCACTAACTTAACATTTCTTCTTTGATAGACGTTTTTAGGTTTCGAAAAGTTTCGACCAAACAGTCAAAAGGTTAAAGCAAGAGTCTCTTATAAACGATTTAGATTTTTTTTGCCAAAAATTAATCTACTAATGCATAAGGAACCTTCCGCATACAAAATGTGTATATAGATGCTTATTGTCACTATAACGTAAAATCAAATTTCAATGCCGAGTAGGTGATCGTACGACCACAAGATAGACATATCACACACGTGTGGTTCAGTTGGTCTAAGTAGCAAATTGTAGTGTCTATATTGCATGATTCAAGGCTTCTCATAAGTAATTTTCATTACCATTATTCTCTGCGAAGTTAAGATGGTCGCGTTAGCCGATGACGATGTCTAGCTTACTTGGTTCAAAATTCTTCACGACTTTATACCGAAAACCGTTTATTACGATGTCAAAGTAGTCGAGGTTTTCGACGACGGAGATATACGATCGAAAGCTTTTTGTAACTTTGTGTCGAAAATAATTATCCGATGATTATTCACAATCATCGAAAATCTCACGTGATTCTCACGCGATATTTCACATGACTAAGGTAAAATGGCCAATACTGAGACACTTACAACAACCTAATGTATATAGATGAGGTTTAGAAATATTTATTGTTATTTTCTTTATAAAATAACTATTGCAATAGATAGTTAATGTATCGTTCAATTGATTTAACAAAGAATTGAGCATTACTAACGTCGTATATAAATAAAAAAAAAAACATTTTTCTAAATTCATAATTAGCCCTTAAGTGGGACACGCTTTTTAAAATCATTCCTAAAGTGGGACAAAGAAAAGTCCAATACTGGGACAATGTTAATCTTATGGGTAATCGAAATCCACCCTAAAGCGGGACAAACTGACAATAGTGGGACAATTTGTGATTCTATTACGTACACTGTTTCCAAAGGGCACTGTTTATTATTTTTATTCTAAATTCATAACTTCTTAAATCAAAATAAATCGTGTAGTTAAATAAATTAGAACTTAAAAATCATTTAAGAATTTTTTCGATTGTGATTTGAATTCATGTATATTAAATTATTAGTAGTATTTTTTACTGTCCCGGTATACGACACATTTTTTGCGTTGTCCCAGTAATGGCTATTTCACCGTATACTCACACAGCTATTCATGATTATCTAAGGGATTTAGAAGTAGGCTAACTTTTTTAGAAATTTTACCAAAAAATTAAATCATTACCTTTAATTCGAGATTTATCGCGTTGGTTTTTTTTATAAATAGTAACATGAACATTGACAGTTTGATGGAATTGCCCATATATCTGTAAAATTAATTTTTCAAATATGCATTTGGAGTGGACGATACTTGGCATTGAACTCATATTGACGCTCTCTACGAATCTTTGAAACCAATGCAAAGACTAATTCACATGATTATGAATAACAAAATTACTTTTGTCATACTTTTGGTAATGTAGCAACTTATATTATCTAGTAATAACTAGCTAATCAAATGATAAGTAAATTGAACTTAAAAACTTACTGCTTGAACCAAGTCTGCCAGTTCCTGAATAGGGCATACTACCGGGATAGCCATTGTTACCACCGATCAGCTTTCTTCAAATTAGCGTCATATTGTAATCGTACTCCTTGACTCTTCTTCGTTTTTTGTATTTGTGCGGGTATTCACACGTAACAACAAGATACATAATTTGTTTGCAGAAGAATTCTGAACAATCGCTTCTCCTAAATATGAAACTAACATTTCGAGAAACGAGTTTGACAATTTTGGAAAAATTTTAAGTTTTTTCATAAATCGAATCCAAAATATATATTCATGCCTCAAATAATAAGAAAATATATAATCACTAAAAATTTAGAGTGATTGCATCGATTATTTTAAGAAGAATACTTATTGTTGCATTTGAAATAACACCAACGACTCAGCTTTTTACTCTATTTATAATTTATAATAAAGTTAGATATTCATTTTTACTTAAAAACCAAAAATAATACAAATAAATCACTCCAAAAGTTAATAGAAGTTTTTATTTATTAGTTTAGTTATGTATAAAAATTTTGCATTTGTATCGAAAAATAAAACTTTTCAAAGATGATAGACTCTCCCCTGGTAGAAATTTTCTCTATGCGAAATAGATAGATAGCCAGTAAATAGGTAGAATAAATGGCTAGTTATTGTTCCTTGATGAAACACTTTTTCCTCTATTATTCGCCCATTTAATAGATTGAAAATGGAATGGCATAACCTCAAAATATTCAATTTAAATTTACTCATAGACTTCAGGTTACATTTCACAGCATTCAATTGTAATAAATATCTTAGAAAAATGTAAACAACAAACACAGAATAAAAAACCACTTCCAAGTCATTGGCACGTAGCCTCCAAATTAATTTATCGTTCCTATATGTATGCTATATCGTACAAATATAAAATATGTTTATTCAGTCTATATGTTTTTATAATGATTTAAAAATTTACAATAATTTAAAAATTCTTTAATATTTAAAATTCGACCTTATTCCGCTCCGCCGTCGATATGTCGCATGCAAAATATTCTATAATTTTTAAACTGATACATGACGTGTGATTTTTCAAAGTCGTAATTTTGAAAAAAACCGTGAAAAATGTTAACCTTGAATAGACTATTCTTTTACTTCATTTCTCTACATTTCTACAAAATTTCAACACGATTAAACCAATTTTTTTTACCAAAAAGTAATTGTTCGATCTTGATGAAAATTAGCAAACAAAATTTTCTATAAATTTGAAGTTGATACATAGACGCGTTCTCGAGAAATTACAATTTGAAAAAAGGTTAAATTTTAATCTCAAATATCTCTGAAATTTATGAACCAATCATTTTGCCAAAAGAACCAGGCCAAGAGCTATTCAAAATCTATCTCCACAATGAATTTTGAATCGGTTAATAACTAAAGAACCGTGATGGCTAGAATTTTTTTTTAAATATAGGTATTTTAATTCTCTTTCAAATGCTACCCATCCGATTTGACCCGCCATCACGCTAAAAAACGAAAAAAATAGACCTGCCCGGTTAAAATCGATCGAGTAGAAGCTGAGATCCAGGCGTACACACACACACACACACACACACGCACACCGACACGCACGCAGACACACGTACACACATTCAGACATTCTTCAAAAACCATGTATTTTGATTCCTAATACCTCGGAAAACAATTATAACATGTTTTTTCAACACCTTAAAAAATTACTATCACAAAGCTTCCTCTAGGAAGAATGAAAAAAATTTTAACCTCAAATATCTCTCAAATTTATGGACCAATTTTACCAACAGAAGTCGACCGAGAGCTATCAAAAATCTACCTCCACAAGGATTTTTGAAGAGATTAAGACAATTTTCCTTCCGTAATCGTTGGAAGTACAAAACTCATTTTTTCATTTTTCAGGTTTTACGCTTTTGTTAATAACTAAAGAACCGTGATGAATAGATTTTTTTTTTTTTTTGAAAATATAGGTATTTTAATTCTCTTTCAAATGCTACCCATCGGATTTTGATACTTAGAGCCGTTCTCGAGAAATTACGATTTGAAAAAAAGGTTAAAAAAATTTTAACCTCAAATATCTCTTAAATTTATGGACTAATCATGTAGCCCCAAGAAACGGTCAGAGAACTATCCAAAATCCACCTCTAGAAGGAATTTTGAAGCGATTAAGTGAATTTTACTCCTGTAATCGTTGGACATACAAAACTCATTTTTTTCATTTTTCAATCTTTTCCTCAAAAACTAACCAACAGAATGAATTCAAATTCTTACAGATTATAGCTATGTATACTCTGCATTATCATGATTTTTCTCAAAAAAATTGACGGTTTGGTTTGGGAGTTATAAGCTTTTAAAAAAAAACACGTTTTTGTTAATAACAAAAGAACCTTGATAGCTACAAAAAAATAATTTTTTTTAGATAATATAGGTATTTTAATTCTCTTTCGAATGCTACCCATCCGATTCAAATATCTCGATCCTATCATTAAAAAAAAGCAAAAATAAATTTTGAGAAAATCGAAAATTTGAAATAAACAAAAACGCATCGGACCAATCAAAAAACGAATGTTTAACACGCCATCACAAAAAAAACACAGAAAATGAGACCTGTCCGGTTAAAATCAACCGACTAGAAGCTGAGATCCAGGCGTACACACACACACACACACACACACACACATACACACACACACACACACATACACACACACACATACACACACATATACACACATCCATACAGACATTTTTCAAAAACCATGTATTTTGAATCCTAACACCTCGGAAAACAATAACATGTTTTTACAACAACTCAAAAAATTACTATCTCAAAGCTTCCTCTAGGAGGAAGCAAAAACATTTACAGCACTCCTCTCTTTGATATTAACTGAAACCCATATTTTTCTATTATATTCTGTCTCTCTAACTCCTCGTCATAATAGCAAGCCTCTTATTAGCCATTTTCTAACTAAAAACCTGTCCAACTTTAATATCTTTAAAATAGTCATAAATAAGCTACTATAAATTTGTGATGAAACTTATTCTACGTTTCAATCTATTAAATGGTCGAATATAACTGGAAAAATCGTTTCATCGCTAGATAGAAATAGATAAGAAAACTAGTTTTTGGTCTTCATCCAGTAAAACTCGCTATTTCTGAGTAGAAAATAGAGACGATTTCCTCCAGGAATCTCCTTGTATAGTATTAAAATTTTTTACTTCATTCATGTATGTAGCCCGGATTGACGATCGCTGATAGCTCAAGCTCAGATGATGATAATGACGACGATGATGATAATGGTGAGGAAATATTCACTCAAATGATGCAAGAGAAAAATGAAGAGCTAGATAAAATGTACGAGCAAATAAAATCGTTAAAGGCTCAACTAAGTGATTTACATGGCCAGCTTAATACGATCAGTGATGAAAATGAAATTTTAAAAAAAGATAACGATGAACTGAAGAAAATCAATAAAAAAAATAATAAAGTAAAAGACGTGATGGCTAATACTATTAGAGGTAAGACTTTTATTTTAGCGAATCAATTTTACAAGAAAATTTATGTTTTCTTTTTTAAGGTGGTTCAAATGCAAAAAAAATAATTGCGCAGGTTTGCACAACCCACTATATTCACGAGTGCAATATACGACTTTTTAACACAACTATCGTAAAATTCGTACTCGTTTCCCGCCGAAAAGCGAGAAAATGCTGCATATTTATTCCCTAACCTCACTCTCGTTCCCAGCGCAAAGCACTGTTTCTTGAAAACAGTGCGTTGCGCTGAGAACTAGAGTGGGGATAGGGAATTTACGTAGCACTTTTTTTCCGCTTCGGTGGGTATGTTAAAATAGTACAAGGGACTAAAGTTGCTGATTATTCCCGCGGGTGAGTTCACTGTTCGAGCGAGCGTAGTGAAGCGAGGGCAGTTATCACCGAAGGGAATAATCTACTTTAGTCCCGTGTTGCATATAGTACTTTATTCACAACTCCATTGTGGCCACTTTATAGACTTGAAATACTTGAAACAGTAAAGCTACATAAAACAATGTGTTCAAATACGCCGTAGCTCGCGACACTGGCGGAGCGCTAAAGGTAAAGTAGACAATTAAACGATGTTATATTAGCGGGAATAATGGAAAAGAGGTAATCAAATTTTTGCACCGTTTTCAGGCTATAAAAGTGGCCATTATAGTGGAGATGGGAATAAAAAAGAGTTTGGCTTCAAATATTATATTGATATTTTGAGTCCCCTAAAGTACAAAACGAATTGGTCAAAAAGATATTTTTCTTTAAATGTGACACTGTACTTCATTGATAAACAATTTTTTCGATCAGTCTAAATAAGAAAAACTAATATTACCATACCATAAAGTATACCATATCATAAACGACACTAAAGTTAGCAGCTCAGGCTTGGCAGCTGCCAGGGACAAATAGGACACAGGTGAGCTCCCCGAATCAAATTTTGCTAATTATTGTTATTATTGTTTATTATAATTATTATGTTTATCTATAAGATAAACCAAATTAATCTAAAAGGTAAGAAAAATTGGTTTCGGGAGCCGCTAAAGCATGTTTATTCCTAGTAGCTGCCAAGTCTGAGCTGCTAGCTTCAGCGTCGTCATACCATAAAGTAAGTAAAAAAACCACTACCAATTCATTGGCACGTTGCTTCTTCAAATTTAATTATTGATTCCTTATATTTATTTCTAAGTCCAACAATTTATTTTCTTAAGTTTGTTTAATAAAAAATGTCTGACTTTGCCACTACTGCCATCGAACAGTTTTTTTTCTAATAGACGTCATATTGTAATTATACTCTTTCCTTCGTTTCAATCTTTCGTATTTGTGCTTGTATCTATACATAACTCTACTGAAATAGCCCACATTCCCATAACACTCCCGTGTTATGGGACCTATGCAGGATCCATATGGTTCTCACACGGCACCCATGTGGGATCGATGTGAGAAATTGCTGGGGAACCCCACTGTAAAAAAAGTATTAAGTGTTATTTAAATGTATATAGGTGTTTTATTATATTTAACTGTCTAACTATCTTAAAATTTTGCACGGACATTGTATTATTGCTTACGTACTTCAATTTTATTCAAAAATATTGGTAACTCTTACGATATTCACTCCTTGAATCACGATTATTCGATAATCAGTTCAAACTCAAATCTTATTTAAATTTAGTAACGCCTTCTGGTCAGTTGGGCCCCAGTAAAATTTTACAATTACATTCGACCTTAAATTATCAAAAAATGAAAAATTATAACCATTTTACCCCAGTTACTTTGCAACAAAGAACATCATTTTTAGAAATAGCAACATTTTAATTTTAAATAAATAAATGTTTAAAATATTTTAAAAGTATAATCGAGATGAAATTTCGCACATTTCTTACCAATATCGCCTACAAAATAGTCTATAAATTTCGAACTAATACATCAAGCAGTCATTTAGAAATAACGATTTTTAAGAAAACGTAAAAAACATTTTAACGTTTAATATCTTTAAAAATTAGGAACAATTCCTTTTACCTAAAAAACTTTTACGATATATGTATAAACTCTACATCAATACAAAATTTCAACGAGATTAAACCAATTTTATTATACTTATCATGCAACGAAGAAAATGACTTCGTCAAATACCAAAATATACCAAAACTTTAAATATCAAATATTTCAAAAATTTATCGTACGATCTTGATGAAAATTCACACGCAATATTGCTATATCACACACAAAATTGTCTATAAATTTGCAGATGATTTATCAAGCCGTTCTTAAGAAATTACGATTTAAAAAAAAGGTTGAAAAAATTGTAACCTTAAATATCTTTGAAATTTATAGACTAATCGTGTAGCCCAAACAACTCAGCCGAAAGATATCCAAAATCTATCCCTACAAGAAATTTCAAAGCGATTAATTCAATTTAACTCCAGTAATCGTTGGACATAAAAAACTAATCTTTTTCATTTTTCGATTTTTTTCAACTTTTTACATTTAAAAAAACGCAAAAATTAATTTTTCGAAGATCGAAAATTCACCATAAGAGAAAAACAAATCTACGAAACAAAAAACCAATTTTTGACCCACAACACACTAGAAAATAATAAAACGATTAAAATACGTTCAGTAGATTCTGAGATCCAGGCGTACATACACATACACACGCGTACGCACACGCACACACACATATATATATCCATACATTTTTCGAAAACATTGATTTTGATTCCTACCACATCGAAAAACACTGACAACATGTTTATACAATAACTCAAAAATAGCTGCCAATTCATTGGCATATGGCTGCCTCAAAATTAATTTACGGGTTTCTATAATTAATATTAAATAACAAAATTCATTATTTATGCTACATTTGTAATAACAAAAATTTATAATTCCTGCACCAATTGATGTAAATATAATTAAATTCATTTATGAAGATTATAAAGTATTAATTTTTAAATTATGTATAAAATATGAATAAAATAATAGGTATGATTTATTTTTTAAATTACGTGTGCAAAATAAATAAAATTGTTAAACAAAAATAAAGTTTTGCTAAACATGTTTATTGTATTGATTATTAACCCACACAAAGGTCCTACTTAGTTCTAAATCTCAATATTAAGCATTTTCGGCCATAAATAAATTCATATGTTGTTCATATGATGGATTTTTAATAAATATCAGCGATATTTGACGCATTTTGGGACCATATTAATCCGGGATTTTTATATTCTATTTTTTTAACTGAAGGTTGTCGATCTGTGACATAATGGCTCCGCCTATTAAGCACTTTCGTTCATAAATAAATTCATATGTAGTTGGTATAATAGATTTCTCATGAATTTCAGCGATATTTGACGAATTTTGGGACCACATTAAATCGGGGATTTTTATATTCTATTTTTTACCTCTACCTATTAGGCATTTTTGACAATAAATAAATTGCTATGCTGTCGGTATGATGGATTTTTCGTGAAATTCAGCGATTTTTTACCCATTCTGGGACCAATTACAATTCGCCATTTAAAATTTCACTCAAACGCCAAGTGACCTTCGAAAGATGTAGAGTTTATCCAAAACTTAGGCCTGGTGTAAAGTTGGTTAAGCGCGCTGAATTTTGGGTATATATATACGGCGAGATGCAACCTTCTTCGTCCGCACGACGAGGTACGTCATGCTTCAATCGCCCGGTGAAATACGACGTTGTTCCGCTCAGCCGTCAATATATATTTATATATATATATATATATTATGGGGGCTTCGCCACCTGCTCGCTCCGCTCGCCAACCCTCATGTTTAGAGATAAATGTTAATAACAATAGATTACTGACGAAGAATAATTTCTCATTTTAATTTTTTGAAATATTTATCTGTACATTTACTTTTAAATTTACCCTAAATGTAGAGATGATAATATTCATTTAAATTATCCAGTTGAAATTTAAATCTTATGTTCTATTATTTCCACACCACCTAATGAGATAAATAGAAAGGTGCGTTTTTTTATTTATCTACATGTCTCTGTTTCTACGCCTCTTTGTTGACGTGACTTTCTACGTGACTGTCTACGTTTTTGTCTCTAATCTCACGCTCTACACATATCTCTCTCTACGTCTCGATCTCTACATCTGTTCATCTACATAATTTTTTCTACGATTCAGTCTCTAATCACTCTCTCTACGTCTTTGTCTTTACGTCTCTGTCTCTACAGCTCTGTCTCTAATTTCTGATAGGCGCTGTCTCTACTTTTCTGTTTCTACGTCTACGTGTCTATGCCTCTGTCTCTACTCTTCTTTCCCTACGTTTCTGTCACTAATCTCTTTCTACGTCTCTGTCTTTACGTCTTTGTCTCTACATCTCTATCTCTACGTCTCCATCTCTAATCTCTCTGTGTATGTCTCTGTCTCTACATCTCTGTCTCTGTGTCTCCGTCTCTACATCTCCGTCCCTTCTTTTCTATCTCTATGTCTCTGTCTCTATGTCTCTGCCTCTATGTCTCTACGTTTCTGTCTCTACGTCTCCGTATCTACATCCCTGTCTCTAATCTCTCCCTCTCTACATGTCTAACTTTACGTATCTGTTTCTATGTCTCCGTCTCTACGCGCGTGTCCCTACATCTCTGTTTCTACTTCTCTATCTCTCCGCTTTGTCTCTACATCTCTATCTTTCCGACTCTGTCTTTACGTCTCTGTGTCTATGTCTTTGTCTCTACGCGCCTGTCTCTACGTCTCTGTCTCTACGTCTTTGTCTCTGACTATACATCCCTGTCTCTACGTCTCTGTCTCTATGCCTCCTTGTCTACGTCTCTGTCTCTACTTCCCTGATTATACGTTTCTGACTCTAATATCTCTCTCTCTTTCGGCGTCTTTCATTATATCTCTGTCTCTACCTTTCTGTCTTTAATCTCTTTCTCTACGACTCTGCATCGACTTTTCGTTCTCTATACCTCTCCGTCTCTATATCTCTGTCTCTACGTCTCCGTCTCTACGTCTCCATATCTATCTATATTCCTGACTCTACGCCTCTGTCTCTACGTCTCCATATCTAGATTCCTGACTCTACGCCTCTGTCTCTACTTTTCTGTTTCTACTCCTCTCTCTCTCTCCACGTGTCTTTCTACGTGGCTGTCTACATTTCTGTCTCTAATCTCACTCTATACATATATCTCTCTACGTCTCCATATTTACATCTGTTCATCTACATCCTTTGTTCTACGTTTCAGTCTCTAATCACTCTCTCTACGTCTTTGTCTTTAAGTCTCTGTCCCTACAGCTCTGTCTCTAATTTCTGACAGGCGCTGTCTCTACTTTTCTGTTTCTACGTCTGCGTGACTACGCCTTTGTCTCTACGCTTCTTTCTCTACGTTTCTGTCTCCAATCTCTTTCTACGTCTCTGACTTTACGTCTCTGTCTCTACATCTCTATCTCTACGTCTCCATCTCTAATCTCTCTGTCTACGTCTCTATCTTTACGTCTCTGTCTCTATATCTCTCTCTTTTTCTCTATGTCTCCGTCTCTACATCTCCGTCCCTTCTTTTCTGTCTCTATGTCTCTGCCTCTATGTCTCTACGTCTCTGTCTCTACGTCTCCGTATCTACATCTGTGTCTCTAATCTCTCTCTCTACATCTCTAACTTTACGTCTCTCTTTCTACATCTCTGTCACTAACCTGTATCTCTATGTTTATGTCTCTAATCGCTCTCTCTACGTCTCTGTCTTTAGATATGTTTCTATACGTCTCTGTCACTACGTCTCCGTGTCTACGTGGCTTCCTCTAGGTCTCTGTCTACACCCCTGTTACTACGTGTCTGTATCTACATTTCTGTCTTTAATCTCTCTCTCTCTCTCTCTCTCTCTCTCTCTCTCTCTCTCTCTCTCTCTCTCTCTCTCTCTCTCTCTCTCTCTCTCTCTCTCTCTCTCTCTCTCTCTCTCTCTCTCTCTCTCTCTCTCTCTCTCTCTCTCTCTCTCTCTCTCTCTCTCTCTCTCTCTCTCTCTCTCTCTCTCTCTCTCTCTCTCTCTCTCTCTCTCTCTCTCTCTCTCTCTCTACGTCTCTGTCTTAAATACAATCCGATTCGATTAAATACAATCTGGGAACACCTGATAAAACCGTGTGCTTGGAGGAATAGCTATGATTAATAACAAAAAGTAGCTAATGGTGAGCTGATCGGGAGCGGATGGGGAGCGGGGGTGAGCGAGGGGGGGAGCGGAAGCATCAAAAACTGCTTTTTCTAGAGACATTTTTACGTTATTTTGGGAAGCGGGGGGGGGCGGATGGGGAGCGTCTGGGTCGTAAGAAGAAATGCTTACAACTATATAGTATAGGAATATGTATATATATATACATATATATATATATATATATATATATATGTGTGTGTGTGTGTGTGTGTGTGTGTGTGTGTGTGTGTGTGTGGGTGTCGTTTATCGGTTTTGACGAGTTTTCTGAGGTATTATATACCGGTTTTGAAGAGCCTCTTCAAAACCGGATGGGGTATATATAGCCGGTTTTGGAGAGTTTTCGGCCATTTTCTAGAGTCTATAACCCCAGGGTCCATTATTTCTTTAATTACTTGCTATAGAGACTCTGAGGAAACTATACCTCTTCAAAACCGGACTCCCCACATACTTGTGTATATATAATCATATATATATATATATATATATAATACAATTTTCTGTTTTAATACTTGTATAGAAAAGGTCAAATATTTCATAGATTTTTGGAATAATTATAATCCATATTCTTCATATCATGCAACTTTCCGTAAATAAATAAACGTATTTGGTATTATTAAGGTTGGGTTTACCTTATAAATTATTTTATTTAAGATAAGTACACAACCGAATATAATACAAAAAATCAGTGTTTAATAGCAATATAATGGTAATGGTTACAGACTTCTTAAGGATTCAGGTGATTGTACAGGACAGGCTCACTGATCTTCAGTTGGAGAACGCTGTATCCAATACGAGTACCGCACAAGTTTATCAAAGTGATGTGGACGATTTTGGTGATTTAGCAGATGTATATAAAGTAAAAAAACACAAAATAATACTAAACTTAAAAATTGCGCTAATAATAATTCATCACATGAGTACATGAACAGTCTAGCAGATACATGATTAAATTAATTATTGGGCTTTTTCTTCAAATATTATAATTTAGCAAATTGTCACCTAGATAACAATCAAATTTACAATTGTTTAATAATAATTTGTTTATATAATTAATAAAACTTTATAAATTTAAAGACTAGAAAGACTGTATTAAGACTTCTTGGTGGTCTAAATTCTATACAAATACTACATAAATCGATAATTCCTGCATATATCCATAGTATAGTAAACACTTACGTAGATTTTTGTTGTAAAAAATGTGCCGTAAATGATAAAAATATCAAATCGGTGTTCCATTTTGTAGAATAGGATGTAATTCAATAAATATTTTAAGTTTGATAATTATCTTAGGAATCTCAATCAAGACATCCATCAAGAGATGGATCCGCAAATGAGGGTGGCGAAAAGCAAAACAGACCATTGCAAAAGGTAATTTTCTAATAGAAAAGTCCAAATGAGTGTGTGTGTCTTCGTGCGTGTCCGTGCGTGTGTGCGCGCGTGTGTATGTGCGTGTGTGCGTGTGTGTGTGTGTGTTCTTTTCTAGAGGAGGTTAGGAGGTTAGGTTTGCCTCTCTGATCTTTCTGTTGCTGTCTTCTCTTCTCTCTTTTGTTCTTCTGATGGAGTTCAGCTTCTCTACAATGGAGATCGCAAACACCTCCATTATAGTTCGCTACTATTGACACTCTATCTGGAAGTGGCTGACTAAGGAGCCCATTGTACAGGTCATTCCAGATCAGAGATCCCACGACCGAACCTGCGATATTCCTTCTATAATGTTGTAGGTGTGCGTGCCGTTATCGCTGTCGTAAAGCAGTGTCCGGTTTGGTAGGTCGCTAGATACGATTCTTCGCAGGTAGAGCGATACTTTCAAATTCTCTAAGGCTAGCATGATGTTGTGCCATCTCGCCGAGTTAAAAGTATTCCGTAGATATAAGGTAATGATGGCACACATACGCTTGATACAGCAGCTGGTGGTAACTGATTCCGACAATTCTCCAGCCTTTTGTTTGGCTGCTTCCAGTCTGGTATGGATAAACCGCTCTAGCAGATTTCCGGCAATGACCAGCATGCAGAGAGGTCGGTATGAGGATGACTCGTCTGGGAGTTTCTCATTCTTAGGCATGAATACCAGCTTTTGCACCATCCAGTGTATTAGGAAGATTCTCTCGCGCAGGCAAATGCTAACCGTGATCCTGAAAATACTAGGGGTATTTAGTGCTGCTGCCTTTATGTTCAGACTAGGGATACCGTCTGACCCCAGAGCTTTCCGGTTATCGGTTCCGCCTCGGTGCATTTTGGCGGTCTTTCTGCATCGTCATCCGTTGTCAGTCCTTCATAACCATCGACACAACGCAGACCGTTATTATAGCCCGTATTAGATCTTGGGCTTTCTTCTCGATGGTTCCTTCACACCGTACTCCTTCCAGCAAGTAGAGCAATGTATCCCTAACCAACATTGCTGTTGTCCATCTTCCTTTTCTCAGCTGCATAGACGTGTCTGTTTCTCATCTGCTCGGCTAGAATTGGTATGGACTTGGACCGACGAAGGTCAGATCAACATAGAGGATTCGCCTCCTTTGGGAAAGGTCGGCGGTGGTGGGTCTTCGCGCTGCCCCTCTCCGTAGCCCATGCATTGAATTTTCCCTCTACCACGACTGTGAAGTTGGAGGTTATTGTACAGGTTAGGATAGCGTCCAGGGTTCATAGGAATTCTTCAATGGTATCGCTGGGTCGCTGGGTGAAATGTAGCAGCTGTATAGCTTTATACCAACTACCTCCAGTCAGCTGAGACCAGACAGGGGGAATCCATTTTGTTGGATATTTGGAGATTTTCGCTTACCCAGATGGCCGCCTTACCTGAGGTGTCTCTGACCCAGTTAGGTTCGCTAAGGCTCTGGTATTGCTCGCTAATGACGACAATATTTGCCTTCTCTTCTTCGACTAATTGAAATAGTATGTCTTAGGCTACAGTGCAGTGATTCAGGTTCATTTGGTAAGTGTGCGTGCGTGCTTACGTGCATGTGTGTATGTGTTTGTATGTTTATGCGCCCGTATGTATGTGTAATACCATCGAGTGTTATCTTAATATGAAAATTTGATTCGAGATACTCAGACATGAAAGTGACAATTTTATTATATATCCTAGCGAAAATGCTTTAATAGTTGGGATCTCAATAGTTTTTTTTTGTGCTAGATGGCAAGTGCCAAGCGCGCTACCTTCAATGATAAACATTACCCCGCGTCCTTCAATAGGGACCTGCGCCATGCACTCAACCCCCTCGCTAAACGCTATTTGTCTGTACTTACACTTCCTCTTTGCTTTGCTTATTGCTCATTCGCTATATTTACATTTGCCTTTGCTGGTAATACCAATTCTCGTATTATCATTATATTATTTTACTTTGCTGGCTTGCTTGCTAAAAACTCATACATACTGCTTTTGCCAATAATACGAGAAGCTCTCGTATTATTTGCAGTTAAACTTTGCCTACTTGCTCGAACGCATTTTTCGTTCATATTTTCTGGAATCATCTTTCGCTCTCGAGCAGAGTTGATTGCACAGCCTCCTGAAGTCTTCCATTTATTTCTTCTCGCTGACAAATCCTAACAATATAAATTCTCGTATACGTTCATTTGTATACAAGAATAAATAATTGACTTTGAACATGTTTTTAGGAAAAAAAAATAAAGAAAGGATTCGAACCTACTGTGTACCACATTAGTGAAGAAACAACGAAAAACATTAATAAAAAGGATATTAAAGTCTTCTCTAGTAACATAATTGATATCCTATTTGAGCCAGAAGAACTTGCAAAGAGCAGTGTTACTGGCATCCCCAGTAACGCAAATAAAGACCAAATTTGCCGGCCGGGATTGGATAAGGATAAATTGGCAGCTGCACGTAGTATGTAATCATTACTTAATTTTTTAAACAACAGTATCTCTGGGAGATAGGAGGATGCTAACGAGCATCCAACCAATATACCAATAATGACCCTATGAAACTGATATAAGCATGAAGAATGCGTATAATCTTTGACATTTAAGTTATCATTTACCCGTATCTAAAGAGAGAAGTATTTAAAGAGCAATTTTTCGCAATTTTATTACTGAATGCCCGATGAAATATTTACTTTTCTACTCATTTCTGCAAACTTCACTCTTCTTTTTCGCAATTATCCAGTTACTTTCATTAATAATTTTTTTTATTTTTTTAACGGAGAGTGCGAAACTCGCTTTTTCGTGCTTGTTTTGCGTACACGAAGTAGATGTTTTACACGTGCCATGCGCCAAATACTTGCATGCACAAAATAATTTACTTCGTGCACACAGAGTAATAGAAGCATGGTGTGGAGGATCGAGAACCGACCTGGTCGTGAAAAGCGCGGGGAACCTGGTGAGTTGACTAAGTATGTAGTGGAAAGAGCGCGAAACTCGAAGAGTATAAACTATATTCTGACAGCTCCCACGCCCTGCTTCTTACCTCCTTATCTTGTTCTCGACTCATGTGATTGTCGCCCTCGCTTCGCTTGGCCAAACTTCACACTTATCCGGTACATAATCATTGTTCTGCGAGTTTCGCCCACTCCGTTAAAAAAAAAGTAAAGTTTGGTACATATGGCAAAACAGGTGACCTCGCTTTGCTCGGGAAACAAACCACACCTGTTCATGAATCACCCGCTTCGCACACATGTATCGAAATGTACTATTTTGTATGTCATATATGCACACGCTATATTCAATAAGATTCGTTTCATACAGTTGTCTGCGTTCCGCTGCTTACTGCTCGTATATTGGTGTTCTCCTTATTCAGCTTACCTCATATGACTGCTAGCTGCTAGCCTGATTAATAACTAAGTCTGTTTAGCCAGTTTTAATAAAAAAAAAAATACAGTTTTAATGTAGCTGGAAATTCGCTTACATTATAGCCTAAGAAAGCATAACTCTTACCTTTTAGTGCCTACTCTCGTGTTTCGAACACTATTTTTTGATACGACGTGTACAAAGCATGATTTAGAGCATGATTTTTCATTCGAGCGTGTGCGAAATCGAGCTTTCCGCATGGAGTGTTAAAAAATAATAATAATCGTTTTTATTCCCGCAGATCATTTCTTAAATTTAACGAAAAATACCCTGGGCGCTAAAGGGTTAAGGGGATCTTAGAGATATAAATATAGGTGCCCCAAACCATCTAAAAAGATATTTAAAAATATCATTAGTTATATGTACTAATTATCTACATTATCTCTAGACCTATTTTACTCAGAGATATTATATTTTTAAGATTTTGACTTTGTTGTAACTTTGTGAAGCCAATACTCGATGGATTTACATGGGACAGGGCCTAAATTATTTAAAATGCATCCAGTTATGGGCCAAAGCTCTGAAAATATAATATTTTTTTGAGCAATTTATTTTAAAATCAGAAAAATGAGAAAAAATCCAAAAAATTCTTAAAAACAAGCATTTAAAAATTGTTTTTTAGCTTAAAAAAATACTTAATAAAAAAATATAACATATCCAGAGCTTTGGCCCATAACTGGATGCATTTCAAATAATGTAGGCCCTGTCCCATGTAAATCCATCGAGTATTGGCTTCACAAAGTTACAACAAAGTCAAAATCTTAAAAATATAATATCTCTGAGTAAAATAGGCCTAGAGATAATGTATTGGGTAATTTTATCAGAAATATTACCTCCTTATAGTATATAATTAGTACATACAACTAATGATATTTTTAAATATTTTTTAGATGGTTTGGGGCACCTATATTTATACCTCTAAGACCCCTTAAGCGACGAGTTTAAATATGGTTTTCTACACACTAGTCGTAAAGAGCACATTTTCTCAACCCAAAAACTTAAGGCAGTTATCATCTAAAAGGAATTTATTTCAATCTTTGAGCAAAATTAATTTAGATTTTTTGTTTAGAAAGTTAAATCTTAAGATATTGGTCATACAGTGTCAATAGCAACCAACGCAAATAGTGTCAATAGCCTTGCAATTGTTGTACTTCTATATAACCAATACATCAGAGATATTAATTTTCAACACAGTAGCAATGTTGTTGCAATAGCTTCAATTTTTACGTGGGATACGCATAAACATTTATTTAGATAATCTGTTACGATTTAATAATCGCGTATAATAAATAAATGAAGGACAACTTGATAAAAAAACAGCATGGCGTGACCCGCCGGGGAATCGAACCCCGGTCCATTCGTTTTCGCAACGAGTGCTCTGATCACTGAGCTGCACAAGCCAGTGCGCGTCTTTCCTCGAGTCGTCCTTATGTTACACGATGCAACCCGATCAGCCTCGTCACATGCATAGTCTGCATACGTAACAACTTTGTTCCTGAAAAAAACTTTGTTAAAAACATGTTTAAAATATGCTGAAAACTTTTTAAAAACTTGTTAAAAACATTGTTACTCATTAAAACCACGTTGGTCAAATGTCAAGTATTGGTATTTTTACTAACGTTGTTGGGATAAGTAGAGGAGATAGGGGGTTCGAGCTCACTTACCCCACCCCTGGCGCTTAGTCGGTAAGGTATGGCGCTACCTTGACGAGGGCAATAACCCAATTCTACTATACCGGCCGAATGCTCTACCTTACCGGTAGAACGCTCTACCTTATCAACAGAGCAGACTGTATTAATAGAGAAGGCAACAACCCAACTCTACCTTACCCGCAGAACGCTCTACCTTATCAACAAAGCATCATGCATTATCAGAGAGGGCAATAACCCAAATCTAACTTACCGACAGAATGCTCTTCCTTACCGGCAGTGCAGACTCAATTATTACTAACCCAACTCTACGCTATCGGCCGAACGCTCTGCCTTATCAACAGAGCAGAATGCATTCAAAGGGAGGGTAATAACAGAACTCTACCTTACAGGCCGAACGTTTTACCTTACCGGTAGAATGATCTATCTTACCGGCAGGATGATCTATATTATCAACAGAGCAGACTGTATTATAAGGATGGGCAATAACCCAACTCTACGCTACCGGCAGAACGCTCTAACTTATCAACAGATCATTATACATTATCAGAGAGGGCAATAACCCAAATCTAACTTACCGACAGAATGCTCTTCCTTACCGGCAGGGCAGACTCAATTATCACTAACCCAACTCTACGCTATCGGCCGAACGCTCTGCCTTATCAACAGAGCAAACTACATTACCAGGGAGGGTAATAACAGAACTCTACCTTACAGCCAGAACGTTCTACCTTACTGGTAGAATGATCTACCTTACCGGCAGGACGAACTACCTTATCAACAGAGCAGACTGTATTATAAGGATGGGCAATAACCCTACTCTACCCTACCGGCAGAACGCTCTTCCTTATAAACAGATCATCATGCATTATCAGGGTGAGAAATAACCCAACTCTACCCTACCGACAGAACGCTCTACCTTATCAACAGAACATCATGCATTATCAGGTAGCGCAATAAACTAAATCTACCTTATCGACAGAATGTTCTACCTTACCGGAAGAATGCTCTTCCTTACCGGCAGAGCAGACTCAATTATCACTAACCCAACTCTACGCTATCTGCCGAACGCACTGCCTTATCAACAGAGCAAACTACATTACCAGGGAGGGTAATAACAGAACTCTACCTTACAGGCCGAACGTTCTACCTTACTGGTAGAATGATCTACCTTACCGGCAGGACGAACTACCATATCAACAGAGCAGACTGTATTATAAGGATGGGCAATAACCCAACTCTACCTTACCGGCAGAACGCTCTACCTTATCAACAGAGCATCATGCATTATCAGGGTGAGAAATAACCCAACTCTACCCTACCGACAGAACGCTCTACCTTATCAACAGAACATCATGCATTATCAGGTAGCGCAATAAACTAAATCTACCTTATCGAAAGAATGTTCTACCTTACCGGAAGAATGCTCTTCCTTACCGGCAGAGCAGACTCAATTATCACTAACCCAACTCTACGCTATCTGCCGAACGCTCTGCCTTATCAACAGAGCAGACTGCATTACCAGGGAGGATAATAACAGAACTCTACCTTACTGACAGAGACGCACACCTTACCAACAGTCGATAACCAAAATCTACCTTACCAGCAGTCGATAGCCCGACTCTACCTTACCGGCAGGGCAGTCTACCATACCAGCATCCGATAACCACCGACTCCACCTTACCGGCAGAGCAGTGTACCTGGCCAACAGTCGATAACCCGACTCTACCCAACCTTACCGACAGAGCAGTCTACATTGCCAACTCTTTGTAACCCAACTCTAGCTTACCGACAGAATAGTCTACGTTACCAACAGACGGTAACCCCCCAAATCTACCTTACCGGCCGGACGCTCTACCTTACCACGCCCTACATTATCATATAAGCTGATAAAACGATTATATTATTTTAATCTTTTATAAATGTCACGTTCAGGCATAGAATTTGTATTCGTGAAATACTTTTTAAAATATTTTTTCCATTTGGAATCCTCTTTTTTCACCTGCTCACCGAGAGGAGTATAAGCGTTTGAACTTGAGTTTTGACCCATGATGTCAGGAACACAAGCATCTACTCTCACTCCATATATAGATGTATCGATAACACACAAAGCATGCATACTATGCCCACCGCCGCTCAATCGTGTTCGCTGACACAAGTTCAAAACTGCATAGAATTCTTGGAAAAACGTTTTCAAAAGGTTGAGACCTGAACGGAGCTCTCTGATGCAAGTTCAAACCTGCATAGAATTATTAGAAAAACGGCACAAAGCTCTCTGATTGGTCAAGGGTTGCCATCCCCCTATCACGGAGAGGTACGAAATTCTTGGAAATTTAAACGAGTTTCTTGACAAGTGCACTCACTATATTATATACAAACCCTACCTCATCGGGAGTTCTACCTTACCGACAGAGCTGATAACCATAGATAACCATTGGTAATTGTAATACATCAACTTTTAAAATGAAATACACAGAATACCTTACATATACTATGTATACGGTATATACTATGTATATTGCATATACTATGTGTACTACATACGTGTTACTCCTCCTATGAAAACGTGTCACTCCTCCTATGAAAATGTGTCACTCCTATCAAAATGTGTCACTCCTATCAAAATGTGTCACTCCTATCAAAAAGTGTCACTCCTATGACACATTTTGGGAAAAAGTATTACTCCTCCTATGGAAAGGTGTCACTCCTATGACACATTTTGTGAAAAAATGTTACTCCTGTGAAAAGGTGTCACTCCTATGACACATTATGGGAAAAGATGTCACTCCTATGAAAAAGTCTCACTCCTATAACACATTTTGGGAAAAGGTGTCACGCCTCCTATGAAAAGGTGTCACTCCTATGACACATTTTGGGAAAAAGTTTTACTCCTCCTATGAAAAGGTGTCACTCCTATGACACATTTTGGGAAAAGGTGTCAGTTCTCCTATCAAAAGGTGTCACTCCTATGAAAAAGCGTCACTTCTATGACATGTTTTAGGAAAAAGTGTCTCTCCTCCTATGAAAAGATGTCACTTCTATGAAAAAGTGTCACTCCAATAACACATTTTGGGAAAAGGTGTCACGACTCCTATGAAAACGTGTCACTCCTATGACACATTTTGAGAAAAAATGTTACTCCTATGAAATGGTGTCACTCCTATGACACATTTTCGGAGAAGGTGTCACTCCTATTGCACATTTTGGGAAAAGGTGTCACGTCTATTTCACATTTTAGGAAAAGTTGTCACTCCTCCTATAAAAAAGAGTCACTCCTATGACACATTTTGTGAAAAAATGTTACTCCTATGAAAAGGTGTCACTCCTATGACACATTTTGGGAAAAGGTGTCACTCCTCCTATGATAAAGTGGCACTCATATGACACATTTTGGGAAAAGGTGTGACTCCTTCTATGAAAAAATGTCACTCCTGTGATACATTTTGCGAAAGGGTGTCACTCCTATAAAAGTGTCACTCCTACGACACGTTTTGGGAAAACGTGTCTCTCCTATGAAAAGATGTCACGCCTATGAAAAAGTGTCACTTCTATGACACGTTTTGAGAAAAGGTGTCTCTCCTGCTATGAAAAGATGTCACTCCTATGAAAAAGTGTCACTCCAATAACACATTTTGGGAAAAGGTGTGACTCCTATGACACATTTTGGGAAAAAGGGTTACTCCTCCTATGAAATGTTGTCCCTCCTATGACACATTTTGGGAAAAAATGTTACTCCTATGAAAGTGTCACTCCTACGACACATTTTGTGAAATAGTGTTACTTCTCGTATGAAAAGGTGTAACTTCTATGACAAATTTTGGGAAATGGTGTCACGCCTATGAAAAGAAGGTTACTCCTCCGATGTAAAAGCGTCCCTCCTATGACAGATTAAGGGAAAAGTGTCATTCCTCCTATGCAAACGTCATTCCTCCTACGATAAGGTGTCTATCCTATGAAAAAGTGTAACTCCTATGACACATTTTGCGGAAAGGTGTCACTCCTATGAAAAAGTGTCACTCCTATAATACATTTTGGGAAAAGGTGTCACGCTTTCTATGAAAAAGTGTCACTCCTATGGTTCATTTTGGGAAAAAGTTTTACTCCTCCTATGAAAAGGTCTCACTCCTATGAAAAAGTGTAACTCCTATGACACATTTTGAGGAAAGGTGTCACTCCTAGGACAACGTGTCACTCCTATGACACATTTTTGGAAAAGGTGTCACTCCTCCTATGAATCAGTCGTACTCCTATTGCTCATTTTGGGAAAAGGTGTCACGTCTATTTCACATTTTAGGAAAAGGTGTCACTCCTTCTATGAAATGTTGTCACTCCTATGACACATTTTGGGAAAAAATGTTACTCCTATGAAAAAGTGTCAGTCCTATGATACATTTTGGGAAAAGGTGTCACTTCTATGAAATTGTCACTCCTACGACATGTTTTGGGAAACGGTGTCTCCCTCCTATGAAAACATGTCACTCCTATGAAAAAGTGTCACTCCAATAACACATTTTGGGGGAAGGTGTCACTTCTCCTATCAAAAGTTGTCACTCCTATGAAAAAGTGTCACTTCTATAACACGTTTTGGGAAAAGGTGACTCTCCGCCTATGAAAAGATGTCACTCCTATGAAAAAGTGTCACTGCAATAACACATTTTGGGAAAAGGTGTCACTGCTATTGCACATTTTGGGAAAAGGTGTCACTCCTATGAAAAAATCTCACTCCTATGACACATTTTGGGAAATGGTGTCTCCCTCCTATGAAAAGATGTCACTCCTATGCAAAAGAGTCACTCCTATGACACATTTTGGGGAAAGGTGTCACTCCTATGAAAAAATCTCACTCCTATGACACATTTTGGGAAATGGTGTCACGTCTATGAAAAGAAGGTTACTCCTCCGATGTGAAAGCGTCACTCCTATGACAGATTAAGGGAAAAGTGTCACTCGTCTTATGCAATCGGCATTCCTCCTACGATAACGTGTCAATCCTATGAAAAAGTGTCACTCCTATAACACATTTTGGAAAAAGGTGTCACGCCTCCTATGAAAACGTGTCATTCCTATGGCACAATTTGGGAAAAAGTTTTACTCCTCCTATGAAAAGGTGTCACTCCTATTACACATTTTGGGAAAAGGTGTCACTCCTATGTAAAAGTGCCACTCCTCCTATGAAAAAGTGTCACTTCCATGACACGTTTTGGGAAAAGGTGTCTCTCCTCCTATAAAAAGATGTCACTCCTATGAAAAAGTGTCACTCCAATAGCACATTTTGGGAAAAGGTGTCACGCCTCCTATGAAAACGTGTCACTCCTATGACACATTTTGAGAAAAAATGTTACTCCTATGAAATGGTGTCACTCCCATGACACATTTTAGGAAAAGGTGTCACTCCTACTGCATATTTTGGGAAAAGGTGTTACGTCTATTTCACATTATGGGAAAAGATCTCACTCCTATGAAAAAGAGTGACTCTTATGACACATTTTGGGGAAAGGTGTCACTCCTATGAAAAAGTGTCACTCCTATGACACATTTTGGGAAAAGGTGCCAGTATTATAAAAAAGTGTCACTCCTCCTATGAATGAGTGGCACTCCTATGACACATTTTGGGAAAAGGTGTCACTTCTCCTATGAAAAAGTCTCTTTCCTGTGACACATTTTGGGAAAAGGTGTCATTCCTACTATGAAAAGGTGTTACTCCTATGAAAAAGTGTCACTCATATGAAAAAAGTGTCATTCCTCCTATGAAAAAGTGTTACTCCTCCTATGAACAGGTGCCACTTCTTTGACACATTAGGGGAAAAGGTGTCATTACTCCTATGAAAAGGTGACACTCCTTTGAAAAAGTGTTACTCCTTAACACATTTTGGCAGAAGCTGTCACTCCTCCTGTGAAAAAGTGTCACTCCTATAACACATTTTGACAGAACCTGTCACGCCTCCCGCATCCTATGAAAAATTGTCACTCCCATGACAAATTTTGGGAAAAAGTATTACTCCTTATGGAAAAGTGTCACTCCTATGACACATTTTGGGAAAAGTTGTCACTGCTCCTATGAAAAGGTGTCACTCCTATGAAAAAGTGTCACTCCTATAACACATTTTGGGAAAAAGTTTTACTCCTCCTATGAAAAGGTGTCACTCCTATGACACATTTTGGGAAAAGATGTCACTTCGCCTATCAAAAGTTGTCGCTCCTATGAAAAAGTGTCACTTTTATAACACGTTTTGGGAAAAGGTGTCACTCCTCCTATGAAAAGATGTCACTCCTATGAAAAAGTGTCATTCCTATAACACATTTTGGGAAAAGGTGTCAGGCCTCCTATGAAAAAGTGCTACTCCTATGACACATTTTGGAAAAAATGTTACTCCTATGAAAAGGTGTCACTCCTATGACACATTTTGGGAAAAGGTTTGACTCCTATGACACATTTTGGGAAAAATTGTTACTCCTTCTATGAAATGTTGTCACTCCTATGACACATTTTGGGAAAAAAGTGTTACTCTTATGAAAAGGTGTCACTCCTATGACACATTTTTGGAAAAGGTGTCACTCCTATTCCGCATTTTGGGAAAAGGTGTCACATCTATTTCACATTTTGGGAAAAGGTGTCACTCCTATCAAAAAGTGTCACTCCTATAACACATTTTGGGAATAGATGTCACTTCTCCTATGAAAAGATGTCTCTCCCATGAAAAAGTTTCACTCCTATAACACATTTTGGCAAAAGCTGTCACGCCTCCTATGAACAAGTATCACTCCTATGACACATTTTGTGAAAAAATGTTACTCCTATGAAAAGGTGTCACTCCTATGACACATTTTGGGAAAAGGTGTCACTCCCCCTATGATAAAGTGGCACTCATATGACACATTTTGGGAAAAGGTGTGACTCCTTCTATGAAAAAATGTCACTCCTGTGATACATTTTGGGAAAAGGTGTCATTCCTACTATGAAAAGGTGTCGCTCCTATGAAAAAGTGTCTCTCATATGAAAAAAGTGTCATTCCTCCTATGAAAAAGGGTTACTCCTCCTATGAAAAGGTGCCACTCCTATGACACATTAGGGGAAAAGGTGTCAATACTCCTATGAAAAGGTGTCACTCCTATGAAAAATTGTGAGTTAATTCCTATAACAGATTTTGGTAGAAGCTGTCACGCCTCCTATGAAAAAGTGTCTCTCCCATGACATATTTTAGGAAAAGGTGTCACTACTATGACACATTTTGGGAAAAGGTGTCACTCCTCCTATGAAAAATTGGCACTCCTATGACATATTTTGGGAAAAGGTGTCACTGTTCCTATTAAAAAGTGTCACTGCTATGAAAAACGAAGTAATGAACTTCGCGGTCGGCTAGGCTCCTATATTATATGGTAAAGGAATGTTGATTGATTGGGAGGTATGTGGTTGTACCTGACTGGTGGGAGCGATGGTCGGGGCTGTTACCATTTAAAAAATACAATTTTTTTAGGTTATAAAAAAAGTACTTTCTGAGCTTTCCCGCCACTGTCTGCCTGTGTAATGGAATTATTGAGAACCTCAAAATGTTTACGGTTTGGCAGAGTTGGGCTATTTGTTAGTGTGAACTGTCTGCCGGTAGAGATGGGTGATCCATCTACAGATGGCGCTACAAAAGAGTGGGTGTCAATGGAAGCATAACCTCAACATGACAATGAAAACATAACCTCAAACGTACGCCAATTTCCAGAAGTCATACTACTGTGAAAGACCCATGCTAAAAATTACCTCACTCACACGCCACTCGTCGATTTCTCTAAGCAGAACGAATCATTGGAGAGCGCACCCTTCGACGTTCATTTGGAATTCGAGGCGAAAGGCAATTTTCATTAGTGTACTACCTGATTTTGCACGATGACATTGTCCAGTACAATTTTCAGATCTCGCGTTGGAAGAAGTAGCCTGTGACTCGATCATTCAGGATGGAGTACGTAGTCGATATGCATGGCTTTAAGCGGCCAGTAAATCACTTCGTTCTCAAGGAGCTCGCCATACTTTCCCTAGACGATAAATCAGAACCTTTGGTGCTCATGTTTCGAGACCCGTATCCGTGGCTTCGGCTCACGGACAAGTACAGACGTGAAAATACCTAGTTGGAGCATTGCTATCACGGTCTTGCATGGAAATCTGGAGATGTTCTCTACACTGACGTGGGAAAAATCATTCGATATAGTCTGTATGATGCGACGCAGGTATTTGTTCAGGGTGAAATCAGGAAGGAGTGGTTGAGATGCTTCAAGGTCAAGGCTATCGACGTCATCGAGTACGGCTATCCGAGCTTTGACGAGCCTAAGAAGGTGGCGGCTGTTTGCACCAATCACAATGGAGCATACAAAGCTGCGTGTGCACTTCGCAATGTCAAACTGTTGAAAAATGTTTACTTCAAATACATACATATGGACTATGAATAAATAATGGATAGGTAATGCGCCTCACAGGTGAGGGCGACGATTGGGGCTCTACTATTATGTAGTACACATAGTTTATGCAGTATACATAGTATATGCAGTATATATAGTACATGCAGTATACATAATAAAAGTAGTACACATAGTATATGCTGCATACATAGTATATGCAATATATATAGTATATGTAGGGCATTCTTTGTATGTCATCTTAAAAGTTGCTGTATTACAATTAACGATGGTTATCTAAGGTTATCAACTCTGTCGGTAAGGTAGAATGGCCGATGAGATAGGGTTTGTATATAATATAGTGAGTGCAGTCGTGAAGAAACTCGTCTAAATTTCCAAGAATTTCGTACCTCTCCTCTATAGTGGGCATAGTATGCATGCTTTGTGTTATCGATACATCTATATATGGAGTAGATGCTGTGTTCCTGACATCATGGATCAAAATTCAAGTACAAACGCTAATATTCCTCTCTTTGAACAGGAGAAAAAAGAGGATTCAAAGTGGAAAAAATATTCTCAAAAGTATTCCACGAATACAAATTGTATGCCTGAACGTGACAAGTATAAAAGATTAAAATAAAAAAATCGGGTTATCAGCATATATGTTAAATGTAGGGCGTGGTAAGGTAGAGCATTCGGCCGGCAAGGTAGAGTTGGATTACCGACTGTTGACAAGGTAGACTGCTCTACCGGCAAGGTAGAGTTTGGTTTATCGACTGCTGGTAAGGTAGAGTTGGGTAAGTTTGCAGGGTGGACGGCTCTGCCGGTAAGGTAGCCTGCTATGCCGGTAGGATCACTCTTTCTATATGTAGACTGCTCTGTCGGTAAGGTAGAGATGGGTTACCAACTGTTGGTAAGGTAGACTGCTCGGCCGGTAAGTTAGCGGTGGGTTACCGACCGTGGGCAATGTAAAGTGCTGTGCTGGTAAGGTAGAGTCAGTGGTTATCGACTGCTAGTAAGGTAGATTTGGATTATCGACTGGTGAAAGGTGCGCGCCTCTGCCGGTAAGGTAGAGCGTTCTGCCGGTAAGGTAGAGTTGGGTCCTCCCTTATAATGCAGTCTGCTCAGTAGATCGTTCTACCTGTAAGGTAGAGTTGGGTTATTGCCCACCCTAATACTACAGTCTCCTCTGTTGATCGTTCTGCTGGTAAGGTAGAGTTGGGTTATTGCCCTCTCTGATAATACAGTCTGCTCTGTTGATAAGGTAGAGAATTCTGCCGCTAAGGTAGAGTGTCCGGCCAGTAAGGTAAAGTTGGGTTATTGCCCTCCCTGCAATACCGATCGCCGTCAAGATAGCGCCCTATCTTACCGACTCAGCGCCACGGGTGGGGGTAAGTGAGCTCAAACTCCCATAGCTCCTCTACTGGGATATAACTACCTTAAATGTGGCACTTTTGGCCCGGATGTGCAGAAAAATAGTATTGCGCATCAAAAGAGGGCTTTTGACGTTGTCTATATGCCTCTCAATTTGTATGTGGAGACTCCATCCATAACACAATATTAACCTTTAGAGGGCCGGGATTTCAAACATTTTGAAAGATCGTTATTTCTATTAAAAAAGTGATCTGAGGTCCATGTGCTAGAACCAAACTAAGGTCGGATGTTGGCGGGTCAGAGTATGACGCCGTACGGCGTCATGCCGGTCATCTGAAGGTTAATTAAATATTTAAATTACTAGCAAAATCCAAATGTGCTCCGCGCGTATACTCTTTTGTTTTTGAGGTTATGAATATATTCTTTACAGACCAATCAAACTCAATCTTTAAATGCTTCTCAACATCAGGCTTTCATTCTTTTAAGAGTAGAATTATAGCATAATGTACTTTAATTCTAATTATCTCAAAATTCGTTTAGTAAAAATAATATATTTTATTCCAGATTTATGTTATCAATATTTCCATCAAAAGCACAAGAACTGGTGTACGCTTTTCAATGGGATTGCATCCAGTAAATGTTCAGCGGCAAGAAGAAATTAATTTAGATATTCATTGTTGCTTGTTTTGTTCTTGTTCTATGTTCTTTCGCCATCAAAAATTATTTAAGTTAATTATAGGTTTAAGCCTATCGGTGTAAGATCACGCAGGGTCACCAAGTAAATAAAAAAGAAAAAAGTTTGAAATTCGTACTTTCATTACAGGCCCTTATGGGAGAAGTACCATTTTCAAGTATTAAAAAACTAACTTGTAAATAATTATTTATTATCTATAGTTTACAATAATGTATCGAAAAATGACGATCGACAAAAAATTTTGAAGAAATCTTTATTTCTAAAGTGAAAAACCGTACTTCCTGTGTATAAGACATACTCCCAGGGCTGTAGTACTTAGATCAATAGTGATGAATAACTTATTTATTTTTTATATTGTAGAATGATTAAATATAGATTAGAGTACTTATAACTTATTATTAACTATTAGTATTGCAATTTGATCGATTCTCTAAGTAAAAAGGCAATGCACCCTAAAAAACCCCATCATTGATACGGCCCAGCGTGCCGAAGCCACCTGAAGAAGTATAGAAAATTTTGTAATACAAAATAACACAGTATTGGCGCAGATATCAATAATTAAAGTTTTATTAACATGTCACTTCTACGTAAATACGTACGTACGAGCTTCCTTCTGATTTGGGTGTGTAACAGTTTGATTTTGAAAGAAGAATTTTTCTTTCAGTCTCGTCACTCTCTCGTCTTTGCGCTGTTAGGGTAGTTCCGGGACTTGAGATTTTACTTTTAAATTTTATTTTCTTTACTCATGATATTCAAAGGCCTTTGTGAAAAAAATAAATGGAGTATACGGTCATTTGCGCGAGATAAATTTCTTGGTTATGTGCTCTTCATTACATACTTATTTATACGTCCAGATTATCATCACGTTGCCTTTCCTTCTCATCCGTACTTATAGGTCACCAACTAAACGAATACCGCCTCCTTCGCGAGTACGTCGCGCGCTTGAGACGATGCAGATAGAGTGGCAGGAAAGACCCGCTCTCCCCTTTCTCAGCGTGACTGGGAACTTGACAGATGAAGCTGGAAGGCTTGCTGAGCCTACGACGCAGGTGATACAGAGTCAAGGTGGGCACCGAGGACATTGCGAGGTCCAGCGCATCCCTTATGACAATTTCGATTTATTTTCGCTGCTTATCCAACCTTTTAAGGACCAGTAAACCATGGCAAATCCACCCCGTTGCAAAAAATATACTCTGAAATTACTACTTTTACTATTTTTCGTAATATAACTGAATTTTCCAAACAACTTTCTGCCAGATTTTCTATAGAATCTCCTACAGATTTACCTACAGGGATTCCTGTCTAATTTCTACAAAATTTTTCCTGCTATTCCCTGCACGAATATCTGTCCAATTTACTGCAGGGTTCACTTCAGAATTTCCTGCACAATTTAATTAAGAATTTTAAGAGAAGTTTCTGCATAATTCCCTGTACAATTTCCTGAAAGTTTCGTACAGAATTTTATATATAATTTCTACCTAATATTATGCTAGATTTTATACAAAATTAAAGGCAGAATCTCCTACAGGATTTCCTACAGGATTTTCTACAGTATTTCCTGCAGGATTTTCTACAGGATTTAAATAGAGTTTATCGCGCGATTCCCTGCCCGATTTTCAGCAAGATTTTCTACAGACATTTTCTACAGAATTATTGGCAGGATTTAAATAGAATTTATTGTGCGATTCCCTGCCCAATTTTCAGCAAGATTTCCTACAGACATTTTCTACAGAATTATTTGTAGGATTTAATTCGGGATATCCTGTAGGATTTCCTGCAGAATTTTCTGCAGGATTAAAATAAAATTTATCGCGCTATTCCCTGCCCGATTTTCAGCAAGATTTCCTACAGACATTCTCTACAGAATTATTGGCAGGATATCCTGCAGGATTTTGTGTAGAATTTGAATAGAATTTATCGTGCGAATTTCTGCCCGATTTTTAGCAAAATTTTCCTACAGACATTTTTTACAAAATTATTTGCAGGATTTCCTGCAGGATTTTCTACAGGATTTAAATAGAATTTATCGCGCTATTCCCTGCCCGATTTTCAGCAAGATTTCCTACAGACATTTTCTACAGAATTATTTGTAGGATTTCATTCGGGATATCCTGTAGGATTTCCTGCAGGATTTTCTGCAGGATTAAAATAAAATTTATCGCGCTATTCCCTGCCCGATTTTCAGCAAGATTACCTACATACATTCTCTACAGAATTATTGGCAGGATTTCCTGCAGGATTTTCTACAGGATTTAAATAAAATTTATCGCGCTATTCCCTGCCCGATTTTCAGCAAGATTTCCTACAAACCTTTTCTACAGAATTATTTGTAGGATTTCATTCGGGATATCCTGTAGGATTTCCGGCAGGATTAAAATAAAATTTATCGCGCTGTTCCCTGCCCGATTTTCAGCAAGATTACCTACAGACATTCTCTACAGAATTATTGGCAGGATTTCCTGCAGGATTTTCTGCAGGATTTAAATAGAATTTATCGCGCTATTCTCTGCCCGATTTTCAGCAAGATTTCCAACAGACATTTTCTACAGAATTATTTGTAGGATTTCATTCGGGATATCCTGTAGGATTTCCTGCAGGATTATCTGCAGGATTTAAATAGAATTTATCGCGCGATTCCCTGCACGATTTTCAGCAAGATTTTCCTGCAGACATTATCTACAGAATTATTTGTTGAGTTTCCTGTAGAAAAACGTGCAAATACATGTAGAATTTTCTGCAGAAGTTCCTGTAGAATTTTCTGCACGATTGTCTACAGAAATTCCTAAAGGATTCCTATAGGATATCATGCAGAATTTTTTACAGGATTTTCTGCAGTATTTTTTCGTAAGGGTATTAAGGCAATTTGTCTCATATTATTAATCAGTTTTTCTAAATATCCATTATAGGTCGGTAATAATTCTGATTTTTTTACTGGTTCGCTAGACGGAATTCTAGCAGGACAGGCAAAAACTAGTTCATATGGTGTGAATTGATGGCTAGTATGTACACTAGTATTATGATGAAATTGTGCAAATCTAATAGTTCATCCAATTCATATTTCTTTGTAGAAAATTTTTTTAAATATTTACACAACGGGTGGTGTGCTCTTTCTAATGAAACATTAGATTGCGGCGAGAAAGCTGTAGTTTCAATTTTATCAAATTTAAATCTTTTAGCTATCTGTTTCATCATTTTACTCGTGAAATTTGCCCCTCTATCGGTTAGTACTATCTTTGGACATCCAAATATACATATAAATCTTTTTATAAAAGCATCTCAAAACCGATTCTGCTGTTTGATCTTTTAAACATACTAAAACTACAAATTTTGATAATTGATCCTTTATAGATAAAATATATCTATTATTATTTTTAGTAATGTTAAATGGTCCTACAATATCGATTGCGATTTTATCGAATGTTTTCCCCGGTGTATCTGTGATAAACATTGGTTGTTTAGTCTTTTTCCGCTTTAATTTATTTCTTTGACAATCTTCGCATTTTTTTATTCTATTTTGGATGTCTGATTTTAAGTTTTCCCAAAAATATTTTTCCTTAAGTCTATTGTATAATACATGTTAAAAATTTTATCCCTGTCTTCAATTTTTACATATTCAATATTATTTAAACATATTATTACCTTTATATTTGTATTGCTAAATATTTCTTTTAATATTTCCTCTATTTCTAACCAATTTATATTTAAAATTTCTATATCCCTAGCAATACTGTAAATACATATATTTTTAGTAACTAATAATTCTTTTATTAATTTACATGATACGGACGTATCTATGTATAACATGAATAGTTTTTTATTCTCTATATTTATTATATCTATATTATCTTTTGTAAGTGATAGTTTTGGTTTTATGTTTTTACTTTTGATTAATAATTCAGTATTTTTATGTAATGATTTTCCTTTTAAATTTATTAAATGAACAATGTTATCGTTTCTAAATTGTATAGAATTTTTAGAATAAATGATATTATTAATTTCCGGTATATTTTCTTTGTTTTCCTCAATTTTCTCTTCTTTTCTACCCGTAGTCATTTTTTTGTCATTTTTCCTAGGTCTGCCCCTTTTTCCTTTAATTTTCTGTCTATCTTCATTCATTACTTTGATTTTGTCATCGTTACTAAGAATTCTAGGTTGTTCGTTATTGTTATTTAATATTTTCTTATTTTGTGCTCTGGTAATAACAAATATGTCTACTGAATTCCTAGATAGAGCATCTGCATTTGCGTTCTGTTTTCCTGGTTTCTATACGATATCAAATTCATAATCTGATAGTTTTAGTCTCCATTTTTGGACTCTGGTATTATTATCAGCTGATCTTAACCATAACAGCGGTTTGTGATCAGTAACTATTGTGAATTTGTTTCCATATACGTAATTTTTAAACGTTTTTATGGCAAACATTATTGCCAATGCTTCCTTTTCATAGGTGTGATATTTAGTTTCCGCTTTATGTAGACTTCGTGATGCGTAAGCTATCGCTGGGTCTTTGCCAATTTTTCCCTGCGACAAAACTGCACCTAAAGCAGAATTCGAAGCATCTGTTGTAATAATGAATGGTTCATCAAAACGTGGATATTCTAAGATTGGTGCTGTGCATAATAATTCTTTAATTTCCTCAAAGGCTTTTTATGGTTTTTTTCCCAATGAAACTTCACATCTTATTCTAGCAATATATTTAAGGGTTTTGTTACTTTTGCGTAATTTTTTATAAATCTTCTATAGTAACCTGAAAGCCCTAGAAACTCTCTAATATTTTTAACATTTTTCGGTGTAGGAAATTTCTTTACTGCTTCTATTTTCTTTGGATCAGGTTTTATTCCGTGTTCACTAATAATGTGACCTAAATAACATACTTCTTTTCTAATGCTAAATTCGCTTCTCGTAATTTTTGTGCAACTGTATTGAATCTTTCGTTGGCTTCTGTCATAGTTTCGCTAAAAATAATTATATCGTCGATGAATACGAAGCATATCTTACCGATTAAATCGCCTAAGACTGTATTTAAAACTCTTTGAAATGTACGCGGTGAGTTTCTCAATCCGAAAGGTAATACTCGAAATTCAAAACGTCCCAATGGATTGATGCTAAATGCAGTTTTATGTATATCACTTGGTTTCATAGGAATTTGGTGAAATCCCGACTTTAAATCTATAACGTGATAAAACTTAGTTTTTCCCAATTGATCAAATATTTCTGTAATGTTTGGGAGTAAATATGGATCTGGAACTGTCTTTTCATTTAGTTTTCTGTAATCTATTACTAAACGCCATCGTTTTTTCCGTCTACTAACTGTTTTTTTGCTACAATCCATGCTGAAGCATTAGAAGCACTTTGAGTTTCGAACTAGGTCATTTGTTATTAATTTTTGAGTTTCCTCTATCGCGATTTCTTTTAATTTATGAGGTAAAGGAAATTGCTTTACGTATACGGGTTTATCATCTGTTAAATTTATTTCATTTTGTTCTACATTACATGATCCTAAACTGTCTCCCTCTAGCCAAAATATATCCTTATTTTTCAATACTAGATCCTTAATCATTGTTTTACTGTTTTAGGCAAGTTTTCGTAACATATTTTTTCTAATAATCTTTCTTCTCTATTATATTCTTTAAAATCTTGTACTGACTCATTTTTTCCTATAAAATTTATTGATCCCAAATTTAAAATTTCATTTTCATCTATGTTAAAGTCTTCTGCTATCTGAAAATCTTCAGGTAAATTGTCTATTTCATAAGATATAAAGCTATATTCTTTTTCATTTCCATAGAGTTTATTATAATCTTCTAAATCTATTTCAATCTTTTTATTCATTATTGTCAAAAATTGTTTATAATCTGTTGATTCGATTTCCTCAAAATCGATTGCTTGGTCATTATTTTCAAAAGCAATATTAATATTATTTATTAATGACTTAATATTATTTTCGTCATTTTCCAAAATTTCCTCATAATGTAAATCATTTATACTTTCCGGTAGAATTTCATTTAACATTTTTTTTTGTAAATCCTTTCCTTCTGCCTCTAATATTGGAATCGTATTTAAAATTTTCATAACGTCATCATATAATGTTATTTCTGAATTTATATTTACTTCATTTTTATTGATTAACTCAGGTTCATAAGATATTAAAAAAGATGATTTCTCCATTTCATCCTCAAATTGAAAATTTTCAGTTTTTTCGTTTATTTGTATTACTTGTTCGCAATTTTCATGAATTATGGGTATTAAGCTTTGTTTTTCGTCCGTATTTTCTAACATTTTCTTTAAAACTTCCTTCTGTTCTATTCTTATTCTTGATTTTAATTCTTTATCAGTTTTTTGTGGCTTTTCAGTTACTGTATTAAGATTATGATTTAATTTATGGGCTGCTTTCAGTTTGATTTTACTATGATTTATTTGTAAATAGCCGTCGTCTAGACTTAATTTTTGTTCAGTAAGAATTTTGATTCCTAAAATCCCGTCGTAAGGTAAACAAAAATTTGGTGGTGCTACATGGAAATCAATATTCAGTCCATTTATATTCATTTTAATTACTCCTAATGTTTCAATTGTTTTATCTGTAATACCAGATAAATCAATTTTCCTATTTTCTAAAATTATATTAGAAGGTATCTGATTTCCCTTGACAATATTTAACTGAGCCCCACTATCTACAAGTAAATTACGTTTTTTATTTGTGTAATGGTTTTCTATTTCGATATACTGCAGTGAGTTTTCTAATTTCAGAAAATACATTGCAATTTTGGTTGCTGCTATTATTTCTTGTGTTTTTTCATTTTCAATACTATTTATTTCAAAATCACTTAAGTTTATTTCGTTATTATTTATAATTTCTGATCTATTTATTGCCTTATTTTTCTCCATGTTTTCCGTAATATTCTTTAAATTCTTTGTAATCAATAAATCGATGTCCGTGTCTTTCCCTCCGTCGGTGATATCATCACTATTAAATGTACCTACTTTAATATCTGCGCTATCTTTGAGTGGTTTTTTGTTAATCCTTCTAGTCCACTCATTTCCAGAAGAATTTGTTAGTTTTCCGAAGTTTGTTGGTTAAATACTGATCGCGAAGCACATTCCTCAGTTATCTGATACGTGTTTTTACAAATCTTACAAAATTTATCTAATTTATTTTGTAGCATCTTGATTTCATGGCAATTGTTTATTTGATGTCCATTTTTATTGCAAAAAGAGCATTTAATTTATGCGGTCAGATTTTTTAATTTTCTACAACCTTCCAATGTATGCCCGGTGAAATTACAATATTCGCATTTTCTACCTTGTGTATTAAAGTTTCCTCAATAGTTACTATTTGAATTATTTGAGAAATTATGACCATTTTGATGATTTGTTCGGAAAAATCCGTTTCTATTTTTATCTCGATGTTCATAGGCTTTATTTGAAGGGTTGTAGTTGTTACTCTAGAATGTATTTTGTTGATTATTACTCCTTTTCCTACAAGTTTTTGCTGAATGTCCTGGCGTGTCGCATAATTGGCAAATTTCTTTATTCTGAGAGTTTTGTTGTCTATTTTGCATAATTAAAACTTTTACGCTCTCGCAATCCGCGGTTTTGTGACCTTCATCCGCACATATCGCACACCATATCGTTCCTTTGTTTATCGTGCAGTATTTCATTAAATGCCCGAGGTTGTTGCACCTCTTACACAATGCTGACGGGCAATTTTTAGCTGTGTGTGACGCGCTGCCACAGGCATCGCATATTTTCGTAATTCTTACCGAATTATTGCACATAAGCGGATCGTGTCCTCTTTCTTACATCTCCAACACAGCTCGTATTCTGTAATAGTAGGACATTGCGTAACCTCGTGCCCCATATTTTGGCAGTATTGACAATGATTACTCTGCATCTTATTTAACTTACACGCATCTATTGAGTGGCCTTCCGTACTACCCAATTTGCAAATTAATTTTATTACATGCGTAGCTGTTCTGCAATGATATGATACATGCTCCTTACGTTTACAATAGACACATGAAGTTTTCATGCAAAATAATGCTTCGTGATTTATTTTCTTACATAATTGGCAAAAAACTTGTTTAATTGTGTTTGGAATTGGAGTTACGAAATTAAACAATATGCTCGTAGTATCATTTCTTAAGCTATTTTGGTTTTTTAAGTTTGATTCTATTTCAATTGCTTTTCGTACTACGTTATCCATGTCTTGGTGTTCTCCGAGTTCGATTCTAATTTCTTGTTTTAATCCTTTTTTAAAACTACTGAGTATGTCGGTTTTTAATCCAGTTTTATATTCTGTTAAAATTTCTCCTGTTACATTAGGTTCTAATTTTTTTAATTCTATTATTTGTGTACCCAACACTCGTAATTTGTTTGCAAAACATAGTACATCTTTATCTGATTTTTGAATTTGTTGTGTTAGTTTTCCGTATAATGAATGTATATTATCCGTTGATGGATATATTTTACGTATTGTTTTAATAAAAGTTTCAATACTTTCAATTTCTACATTTGCTAATGCTTTATAAATTTCTCCTTTGAGCTTTATTTTGAGGATCTGTACTAGGTTCGATTCATCATTATTCGATATTATTCTTTTTGCTTGTTTTAATTTTTCTATATATTCCTCTAGTTGGATATTTTTCCCGTCAAAATCCGGTACTAATTTTGCAACTTCTTTAAGTGGTAATTTTAATGCTTGATTTGCCATTTCTGGTTCTAGATTTATTAAATCTTCGTTTATTTGAATTTCTGGCTGTTCGTTATTACTTGTATTATCTCTAGCTAAAATCAAACTTTGTTCATTAAAAAATCCTACTATATTCGTGCAGTCGTGTTGCATTCCGTTTTCTACATATATTGTTTCTTCAAAAAATGCTGGGCTCTGACTTGGTGTATTTGGTGTATGAAAATTTGTTGGTGATAATATATCCCGTTTTACTTCCGGAATAAAAAGATTATTTATTTTTTTATTTGATATAACTTGTTCTTGTGTGAGGTTTTTAATATTCTGATTTTTGTTTAAATTGACTGAATGTTGTGCATCTAGTTCGTTAGGGTCTATTTTTGAAGTTGATGGAATTGAAACTATTTCCTCATTTTCCTGTGTTTTTGGGTTAATGTAGATATCCGATAAAGTTCTATTTAATTGTGTATTTGGAGGTGATCTTGGTATTTTTGGTCTTCTTTCAAAAATGTTCGTTTGTTTATTTATATCCTCTACTTGCTTTTTTAGTTCTGGTTTGCGTTGTGTCGTCTGTCTGGTTATAATCCCTTTGTTTCCCTTATTTCCTATGTCTTTCTGATATGACATGACATATTACTCTCTTGCTTATGATATAATTAATATTTCTTTTTAAAATATGTTTTTATTATTAGTTCCACTATTTTTCTGTATATATTTTGTAATTGTTTATTTCACGATATAATTTATTTATTTATTTGTCACATTTATAAATTTTTTCCATTTGCTTAGTTTTTGGTGTTTTATCTTTTATTGTTTAAAATGTAATGTTTATTTATGGAATTATTATTTAATTGATCAATTTGTCCCTTTGTTTCCCTTATTTCCTTTGTCTTTCTGATATGACATGACATATTACTCTCTTGCTTATGATATATATATATTATATATTTTGTAATTGTTTATTTCACGATATAATTTATTTATTTATTTGTCACATTTATAAATTTTTTCCATTTGCTTAGTTTTTGGTGTTTTATCTTTTATTGTTTAAAATGTAATGTTTATTTATGGAATTATTATTTAATTGATCAATTTGTCCCTTTGTTTCCCTTATTTCCTATGTCTTTCTGATATGACATGACATATTACTCTCTTGCTTATGATATACTTAATATTTCTTTTTAAAATATGTTTTTATTATTAGTTCCACTATTTTTCTGTATATATTTTGTAATTGTTTATTTCACGATATAATTTATTTATTTATTTGTCACATTTATAAATTTTTTCCATTTGCTTAGTTTTTGGTGTTTTATCTTTTATTGTTTAAAATGTAATGTTTATTTATGGAATTATTATTTAATTGATCAATTTGTTTAATATTGTTATTCGTTTTCTTGAGCTGCGTTGATCATTATTCTATGTTTATTTTTCACGTGATGTATTTTCGATTTATGTGATCACTGTTCTTAATTTATTATTTGTCTTTACGATATTTTGTTTTATCTATTGTAGTATTTTCTTTTGGTTTTACTTTTATATCTTTTTATTATTGATTTTTTTTTTTAATTTCTTACTTGTATTAGACTGCTATTATTTTTGACGTAATATATCCTGATTTCACTCTGTAAATTTATCTTTTTCACTTGCTATTTCAGCTATAATTTGTTATATAATTTGTTGTTAAAAATTGTTTTCTTACTTCTTTGTTTCATTACTCCTTGTTGTCGTATCTTTTTTCGTTTGTAATATTTTTATTTTTCAATTTTCTAATCTGTGTTAGACTGTATTGGTATTTTGCGTAATATATTTTTGAAAAATGTCATTTGTTTTGTAGAAATTATTCTTATTTCCGTATTTATCATTTGTTGAATACTGGTTAATAACTCGACGAGCCGTACGCATTTATTTTCAGTAGTTTTGGTAATTCATGCTATAATGAATGGCCCCAACTACTTACTGCAAAATGTGAAGCTCGGACTTATTTTATGTTAGTTTATATAAGAATATTTCCCTCGTCTTTCAAGAGCTTATTTGATCGATTTGATTTAAAACGTTTAAAGTTTGATTTAGCTGATCTAACGAACTGTCGTTCGACTGTGTACCGGAACCACTGTTAAGTTCTGAAAAATAGTTATTTTATTCTTTTATTTCAAATAATCTAGTGAACTATAAAATGTTCGATTCGTACCGGAACCACTGTTACGTTCCGAAAAATAGTTATTTTATTTCTTTTATTTTAAATAGTCTAGTGAACTATAAAATGTTAGATTCGTACCGGAACCACTATTACGTTCCGAAAAATAGTTATTTTATTTCTTTTATTTTAAATAGTCTAGTGAACTAATGTTCGATCGGTACCGGAACCACTGTTAAGTTCCGGAGAAAAGTTATTTTTATTCTTTAATTTGAAATAGTCTAGTGAACGATTGTTCGATCGGTACCGGAACCACTGTTAAGTCTTGAATGTCGAGGAATTTACTCTTATAATTGAGTGTCAGTTATATTTTGGCTTATTTACCTTTTTTCCTGTTGGTGTAGGTTCTCGAAATGAATAGATTGATGGTTCAATAATTGCACTATTTATTCGTTTATAAAATTAACAATAAATTGATATAGCGTAACAAAATAATTATATTCGATCTGTTCGATTAATATGAGTAATATATGCGTTGCTTGCGCGGATAATTAATACCGATAGATTACTGATTTTATAGATATAAGTCTTTTCTCGTAGTCTGTCATAGGCTCGAATTGGCCTGTATAATAATAATCGCTTCTCCTCTTGTCGGCTGGAGTGATACGGAGCTCGCGACTTTTGCACGATTACTGATTTGTGTGTTGAGAGTCGCCGTATTTATTAAGCGGTTAATTTGGGTTAAAGATGATTTTGACGCTGAGTCAAAATCATCTTTTTAAAAAAATTTATTAAACATTTAAATATCATCATTTCGAATTCACATTTAAAATTGCTGATTCTAAACAAAGTTGCGATGAGCGGTTGGTTTCACAAGGTCAGTGGCTCGCTACGTCACGCTGGCTGTTGCGTAGCCGAAATTGCTGTACTGTTAAAATTCGCACTCGCATCGTATTGTGAGTCAAAGAAAATGAATATTGGAATTTAATAACGTCACAGACATATCAGATTATAATTTGTCTTGCCCCATCGTGATGCCGCTTGCGTTGGAATGCAACGTTGTCAAAATTCGCATGTACGACATTTGTATGTCAGAAAATTACTGGTGATAAATATGCATTTTTAAATTGAATTTAGAGATACGTCACAGACGTAACAACACATTTATCGAAATTATGATTTGTTTGTTCATAAAATCATTGTTTTTACGATAAGAATTGTTGACTACAATAATGTGCTTTGTTTACTAAACATTTGCTGGCCTTATTCTATATAAACCACTGCGAACCTTTTTTGTCAAAATCATGTTCAGCATCTCCAGGTACATATTTATCGAAATTAGGGTTTGTTTATAAAATAATGGTTTTTCGATAAAAATTGTTTTTATGAGAAACATTATGGAATACACTAAAAAAACTCCGTCCCTTCGATTAGGCACTACTGTTGTCCCGTAGCAGTACTGCTAATTTCCCCCCTGGCGGCGCATGTGCTATATAAAATAACTTAATTTGGAGTTGTTTTTTTTTCAATTGGGGCCAAAACTGTGGGACATGATGTATCGAATCGAGAGATTATATTCTCGTCTCGGTTTGTGCATTGTCCATGCCGCAACTTTTTCAGTGTATAATACTGTACTTCAATAAACATTCGATGCCCATAATTAACTACAATAATGTACTTTACTATTCTATACAATCGACTTCGTAAAATTGTTTGTCAAAATCCTGTTCAGCCCCTCCCCCCAGGGACACTGATCGAGTTTTTTATTTTTTTGCTAGTAAAATAATTGTATTTATAGTAATTTTGTATTATAAATTAACGTATTACAGTCAGCAAAATTTATATTCAAATATTCCACTTTATGTTCACTAATTTTTTTGAGACTTTGCTTACAGCGCCATCTTACGTTAACACTCTGAATATATCTTTTTCATATAATTTCGTCTGCTTCTCAGTAAATATATGTAAACTTCTGATTTTTTGAATTTCAGCTTTGTTTCAATTTTTTTCTTGTGGTAAAGTACTTTAAATTATACTACGTAACAATAAGATTGTGCGTCAACTTCGGTTTTTCATTATATGATTCTTGTTTTTTCATGTAAAGTATAATAAGATGTCCGAGAGAGGTTATAGTATGGATGTGTACTTCTGATTTTTCAAATTTCAGCTTTGTTTCAAGTTTTTTCTTTTGGTAAAGTATTTTAAATTATTCTACGGAAGAATAAAATTGTGCGTCAACTTCGCTATTTCATCGTAAGATTCTTGTTTGCTCAAGTAAAGTGTAATAATGACGTCCGAACCAGGCGACAGTGTGTAGGTGTACTTCTGATTTTTCAAATTTCGGCTTTGTTTGACATTTTCTCTCGGGGTTATAAACTGTAAACCATTCTATGGGAGCATAAGATTGTGCGTCAACTCTGTTTTTGCATTATACAGTCTTTGTTTATTCATATAAAGTGTAAAAAGACATTCGTGCTAGATATTTCTGCGTGTGTCGGCAATGTAGGGAGTTATGTCGGTATAAGGCATCCCCTTAATGATTGTTAGGATGAAGTTTTTAGACAAAAGTAACTAGAAATTTAATTTTTAGTGTAAGTATACATGTAAAATTTTTGCTTGATAATATCTACACTAGGTAATATTTTATTTTTCTTTTAGATTAGAAAAAAGTTAATTTTTAGTTAGTTCTTAAACGAGTGTGCGTGTGTATCTACTAAAGTTAATGAAATAATGCTAATTAATAACATATATTTGGTTTCAGGCAGAAAATGTAACTTTCCCTTTTTTCGGAGCATTGTAATTAAACTCTCATTAATTTTGTTTTGAATGTTCTTGCAAATTCCATGAAAATGCCTACTTGTATGTTGTGCGCTTTCAAGTTCAAAAATATATCACAGTATATTGAAGATACAAAATTTCACAATAGTATATTAGGTGTAAACATAACATGCATATATATAAAACATTTAAAATCACGTCTAAAAACTATGCGTCATTTAAACAGCATCTCTTTCGTTGTCAGTGTAAAAATAAGTCTTGCCAATTTTCAAATTGTAATTATAAGAAAAAATGTCGTTCAAAATTTTTGAAGAGGCATCATGATGAACACGATCGAAATATAGATAGTTACATTCGTTGTAACTATTGTGCATCAGAAAAATTTTTCATACTATTAATCATTATAGTACACCTATCGAGAAATCATAGATATAATAATAGAAACACTGATATATTAACTGAGAATTCACAATTATCATTGTGACATGTAAATGAAACTGAATTTATTGCTGATGATAATTTGATTGAACCAATTGTTACACATAACAGAGTAGAGTCTGCTGAACAATCATCAAGCAATATTTGTTTTTAAGATGGATCAAATGTTTTCCCTAATATGTACTTGACTTTATCAATATATCGTTTTGTAACGGAACCAATCATTCAAGATGTTGTGGATGGTGTGAACTCCACATTTAAAACGTGCAGTGATCGGTTTAAAACGTCTTTACTTGACTTCAATTTATCTGAACACGTAAAAGAAAATGTTTTAACTGCGTTTGCTCACTCTTTCAATACTTTTAGCGATACACATGATCCAAATAAGGGATGATTGGGTAATACATATAATCCAAACTTATATTTTAAAAACAATGCGAACTATGTTAATCCTGTACGTATTGCAATCTGTGATCACGGCAGAGAAACGCCATTTTATTTTAATTACGTTCCGGTATTAAAAACATTGAAAGTCATGCTAAATAACAACAATATTTCAAAATATTGCACGGAATTTCCTTCAGTTTCCAGTTTAAATGGCAATTTCGACATTCAAAGCGGATGTAGAGTAAAAAATTCAGATTTTTTTATGCAGCCATATATATTACAAGTAGTTCTTTGTCAACATGGTTTTGAAGTTTGTAATCCACTAGGATCTGCTAAGTCAAAATTTAAAATGGTAGGGATTTACATGATATTACTTAATCATCTGCCTTATTTACGATCCAAAGAAAATAATATAAAGTTAGTTACTTTGTGTAAAGAAAAACTGATTTCACGAGATGTTGGACCGAAATTTTGTAAGTTTTGATAGAGGATCTCAAAAAATTGTAAACTGAAGGAATAAAAAATAATGGTGTAACGTTTAGAGGTAGTGTAGTGGTTATACTGGGCGATAATCTGGGCAGTCATCAAATAGGTGGATTCATTAAATGTTTCAGCACTCCAAAGCAGTGTTATAGTTACAGCGATCAGACGATGGCAGCCTTTCGAAAAAATCCTTTTGAAAAAAAAAACCGTTAAGAACTATTGAAGAATATAATCAAAATAGCGTTGGAAGCAATGAGATAAAAGAAATAGTAAATGGCCTAAAATGTAATTTATTACTTAATAATTTAGATCCTTTTCACGTTAGTAGCCCGGATCTTCCATCATGTGCTGCTCATGATATACTCGAGGGAGTTGTGGCTTATGACTTGTGGCAAGCCATTAAATATTTCATAGGAAAAAAATGGTTTAAACCTGCATTATTTAATTATCCCATAAATAATGTATATTTGTCAAATGAAAACTCTCAATTTATTCCACATTTTAATTTAAACAGTATTACATATAGACTAACTGAGTTGGCGATTCAAATAAAAAAATTGTTGATGATATTACCGGTTGCTATTAATGACTCAATTCAAGATTTTGATGACGATGTTTGGAAAATGATACTTAAATTACGCGAATTATCTAATAGTACATTACGATACATGTGCCTTAAGTAGCCCATTATTGCACGGCGTGAAGTTAGGGCCCGAGCGCAGCGAGGATCCTATCACGCCGTGTAATGGGCTACTTAAGACTCTAGTATCGTACAATATTTTACAGCATAGCCTAACCTAAGCCCGCTGTCACGCCTATCCGTGCGCTAAGCAATCCTTTTTTGCACCGTGAGGTTAGCACACGAGCGTAGCGAGTGCGATATACACGGTGTAATAATGGGCTACTTATCACACGGATAGGCGTGACTTAAGTGCGGGCTTAGGTCACACTGTGCTATAATATTATTTTTGCTCCTGCATTATCAGACAGTTAGTTGATATTTTTACGAAGTATTACGAATGAGTACATTGAACTGCGGATAAAATGTTTTCCAAATGTTCGCTTACGTGCCAAACATCACTATATGATGCACTATGCATATTTAATAGAAATTTTCGGACCACTAAAACATCTTTGGACGTTGCGCAGCGAAAGTAAACACAAGTACTTTAAAAAACTATTTCAGCTATTGCAAAATTTTAAAATTCTTACTCAGACTTACTGAAAAGCATGAATTACTGCTATCTTCTTTTCAAAATCAGTATAGTTCTGTATTAGACACTACAAATTTATAAAAATATGTAACACACGAATGTGATACAAATATTGTTTTAGCAATCAATGAATATTTTATTGACAGGGTAGACAAAGTAAAATGCATATCTAAAACAATTACGTTTCACGAAATTTCATATCGTAAAGATATAATCATTTGCGTTGGAGGGAATGTTTATGATAATTTTAAAATATGTTATATACAATTCATTGTTATACATGATAATTGCGAAATTTATTTTGTTGCAAATACGAAAGAGATCTTATATTGCTCTGAACTTGGAATATATGAAATTGTAAGCTATTCGGGTAGCGTGAACATTCGAACTCCTTATGTCTTTCCATTCTCCTGTTTACTCTCTCCCCATCCACGTATATAATCAAGCGTCAAATCTGTACCAGTCTTTCTTACAAAATATGCGATGTACGAGCCAGATTTCTAATAATTTTGTAAGTATCACTACCAGTAAGATTAGTGGCAAATACATTTATCTTATTTAAAAATTTAATGCAAGTGTTTTAGATTACGACACATAAAATATTATTACGTTCTTAACGAATTAACATGGTTCATAAGTACATTAAATTTGTTAAACGTTATTAAATTCTTGAGCAAATAAATATTTGATTGATCGTTCTGCGATAATATAGTAATAATTTGACAATATATTATCAAATTAAAAATATTAAAATATTTTAGCTTCTAAGCTTCGGATTTATATAAAAAATAAAAATAAAAAATAAAAATATTTTAGCTTATAAGTTTTCGACTGATATAAATGAAATTTTCTTTTAACACGTAACGAATTGTTATTTTAATGTTATTTTAAATTTTATAAATTTTCTATTTTTCAGATGGCACTTTAAATTTAATCAAAATTTGGGATGTCTCCCGAAAAGTAACTACTGTTGTACTTCCAGATCCTCATAATATAGTAGATTTATTTAGTGTACCTGTGTGCAAGGGTGCGTGTGTACGTCTGTTCGTGTGTGGGCGCGTACGCGTGCGTGTGTGCGTGCGTATGCGTGGTGTGTGTAAGTGTGTGTATGTGTGTGTCTGTGTGTATGCGTGAGTGCATGTGCGTGTGGGTGTTGGTGTGGGTGTGTGTGGGTATGTGTGTGTGCATGCGTGCGTGCGTGTGTGCGTGCGTGCGTGTGTGCGTGTGTGTGCGCGCGTGCGTGCGTGTGTGTGTGCGTGTGTGTGTGCGTGTGTGTGCGTGCGTGCGTGTGTGTGTGTGTGTGCGTGTGGGTGTGTGTGTGTGTGTGCACGCGCACGCTGATATCTCATGATCATCTCGACCAATTTGAACCAGACAGCTTACACATTTTGTTTTTGTTAAAATCGATTTTTTCTTAAAGCGAATTTTCTATTTTACGAAATTTTATTTTTCGATGTTTTTAATATTTATGAACTAATATTGATTATATATTATGAATCCACTCTATGCAGGATAAGTTCCTCTACAATTTAGAAAAAAAGTGCCGCCAGCTTTATTTAGTCGCAAGTTATTGATGAAAACGTAATTTTTTGTAAATAGGTTACATACCAAAAATAAGAACGATATTGATGTGAATATTGCTTGTGTACATGATCCGTTCGAGGATCTTCCCCGCGGAGTCGAGCAAGCAGAGGGGACGATATGCTGATGGTTCGTCGGGCGGCTTGTTTCCTTTTAGGAGAAGGACCAGCCTCTGCGTTTTCCATTTGGCAGGAAAGTAACCTTCTTGTAGGCATCTGTTGTACATGTGAAGAAACATATCCGGTGCTATACTTATTGCCTTTTTTAAGGCAATGTTCGGGATGCCATCCGGTCCAGGGGCCTTCTTGTTTCCCAGTCTAGAGCACGTAATCTTCAGCTCTTCCAGTGTTATCGGTGGTATTGGTTCCTCCGTGTTAAGGTCACCGATATGCAGGTCCGGTTGCTGTGGGAAGAGGTTTGTGACAATCTTCTCCAGCAGGACCGGGCATGTGGGTGAAGACAGTGGTTGTGGTTTCACTCTTTTCATCACCACTTTGTATGGTCTACCCCATGGGTCGCTTTCTACTTCATCAACCAGCTCTTTCCAGCAATTTGCCTTGCAACTTTTGATTGATTTGACCAATTTAAGTCGTGCTGCTTTGTAAGATTCCTGGAGATCTTTGTAGTTTGATCTTTTTCTGGCTCGCGTTGCTTTTCTTCTTGCACGGATGCTTTCCTGTCGACTTTTGGCAATATCATTGTTCCACCAGTACATGGGCTGATGGTCGTTGTGGGGGCGCTTTCGTTGCATCGTGGCGTCACATGCAAAGGTAACTCTGCGCATTGCTTCTTCTACCTCCTCTTGCACGCTGTTTGCAGCATAGGTTCGCTATTGAATGCTTCTTGGAACAGTTCCACATCAAATTTGTTCGCATTCCATCCTCTGAAGATCGCCCTCTTAGATGGGGGTCCCTTTTTGGCTTTTGTGCTCAGCACTGACCAGCTGATGAGCCGATGGTCGCTCGCGTTGAGCATGTCGTGCACCGTCCAGTCGCTTCCTACTCTTGCCAAGCTAGGGCTGACCAGAGTCAGGTCGATTATCGAGCTTCCAGTGTCCCTCTCGAAGGTGGGCAGGGTCCCGGTGTTCAGAAGGGTCAAGTCCAAGCATGCCATTGCCAGTAGAAGCTCGGTTCCTCTATCGTTCGTTTTCTTGCTGCCCCATTCGACTGCCCAGGCCACTTCGAAATTCTTTGTAGGGGTAGATTTTGTATACCAATCGAGTGAGTTCTTTGGGCAAAAGGATTGATCCATAAATTTCGAAGATATTTGAGGTTAAAATTTTTTTCAATTTTTTTTTAAATCGTAATTTCTCAAGAACGGCTCTATGTATCTAAATGGGATGGGTGGTATTCGAAAGAGAATTAAATTACCTATATTATCTAACAAAAATTAATTCTCTAGCTATCACAGTTCTTTTGTTATTAACAAAAACGTAAAAATTGAAAAATGAAAAAAAATGAGTTTTATATGTTCAACTATTACAAAAGTAAAATTGTCTTATTCGCTTCAAAATTCATTGTAGAGGTATATTATTGATAGTTCTCGGATGAGTTCTTTTGGCAAAGTGATTGGTTCATAAATTTCAGAGATATTCGTAGTTAAAATTTTTCTAGACATTTTTAAAATCTATTTCTTGAGGATTAATTTATAATTTTTTTTTAATTTAGTGTATAATTAAATTTAATTTAATTTATAAAAAGATAATTTTAGTTTATAATATCTTTGAAAATTATGAACCAATCATTTTGCCAAAAAAACTCTGCCGAGAACTATCAATAATATACCTGTACAATGAATTTTGAAGCGAATAAGACAATTTTACTATCGTAATAGTTGAACACCCAAAACTCATTTTTTTTTTAATTTTTAAATTTTTACATTTCTGTTAATAACAAAAGAACCGTGATAGCTAGAAAATTAATTTTTTTTTTGAAAATATAGGTAATTTAATTATGTTTCAAATGCTATAAATTACATTCAAATACATAGAGCTCTAAATATCAGTTGCAAATTTATAGGCAATTGTGATATATATTTTATGTATGTGAAATTTTGTGGAAATGTATAATCTATAAAAATTTGAATAAATTATGTTGGAGTTTTATTATTTCTGTCTTTCTGAAGTATTAAATTTAAAATATCGGAATTAAAAATTAATTAAAGGAATCAGTAAATTAAGTTTGAGGAAGCTACGTGCCAATGAATTGGCAGCGGTTTTTAATTTGGCGGAGATGTAGAGTGTATATTATTTATTATATGCGTTTTTAGAGTAAAAGAATTCGGTTATTAATTCCAGAGATATTCGAGGTTAAAACTGATTTAGCTTTCTTTTCAAATCGTAATTTTTTGGATATATCTATACTAGAAAATGGAAATAACACGTGCTATGCGTGCGTGTTGTTCACTTGCTTTTGTTTTTTATTGAGGGTAATTTAGAGCGCGATCAAGTTTTAACCACTTATTATACTCATTGAAGAATATATTTGGTTGAAATTTTAAAAGATTATCTTTATTTTTTACTCAAAATATCGAAATTTTTTGTATAGAACATTGATTGGGAAAAAGTTTGCATTTTACTTGCAGAATATGCCAGTATTTTTGTTGTAACCTTTTTGGAAAGTCTCTTGACTGATTGACTTCATTGGTGACTTTATAATAAACATTCATATGTGTAATAAACGAATATATGTAATACAGAGTTTGGTAATTTGTTTGAATTTATTTTTAAGTTTCCAAAATATTATGGATTTTAAATATTACCCAAAGTTGAAGGTGCACCATAAAAAAACCGCTGCCAATTCTTTGGCACTTAGCTTCCTCAAAATAATTTATCGATTCTTTTTATTAAATTGAAATTATAATAATAAATTTTTCACAAAAAAAAATAAAAAATTTTCTAAATTAAATTATCTCAAATTTATGACTTTTAATACATTTTCATATTTATATAATATTTTTTTTTAAGATTGTATTAATATAATTTTTTAATTTTATCTTATTGAAGAAGAAACTATTTTGTTATTAATAATTGATGATTTTAATATTTTTGTATGAAAAAGACGATTATATGAAAAAAAAAAAATTTTAACATCAAATATCTTTAGTCGTAATGGACCGATATTTTTTGGTAACTAACTCGTTTCGAAGATATAAAATCGTAGCCGTACTGATTAGCGCCTTCTCACATCTCTGATGGACTTGCCACAAATGACCCGTGCCGTGTCGTGCCGTGTCGTGTCGTGCCGTGCCGTGCCGTGCGCTTTTGAAAAATGAGTGTGCCGTCTACCAACATTATTGCGTCCGTGCTCCAAGCAACACTCTAAATTTTAACCAAATATAGTCTTCAATGAGGATTATAAGTGATTAAAATTTTAGGTCGATAAATCAACAATTCTCTGAAAAAACGCGATTCGGAAATTAAAAAAAAAATTTTAGCCTCAAATATCTTTAATCGTAATTGACCGATTTTTTTGGCAACAAACTCGGTTCGATGATATGAAAAAGCTATCTCTCTGCCAAATTTCAAGACGATTGGTTGACTTTTACTCCTGGTAACGTATCTGAAAGAAAATTCCCTTGTTTTCAAAAATATTTTATTTCTCGGAAACAAATGAAGATAATCACTTGAAATTTTAACCGAATATAGTCTTCAATGAGTGTCATAAGTGGTTAAAATTTCAAGTCGATAAATAAAATATTTTTTGAGAAATTAATTTTTGAAATATAAAAATATTTTCCTTAATAACAAATGGCAGAGTAAAGATAATTCAACTTTTAAAAAAAGAAATTGTAGGTAATTTGAAGACCTTTCAAAAACAGTTTACTTTATTATGTAATAATGGTTGTATGATATGAAAAAATCAAAAAAACTAAAAATTCAAAATCGTTTTTTGGTTATAAAACAAAAGAAAAACAATAAAATGAAAAAATAGGTTAAGCTATCTTTATTCTATGTCCAAACGAAGAGAATAAGTCCTCATCGATGAAAATCGGTCAATTGGTTCAAAAGTTATAGCCGACACACACACACACACACACGCACACACACACACACGCACACACACACACACGCACACACACGCACGCACGCACGCACACACATACAGACACGAAAATTTTTTTTTCTCAAAAACATCGGATATTGGTGCCAAAAGTCTTAAAAAATGTTTTTAAACATTTTTGTTCCAAATATTTTGTTCACCATTACAAAGCTTCCTCTTTCAGGAAGTAATAATTCTGCTACTTTTTTTGTGAAAATCATCAGATGATTCGGAAACGTGATGTAGAGACAAATCAATATAATCGGAGCGCTTGTATGTACGAAAGCATCGGAAATTTTTGTGTGACTGCATACTGAAACTTAACATGAAAATTGTACATATAAATATAGATTTTTATAGGTATTTAATTTATTAGCATTTTCCACGCTACCATTGAGGTATTGCTATTAGCGCGTTGGACTTTTTTTAATTTATTCTCATGAAATACATGAAAATATTTCTTTTACTAGATCAGAATTCTATGGCATGGTAAAATTATTGAATTAGTCGAATAATAAAATATGCACTTTAGAGAGATGAATCCGTGGAGTCCGTCGCATGTAACCCTACTAAATAGATGACTATGATTACATAAAAGATATTTTCGATAAAAATGTATTCAATGATTATAATACAAATGAAAATTTATTCGGTAATGAGATCACGACTCCTTTAGTCAAGCATATAAAAGAATATCAAATATTTACAATAGAATTTCATCGTGTAGAGACACCATTTATTATTGGAATATGGATATTTTTTGCCAGTGTAGCTAAAATAGGTAAGAAAGATTTAACTAAAGTATTATTAAATATATTCTACTACAATTGTAGATACCTAAATTTCAAATAATCTTTCTAATATAATTTATACAGGGCAGGCAGATTAAGCCAAACAAGAGCATAGATATATAGAGTAACATTTTCAAGAAAAAATTGTCTCATAAACTTAATACAAAATTTCTAGCAGGTCGTATGATGGAATATGATTATCATAATTCACACTATATGATCAATTATCGATTTTTGAAATTTTATTAGACTAATCATATCTGCTTATAAAAAAGATGAATTTTCACGAGAGTAAAATGCTTGGAATACACTTACATATCACAAGTATTTTGAATATAAATATATTTTGTACACGCAATAGCGGTGAGGATAACTTGGTCCAAAAGTATTTCTATAATGCGAGTGTGTACCCGATCTTTATCTCTTTAAAGATCCAAAATAAAAATGAAATATATTCCAAAATTATTTTATTATAATACATCCTCATGAAATTATGGTCTCACAATTCTTTGTGTTTATTTGTTTTTGTATATCCGTAGACAAAATTTCAGGTTTTTAGACGCTTCGTAAGGACTCCTGTTTTACAACTATTATTTTTAAGGTATTCTCGTGTATGAACATGCAGACACTCAAAAATAGCACGTGTATAAAGTATGATTGATAATTTTTGAAATATAAAAATATTTTCCTTAATAACAAATGGCAGAGTAAAGATAATTCAACTTTAAAAAAAAGAAATTGTAGGTAATTTGAAGACCTTTCAAAAACAGTTTCCTATTTTATGTAATAATGGCTGTATGATATGAAAAAATCAAAAAAACTAAAAATTCAAAATCGTTTTTTGGTTATAAAACAAAAGAAAAACAATAAAATGAAAAAATAGGTTAAGCTATCTCTATTCTATGTCCAAACGAAGAGAATAAGTCCTCATCGATGAAAATCGGTCAATTGGTTCAAAAGTTATAGCCGACACACACACACACACACACACACACGCACGCACACACACACATACACACACACACACACACACACGCACGCACGCACGCACACACATACAGACATGAAAATTTTTTTTCTCAAAAACATCGGATATTGGTGCCAAAAGTCTTAAAAAATGTTTTTAAACATTTTTGTTCCAAAAATTTTGTTCACCATTACAAAGCTTCCTCTTTCAGGAAGCAATAATTCTGCTACTTTTTTTGTGAAAATCATCAGATGATTCGGAAACGTGATGTAGAGACAAATCAATATAATCGGAGCGCTTGTATGTACGAAAGCATCGGAAATTTTTGTGTGACTGCATACTGAAACTTAACATGAAAATTGTACATATAAATATAGATTTTTATAGGTATTTAATTTATTAGCATTTTCCACGCTACCATTGAGGTATTGCTATTAGCGCGTTGGACTTTTTTTAATTTATTCTCATGAAATACATGAAAATATTTCTTTTACTAGATCAGAATTCTATGACATGGTAAAATTATTGAATTAGTCGAATAATAAAATATGCACTTTAGAGAGATGAATCCGTGGAGTCCGTCGCATGTAGCCCTACTAAACCACGGGAGTTGTTCCTCCTTTCCTCAACCATTACAGAAAGTATTTAAAAATAAATACTCTCTGCAAAGGCAACTCCGAACCTATTTCCTTCCTCTGCCAGTTAAGTATTCATGCAATAGAATAATCGTTATAATATCTACTTTTATATGGAATATATATATATATATATATATATATATCAAGTAAAAATTAACAGACATGTATTACAATTTATTGAATTGAATGAGCATATAGTAATAATCATAATAATTATCACGCAATTATTACATATGATAAAATCATGTCATCTAATCATACTACATACTCGCCGTATAAATTATTATGATTATTATTAAATTATATATTGTATATTAATACTTTCTAATGAAAAGCTTCTTATTTATATGAAGAATTTAGAAACAACCGAGAATTTAGATTACCAACAATGTAAACACTAATTTTTCAACAATTACCTTGTGTTTGGAAAATGGGAATTAACATAACGACAATTTTATAATCAATATTAAAGAATAATAGAATATAAATAAACAATTTCATAAGTTCACAATCGTTTTAGTTACAGAATAATTTAATTAGTTTTGAATTTATTATATCGGGGTGACTTATTATTGTGAGTACCTTTGTCTCTGACAAATATAATGAAATACTTAAATTTTATTGTATATACATATTTTATATCATTTAAATTTAGTTAAAGAATATTTCTAAAAATATTATATACAGATATTTAAAACAGTTTAGCAATTTCCTTTAACTTATTCGAATTTTGAAAATATTAGTGATTTAATATATGCATAAATCTAATTATTTGGGTGTTTTATTATTGTGTGTCCCATTGCCTCTCATAAAGGTAACGAAATACTTTAAATTTATAATATATACATATTTGATATAATTTTCTTTTAGTTGGTGACTTTTTTATGAAAATATGCTATCCGTATATTCAATACATTTTGGAATAATCGTTTTAAGATATTTTCGAATTTTGTAAATATTAATTACTTAATTTATAATATCTGGGTGTTTTATTATTGTGAGTCCCCTTGCCTCTCACAAAGTTAACAAAAAATGATTCCGGTTTTACTATTTACATATTTAAAGTCATTGTAATATAGTTAATGAATTTTTTATAAAAATATTATACACTTTTATTATAGTTAGTCCCATTGCTCCTTACAAAGGTAAAGAAATAATTTAAATTTAAAATATAAATATTTGATATTAGATATAATTTAATTAGTTTTTAATTTATTATATCGGGGTGACTTATTATTGTGAGTCCCCTTGCCTCTCACTATTTTGAAAAAATTGATTTATAAAAATATCGGGTTGTCGCACGAGAAAAAGAGTAACAAGAATGAATTTTCGAAAAATATATATTAATTTATTACGAATGTTCATCAAGAAAATAGGGTATGATACAATTAATTACTGTTATAAAAAATTAAAAAAAAAATGAATAAATACATTATTTTGAGGAAGTAAGTGCCAATGTATTGGCAGCGGTTTTTTTTCGTTATTCAGAATTTGAAATACTAGAAATCTCTAAATTTTTATGTTTTCTTTATGGATTCTTTTTGGAGAATAAAGATAATTTTCAAATAGAAGTGATTTTCTTTCCCGCTGCATAACTAGAGAAAAAGTGGATTGATCACTTTGGAAATTTTTTTTAGGGTAGAGTTTAGTAATTTTTTAAGGTAGAGATACCTGTCGGATGAATTTTTTGGCCAAAAGGATTGGTCTATAAATTTCAGCGATATTTTAAGTTAAAATTTTTGTAATCTTTCGTTCATAATTTCTGTTCATAAGGACGTCATAATGTATCAGTTTGAAATTTATAGATAATTTTGTATGTGATATAGGCAATATCACCATTATGTCTATATTAACGCATTTTGACGATTTTAAAATTTTTTTGCTTCGATTTCCAATTCTTAAAGCACATAATATTCTCATTGCATTTATACATAGATCGTGAAAACTCAAATTTAATTATTTGCTTTATATAATAATTTATCGCACTTTTAATGTTCAAAACTAACTTTTGAATGGAATGTTGCGGGTCATAGAACCTTAAGCAACTATGGATGCTGTAGAAGGATTAATGGCGAAAATCATCCCGCATATTAAAGTTATTTTTTCATAAATTAAATTTTCAAACTGGATTAATTTAACAATTTTAATGTTTATCCACGATTTATTAATTGGTTAATAGATTAATTGATTAATGTACAAAAAAGGTTATGCATACTTATCTATGTGTTAATTGATTCCACTTCTTTCTATTGTATGATTTCGATTTTGAGAAAATTGCTTTTAAATTGAGTAATATTACAATGGGATGGGTTGTGGAGAGATTTAGTAGATAAATTAAAATTATTATCCTGAATAAGCGTCAACGTATCGAAAGATTTTAGTCAAATACATTATTAAGAAATAATTAAAAAATAAAGTTGGAAAATTAGGTTTAACAAATTTGTTTTAAGCAGACCGAGAGAGAGAGAGAGAGAGAGAGAGAGAGAGAGAGAGAGAGAGAGAGAGAGAGAGAGAGAGAGAGAGAGAGAGAGAGAGAGAGAGAGAGAGAGAGAGAGAGAGAGAGAGAGAGAGAGAGAGAGAGAGAGAGAGAGAGAGAGAGAGAGAGAGAGAGAGAGAGAGAGAGAGAGAGAGAGAGAGAGAGAGAGAGAGAGAGAGAGAGAGAGAGAGAGAGAGAGAGAGAGAGAGAGAGAGAGAGAGAGAGAGAGAGAGAGAGAGAGAGAGAGAGAGAGAGAGAGAGAGAGAGAGAGAGAGAGAGAGAGAGAGAGAGAGAGAGAGAGAGAGAGAGAGAGAGAGAGAGAGAGACTTTAATGAATAACTATACAGATAACAAAAATAGTTTTGCGAAATAATAGAGTTTGTGAGTATTTATTAAAAACGTAAACTGAGGATAATTTGAAAGAGGGACTTGAAGAGATACTATAGCTAACAGAAATGATTTTTATAAGAAATGTAAAACTTTTTACAGGAGTTACAAATATACTCGCCAAAGTTTTCCTTTTAAAAATAAGTGTTATTTGTTTTATACATATAAATGCTTTTTTTGAGACATTTGAATTCGAGTTGTAGTCATTCAAAATATATCTGAAATAGTAAATATCAAAATGTCTTTTATTGGTGTAAAGACCCCTGTTCTTAATTAAACTGTAATTAAATTATTATGACACCGGCATTTACAACGTCAATGTTCATCATATTTTCTAAGAAATACTTCGACTGCTGTTACTCTAGCTAAAGAAAATTATTTTTGTTTTGTGACATCTCTTAAATTTTCAAATTACTTTTTCAAAGTAAATAGAAAACAAGATATGTAAAATGTTAAATAGATCTTTTAATTTTTTAATTTAATAAATTTTAAATATTAATAAAAAAATTATAATTTCGTTTTTTTATTATAGCGAGCCATCAAATATGCGCAAGCATGTAGTGATTTGGTGTTCAGTTGCGCACCTCAAGTCGTAGATACAAGCTATAACCTTTCACAAACGATATCTTAAAGAAATATATACAGATTATTGTCGTTATTGGAACATATTTAATATAATTAAGTTGATGTGCAAGCCATAAATTTATTAATAACAAATTTACTTTTATATTTATAATTTACAATTACAATTTTTTTATTTTATTTACAGCTCAAATTCTCTAATGAATTATAACTATCCAATAAATTAAGTGTTTTAAATTACATAGATTTATTTGGGTTAAATTCACATTAAAATGTTACAAACTAGAGTTTTTATGTAAGGCACATAATGTTTACATTGGGAATCAGTAAATCTTCATTGTTTAAACGGAAAACAAATGTACATATTTGTTCTTTTATATTTTTTAATGAAATAGTAAAGTCTTTCAATATAGTTCACTCAGCAGTAACACATAACTCTATTATTCAAAGTCACTTGCAACAAATTAATTGTGATTCAAAATTTTACATAGAACCACAAAAATTTCAATTTTTCCAAGCATCTCAAATGGATGACTATGATTACATAAAAGATATTTTCGATAAAAATGTATTCAATGATTATAATACAAATGAAAATTTATTCGGTAATGAGATCACGACTCCTTTAGTCAAGCATATAAAAGAATATGAAATATTTACAATAGAATTTCATCGTGTAGAGACACCATTTATTATTGGAATATGGATATTTTTTGCGAGTGTAGCTAAAATAGGTAAGAAAGATTTAACTAAAGTATTATTAAATATATTCTACTAAAATTGTAGATACCTAAATTTCAAATAATCTTTCTAATATAATTTATACAGGGCAGGCAGATTAAGCCAAACAAGAGCATAGATATATAGAGTAACATTTTCAAGAAAAAATTGTCTCATAAACTTAATACAAAATTTCTAGCAGGTCGTATGATGGAATATGATTATCATAATTCACACTATATGATCAATTATCGATTTTTGAAATTTTATTAGACTAATCATATCTGCTTATAAAAAAGATGAATATTCACGAGAGTAAAATACTTGGAATACACTTACATATTACAAGTATTTTGAATATAAATATATTTTGTACACGCAATAGCGGTGAGGATAACTTGGTCCAAAAGTATTTCTATAATGCGAGTGTGTACCCGATCTTTACCTCTTTAAAGATCCAAAATAAAAATGAAATATATTCCAAAATTATTTTATTATAATACATCCTCATGAAATTATGGTCTCACAATTCTTTGTGTTTATTTGTTTTTGTATATCCGTAGACAAAATTTCAGGTTTTTAGACGCTTCGTAAGGACTCCTGTTTTACAACTATTATTTTTAGGTATTCTCGTGTATGAACATGCAGACACTCAAAAATAGCACGTGTATAAAGTATGATAGTTAAAAAAAGTCATATGTGCGATAAAGTATCCGCACATGTAAAGTAGATGACTACATAGATTGCAAGTTGTTCCAAAATATACCCATACCCACACAAGTGTATATTCACCAGCAAAAATGGAAATATATCAGAGAAGTTTTGCAACATCAAATGCGATTTGGTGTGAAACAGCAAACGTAGATCACCGCATTTACCGATTTCTTTAATTGAGAATAAACACTCTACTACTCGAAGAGTTATAAAATACAAGAAATTTTTATAAATTTTGTAATAATTATTTTAAATAGGTTAACTTATCAAAGCGTAACTGAAATACTGTAAATTTTATAGAAAATTTATTCAAATATATAAATATATTTAAATAATCTTTGGAATATATTTTATATTTTGTTATTTAACATAAGATATTCAACTTATTTGATAATTCTACTTATGTGTCAGTTGACTAATCGTATTTCATGTTTTGAATATTAATTTCCCATTGTGCATTCTATTATAAAATGAGCTTTTCCTCTGTTCAATTCATTATAACTCATGTTTTATGTCGATTTTAGCGAACCTAAAGATAATTAAACCTTTGAGGGGCAGCGTATCATATATGATACACCAAACTTTTTTCAGTTTTTTATCCATACCGCGACCGTTTTCAGCTCAATCGCACTCGAATAAACTTCTACACCATCACTAGTACTTAGGCTTCGTAATGCTTTGTTTGAAAATTGATTTATTTAATTATTTATAAACAATCAAAGAAGGAAAATTTTCATTTTTTTCGAATAAATTCGGTCTTGGACAGAGTTTTTAAGTTAAGCTTATGAAAATTTGTATAAAAGAGTTCTTAGGATCGCTGATCACGAATCCGGTATCAGAATTTGAAAATTCAAAATGGCGGATCCAATAAGGCGACTATTTTAGGTTAGAATCGCGGTTTTTTGAGGAATTCACTTGGAAAAAGATATACGGGGGGTTTTGGGGTCGCTGATTACGAATCTGGTATTAAAATTTGAAAATTCAAAATGGCGGATACAATATGGCGACTATTTTAGGTTAGAATTGCGGTTTTCTGAGTAATTCACTTGGAAAAAAGATGTAAGGAGGTTTTCGGGATCGTTGATTACGGATCCAGTATCAAATTTTTGAAATTCAAAAAAGTGAACCCGATATGGCGGCTTCATCAGATTTTTCGGGTCGCCGATCATATACCTGAATTCCGAGTTCAGACATTCATAATTTTATAAGCGTAATTGCCTCCTATTCTATCAAAATTATGTTTTACATGTGATTCGTGTTTGAAAAACTGATAGAGGATAGTCTATTGAACATACGTTAAGCTGCTATTCTGGATTCACCATCGTGAAGTCCAAAATCTTGATTTCAGAATCATAATCAGTGACTCTGGCAACCTTTGTCTAAGAAAGTATTCGATCTCTTACAGTGTCTGAGTACTATTATTACTTATTTCTATCCGAGAAAGGTATTTGGTGGATCTTGGCCTGCTACTTTTTTATTTGAAGGAAGTATTCAACAAATAAAAAAAATCTCTGAAAAATCATTATCCTCAAACACTTGAGAATTGAAATACTATTGAAGAAAATATTTAGGAATGCTTGGAATTGGAACAGTGTAGAATTTTCCATACCAACAAAAAATTTTTCAGAGTGTAGAAATTCGATAATCTTTGCACATCATTGAAAACAGCATTAGCCAAATACTTTCAGATTTTGTGGAAGTACCCAACAAATCGTTTCCGTGAATATTTCATTTATATGAGGAAGAGTTTTGAGAAGATCATTTGGTATATAGTCTTTTCTGAATATTAGAAATATTTATAGACTTCTCATTTGTACAAAATACGTCTACTGCTAACTTTATAAAGAAGAACCTTTATTCTCCACAATGTCTGCAATGGAAGAGTTCATAGATATACATAGTGATGCGGAGTCAGAAAATACCGAGAATAGTGAAGATGAGTATGGTCCTGAAAATTTTTCTATAGAGGAAACACCTGATATATTCGACGATATATTATGTCCAGATCCTGAAGCAGTTGACGATACTGACGAAAAGGATGATACTCCACTAAGTTCTCGACTTGAAGGGACAGACGGTATCTGGGAAGCAAAAGAGAGATCGTTTTTTGAACCTGCTTTTTTTGAACACGTAGGTCCAAATAATCTCCCTGATAGTGTGAAAACTCCAGGAGACGTATACTTATGTTTGTTTTCAGAAAACTTGATTGACATCATAGTAGAACAGTCAGATGTTTATTGTACACAGAAAAAATTGAAATTTGAACCCATCACCAATGATGAGATAAAAAAGTTTTTGGGGCTAAATATAATAATGGGGATCAAAAGTTCACCATCATATCGAGACTATTGGTCTACGAACTTTCAGATGAATGATCCATACGTCTCTTCAATCATGCCTGTAAAGCGATTTTCATTCCTCTTATCTAATTTACACTTGAATGATAATTCTCAGAAACTACCAAGGGGCGATCCCAATTTCGACAAACTGTACAAAGTCAGACCATTTCTGGATAATTTTTCTGGAACATTCAAAATTTTTTACGGTCCTGACAGACATCAAGCCATTGATGAAAGTATGATTAGGTTCAAAGGTAGGAATAGCATCAGGCAGTATCTGCCAATGAAACCTATCAAGCGAGGTTATAAGGTTTGGGTTAGAGCTGACAAATCTGGATATGTCTGTGAATTCCAGATTTATGTCAGAAAAGCGAACGATAAGTAGGAAAAGTTCCTTGGTGAAAGTGTAGTCAAAGATCTGACTCACGATCTGATAGGAAAAACTTATCGCATCTTTTGATAATTATTTCACCACCGTTACATTGATGTCAGACTTGTTATGATTGAAAATATTGTCATGTGGGACTGTAAGGAAAGATAGAAAATATTTACCTAAATTACAGAAAAAAGAAAAAGAATTGTCAGTTGGTGATAGTGAATTCCGCTCCTCATATAGCGGAGTCAGTTGGCTGAAATAGATAAATAAGAAACCTGTCCATTTCTTATCTAATTTCCATAATGCTTCTAAAATTTTTTCAAGCCAATAGGGGGCAAAATGATGGATCTTTGAAAGAAGTAACTTGTCCACAAATAGCCGTAGACCATAATGGTTTTATGGGTTACGCTGATAAAGCTGATATGCTCAAGTCGTATTATGAAATCAAAAGGAAAAGTAAAAAGTGATGGCAACGTATTTTCTGGCACTTTGAGGATGTTACATTCGTGAACTCTTTTATAATTTACTCGCAACATTATCCAGAGAAAAACATGAAACTCAAAGACTTCCGATTGTCAGTTGTAGATTCCTTGATAAAAATCCCTAACCGTGCAAAGAGAGGCCGGCCACCCACCAAATCACCAATGAATCATCAGAAGAAATTGAAAATCAGAGACTCCGTAAGAATGACAAATGTTCATCATTTACCAGTTGTACGAAAAGAACGTCTTAGATGTCACCTTTGCAGTACCAAAGAGAAGCAGCAATTGGCTCAATTCTACTGTACAACTTGCAACTGTGGATTATGCATCAATGCAGATCGACACTGTTTCCAGAAATTTCATCAGTAACAACAATGAGTTTGAAGAAAGATGTAATCTTATAGAATAAGCGTTGCTCTGGAAAAGAGAAAAAAATATTAAAAAATAAAAATAATTAAAAAAAGATAGAAAATATATGGAACAACATACATGGAAGTAAATCATATTAAAAAAGACACACACATCACACTAAAAAATAGACAATTTTCAAAGGAATTAACTGCAACTAGAAAGTTTCTGAAAGAAAATCCACATATTTTCTTTACACCCTCAGATAAAGGTAATCTCACTGTGTGCATAAACACGACAGATTATTATAACAAAATGTACAAATTACTAGAAGATAAAAATACATATAAAATCATCAATAAAAATCCGTTGATCAAACTACAATCGCAAGTATATAAGTATTTGTCTTCTTGGAATAACAACAAATATCTACATAAACAATACCACCCATATCAACTAACTCAGACAGATACTTGTCTCCCTAGAGCTTATGGCTTACCTAAAATTCATAAAACCGATATACCGTTAAGACCGATCATTTCAACTATTGGTAGCCCAACGCATTTCTTATCAAAAACTATTCTCAATGAATTAAAAACCTGCATACCAGTGTCACACTCACATATCGACAATAGTTTCATATTAAAAAAGAAAATAAAAGAGGTTGTTATTCCTGATGAGTATGTATTAATATCATTAGATGTCAACTTTTTGTTTACCAACATTCCTTGTGAATCGGTTTTACAAAGTTTAGATCGACGCTTTACATACATTCACAATAATTGCAGAATTCCATTTGATGAAATTCGCAATGCAGTTAAATTCTTATTTGATAACACCTTTTTCACTTTTAATGACACCATATATAAACAAATATTTGGCACACCTATGGGATCACCCATCTCTCCCTTATTCGCTGACATAGTCATGGAAAATCTTGAAAACGACTGTTTTGACACACTAAAAAGAAAATACAATATTGTCCCTCTCTTCTACTTTAGATATGTTGATGACATATTATTGTGCATTAGAAAAGATGATTTGGAATTAACTTTAAATATTTTTAATAATTATAATGCACACTTAAAATTTACACATGAAATAGAAGTTAATAATCCAATAAACTTTTTGGATATCACCCTCATCAGATCAAACAATAAAATAATTACAAATTGGTACCAAAAACCAATGGCATCCGAAAGATTATTAAATTATAACTCTAACCACACTGTACAACAAAAAAGAAATATTATTTCTAACTTAGTGGATAGAGCGATTCTGTTATCTAATGAAGAATTCCATAATATTAATATTCGTAAAATTAGACAAATACTCTCCTTAAATGACTATCCTAAAACATTCATAGACAATTGCATTCACAACAGACTTCGCAAAATAAAATACTCCAACAAAACGACATCGTCCAACAGGGATCTCCAACCTATTGTTTCTATTCCATTCCAAGAAGAATTTTTTCATAAATGTAGTAGAATTCTTTCCAAACACAATATAGGCACGGTGCCACTCATCAATAAAAAACTTAATAACGTTATTAAGATTGGGAAGGATAAACTTGAAAAAATTAATACATGTGGGGTTGTATATAAGATCAACTCTAATACCTGTCCTGCTACATATGTGGGAGAAACTAAAAGAGCTTTAAAAATTCGAATCAAAGAACATGAAAAAGATAAGAAAGACAAATCCATGATAGCTGTACATGCTCAAACCAACTCCCACATTATAGATTGGGAGAATACACAAAATTTAAATAACGTATACAAATCGCTCTTTAACTTTCTATTATGACTTTATATATGTAAACAAACTGACTCGTATATATATAAGCAGAGATGTGTACGGTTTTCCACAACATTGACTTTATTCTTTTTTAGGTAGGGAAATAATTGATGTTGGTGAGTACAATAGTATTATTATTAAAAAACGTGCGACGTTTCGGTAGCTGGTTTGCTACCCTTCTCAAGCACTGAAAGTTTATTTATGAAGTTAACCACAAGTCAAATTAAACTATACATAAGCATCACAATATTGCTCGTCATTCTTACCTAAATTTCAGTTACAACTTATTAACATCGTCGAGTTTTATTACAAAATAAGTACTTGTATTCTGTCTAAAAACGAGGAACAATAATGAGAATTTAATATGAATCTTTGCAAAGAGGTTAGTTTTTCAAGTGAAATTAATCGTTACCTTCTTCTTTGGTATAAATATTCTGAATTTGAATAAATCCATTCTTACTGGTAACTAAAAAATTAACACAAAGGACGAAACAGTTTAATAAATTAACACAGAAGAAAGGAAAAGCACTCAGAATTTTTAAGACACGTAAACAGGTAACTGTTAACGTGACTTGTCTTAATCAAAACAATTACACTGAGTATAATAAGCATATGTAGATAAGTAATCAAACCCGTATAATACTGTGTAAATTAAAAGTCAACTGATAAGATACATCCCTTTTAATTAGTCAAATTGATAAAGAAACGTCCCAATTATTAATTTAATATACATTATATTGACTTTTTTCGTTTGACGTTGCTAATAAAGTCATCTTTTATTAGCATAGAATTTTGTTGTGGTAAGCCTGGTCTAATTATTATTGCTAATTTATTATCTCTGTTTAATTGTAAAATAAATTCTAGCCATTTTGTATATTTTTTAATAAAGCCTGAGGAGGTCAGTAGTCAAGCTGACGAAACGTCGGCCAAGCTACAATTGTGTTTTTTTTCTACGTATTGGCCCTCACAGGATCCCATATATATTACTATATTTCACATTAACAATGGAGGGTGCCTCTCTCAACTTTAACTTTAATATATGGAACAAGTCCTCTCCCACGTCCACGTCGTTTCTTCCGGGTCACGTAGAGAGGGGACAACTGGAGAGGTTTCTTTTGTGGAATCATCAATCTTTGATCCGATTCAATCTGTGAGAGTATGATCTTCGATATAAAATTTGCTATCTCAATTCCGGAAGGATTGAATTAATATTATAAACTATTATAAAATTATTACAAATGTCAGTATTTTGAGTTCATTTTATCGACCCCCCTTATTTGCATTCGATTTTTATGTGATCAACAACTTCAAAATACGTTTATACTTTTAATTCAAACTAAATATACCAATCTCCCTATTTTCGCGGTGGAAAAATATAATAGAAAAGTCTGCCGTGTTTTACTTCGGAATCATTTGGCATGATTCGACATAGACGTTCTCCAATTCTTCCATATACCTAATTTGGAAGGAATGATCTGGAAATATTGCAATTGGTGAACTTGGAAACCCCTCCCTAACTGATTTTATCTGAATGACTGGAAAACTCACAAATTTCATATGCTATGGCCGTCATATCAGATTTGCCTTCTTGAATTATGACATTCTGATGTCTGGATTCTCGAAAAACTCGCTGATTTGAAATGCCATGGCCACCATATTGCATCCGCCATCTTGAGATTCGGATTCGTAATCAGCGACACCAAAAACCCCCGTAAACCTCTTTCTGAGTGAATTAATTAGAATACCGCAATTTTAACGTAAAATAGTCGCCATATTGGGTCCGCCATTTTGAATTTTCAAATTCTTATATCAGATTAGTAATCAGCGACCCGAAAAATCTCCGTATACCTCTTTCCAAGTGGATTCCTCGAAAAACCGCGATTCTAACTTAAAGTAGTCGCGATATTGGATCCGCCATTTTGAATTTTCAAAATCTGATACAAGATTCATAATCAGCGAAACCAAAAGCACCCGTGTATCTCTTTCCAAGTGAATTCCTCGAAAAACCACGCTTCTGACCTAAAATAGGCGCCATGTTGGATTCGCCATCTTGGATTCTAAAATTTGAATACCAGATTCGTAATCAGCGACCCAAAAAACCCCCGTATATCTTTTTCTAAGTAAATTCCTAAATGAGACCGCGATTCTAACTTAAAATAGTCGCCATATTGGATCCGCCATTTTGAATTTTCAAATTCTGATACCGAATTCGTGATCAGCAATCCCAAAAACCTATAGAATCACATTGACACCCATTGCAAGTCTAGCACAAAAATGTGCCCCTGAAAGGGTTAAAAATTAGAAGAGAAATAAATTCATTTAAATATGCAGTAAATTTCATATTATATTAAAATAGAAGAGGACATCAAATCAAACAATCTTTTGTAAACATTTTCGTGAGCTTGATACTAACACAGAATCGGTTGGAAAAGGTAGCAACGCAGGAGTTACATCGAAGGTACCAAATCAGTAGATTTTTTTTTATTGAAATATAAGTTAGCATAGTGATGCTAACAGTGGTAAAAAAGTTACTTATATTACGAAATAAATCTTATTATCGACTACAAATGAATTTTATGAGAAATGCTAAATAAATACAATTAGCAGGTTTTTGTGTACGACTGAATCTTTCATATGTACCTGTGAATTTTTAATAAAAATGAAAAATTCATAACCTCCATGGATTGTACATGCATATTTAAATTTTAAAGATTATATCTTGTACTGGACCTGCTACAATATAGATGCCAAATGTGATCGCCAATAAGAGATCCGCGGAAACCTGAAGATTTTTGCGGATTCTGATTATTAGTTTCTGGTCAACTTCCACTTAACAATGAACCTGCTATTTATGAAAAATTTGTATTCAATGAAAAATCTACAGATTTTAATATCTTTATGCGTTATTGTTATAAAGAATTTCAATTTTATTTTATGGTATGGACAAACCTATTTTCTGAAAGACTTAATTTAGAACTTAAATGAATATCTCCTAATTAAAACTGCATGGGAGCCCTATGTCTTCGCCTATTTAGATGATATAATTATTTTCTCACCTGCGTTCGAAGAGCACACCAGGTGGATAGAGATCCTGCTCGCGGCGTTACAGGAAGTCAACTTACAGATTAACATAAAAAGACGGAGTTTTACTGTTCTGAGGTTAAGCACTTAGGCTACATCGTCAACGAGGACGGGTTGAAGACATATGCAGACAAAGTGAAGCTCATCCTCGAGTATCCATCACGCCTCAACATCAGGCAGCTAAGGAGATTCCTTGGTATAATTGGCTGGTCCATCAGATTTGTAGCTCACTTAGCTGAGTATAAAGCACCACTACCTAAGCTGCTGAGGAAGGATGTTCGGTGGCAGTGGCACGAAGAGCAACAGCAAGCGTTTGAGAGGCTAAAGCTCGCGCTGACGCAAGCTGCAGTGCTTGCCAGGTGAGATCTAGCCCTGCCTTTCACCACGCAAATAGATGCAAGTAATTATGGTATAGGTGGAGTACTGATGCAAGTGTTCGATGACGAAGGACATCCGATATATTTTGTGAGCCGAACTCTGTCCAAGGCGGAGCGAAATTATACGGTCACTGTAAAGGAGTGCATCACCGTCTTGTGGTCAGTAGAACGGCTAAGAGGTTATCTACAAGGTGAGAAGTTTATAGTAATCACCGATCACCAGAGCTTTTTGTGGCTAAATAATCTCAGAGATCCAACTGGCCGATTAGCCAGATGGAATACAGCATTACAGATGTACAATATTGAGTTTGTATATCGCAAAGATGCGCTGCACAAAGTTCCAGACACTATCTCGCGTGGTGGGCTCCAGCTGACGATCCATGGTATCGGGAAGAATCAGCAATATTGAGAAAAACTGCAAGAAATGCCAGGATTTGAAGGTAGTAAATGGCTTACAGTATGCGCATCGTCCAAATAAGACCGTAGATCCGTTGCTGCCGGACACGGATGCGTTGAAGCTCGTTTTCCCGGATATACATCAAGAAATAACTCTAGCCGAAGATCATAATACTCCACCAGCAGGTCACTTAGGTGTGGCGAAGACCTTTGCGAGAGTGTCGACCTATGATTATAGGTCAGGATACTATAGAGATGTTTGGTGGTATGTAGCTGCGTGTCAAATATGTAAAGCTCACAAAGGCCCTCAACAAGCTGCAGCAGGGCTAATGACAGAGCGCAACATCGAAGGTCTATGTGTGGTTGTAGCTTTTGATATAATTGGACCAAAATCTCCCTCGCGAAATGGTAACAGATACGTGATTGTTATCGAAGACCTGTTCACCAGATACATCGAGCTTAAAACGTTGACGAAAGCCGATGCTAAGTCTGTGCTGAAAGCTTTCGAGGAATTTATTATCAATCGTTGGAGTGGTATGCTTACTGATAATGGCACGGAAATTGCAAAAAAATGGTAACGAAGAGATTAGCTGAGCACTATTCCGCCATATAAAGCCCAAGTCAACCCGGTGGAGAGAGTAAATCGGAATTTGCGGCCGATGACGAACAGCTTCTTAAACTGCGATCATTGCGATTGGGATCAGCCCTTATATGAGTTAGAGTTCGCGTTGAATAGTGCTGTTCATGCATCATTAGTGGCTTCGTCGGCATTTTAAAATTTTGGGCGTAATCCAATCACTTCTATTCTCCTGCGTCACCCCATGAAAATTACAACAAATATAGAATATTAAAATTTGGGAAAGACAATGTCGAAAAAATTTTAAATGAAACTTTTAAGCCAATAGTTGATCCTCTACAAAAACTTGTAGCTCAGAAAAATAAACCTGTTGAACAAAGTAGTGTCGAAGATAACACATCAAACCCAGTATCTTGACAAAATTTATGGTGTACGAAATGAAAAGGGTGAATTTTTTATTGGTAATTTACCGATTAGCTTTTATAGTAAGAAAATTAAAGTTAATGGAGTAGGATACCCGAAAACTACAGGATTACTAGAGTTATTCATAGCGAAACAACCAAATAAAAATAATATAAGTTCAGATGATTTAAAAAATTATCGCAAAATTTTAAAACTATCGTTTGCTCATAAACGTCGGTATGACAAGAACGAAAGGATTTGTGTTCATAATAGTAATAAATTTAATAATATTATTGCTCCAATGTTCAATATTACCTCGAAAACAATTACTGGAGAATCAATTAAAGGTGGCTCATTACCTCGTTATAAAATTGCGAAAAAACATACTGCTTTAAACTATATCTACTGGGATGATCCAAACGAGCTCGTTGACCGTCTTCAATTATTAACAGCTGAAAGATCTGCAGGAAATCCAAGTCACGTAAACGAGATACATTCTATAATCGAAGAACTGCGCGAAGCGGGCTATATATATTGAGCGCACACGAATATATGACTCATTCTTAAAATGAGCGTTGACGTGTCTGGACGTAACCTTGGAAAAATCGAAGGTAGTAGGGGACCATCTGGCGTTGGCTTTAAAATCACATCTGACGGCCACTACGACATAGAAAATAAAAAATTATGTAATGTTGCCAGTCCTCAATAACCGAGCGATGTTCTTATTTTAGAGTCTCTACGAAACCTTACTCAAATAGAAATTCGAGGAATGACTGACGTAACTACGAGACTTAGAACTAGTCTGGATGACTTGGATATTAAGTTGATAATCATAGAGATGACCTTGATGTTCAGCTATCTCAAATAAAAGCTGATATTTTGACTATAAAAAAGGCTATGGCACAGCTAATCAATCATTAATTCCACAAACATGGAACGCGAAAGACTGGTTGAAAAACTGCACAAACCTGCAAGACGCAACTATACGCGTCGAAACTTTGACGTGCGTGGTTTGGACGAAACTTGGCAAGCAGACCTCGTCGAAATGATTCCATATGCTCGCGACAATAAGGGCTATAGATACCTGCTTACTATAATCGACATTTTCTCCAAATATGCATGGGCTGTTCCTGTAAAGAGAAAAACAGGCAAAGATGTCTCAGAAGCTATGGAATCTGTGCTGGTTAAAGGCAGAGTACCGAAAAATCTCCATACCGACAGAGGCAAAGAATTTTATAACGCAGATTTTCAAAAACTTATGAACACGCACAAAATAAAGTTATACTCAACCTTTAGTAATCTAAAAGCATCGATATGTGAACGCTTCAATCGCACGCTAAAAAGTGCAATGTTGAAAAAATTCAGTTTGAGAGGCAACTACAAGTGGCTAGATATTTTACCTGATTTACGTATCGCATTTTACTGATTTACGTACTGTTAAGTCCGGAAATAAGTGGAAATAAGTAGTAATTGGTTTTATATAAGTTTATTATATAAAATACAATAATTTATTACCAATACAATCTGCTGGCTTCTGGTAGGTCGATGTGTTGTAATTTCAATTACAATTCTTTTTATAACGCTTGCTTTTATAAATTTACTATAAATAACTTATAAGATCTGCTTACTAGACGAGTAAGGCTTACGATTACAATTTGAATAACTTATAAAATCTGCTTACTAGATGTGTAAGGCTTACGGTTTCAACTTCTCGATGTCGTAGAGGTACACGGAGTTCGCCAGGTTTCTTGTACGCTGTGACTGACTTGCGTGATGCATTTCGCAGTTTTATTATGCGGTTTAATTGGGTTATAGATGATAAATTGAGATCATCTTTATTAAGAAATTTTCGGTTGTGGCTTATACGCGTAGCATTTAAGTGGTAGCATTGTGAAATGCTGATTTGTTAAAAATTTGCACGCCACTGTCTTCTGGAGGTCGATGGCTCTCTACGTCACACGGTCTACGGTACGATGCCTGAGCGAAATGCTGCGTTGCATTCTCGCGTTTATATGTCAGGAAATATCTGATGTGAATAAACTTTCAGAATCAAATTCTAAATCTATAATACGTCTCCGGACGTAACACCTCCCCCCTTAGACTGTTGAATCTCATAGAGATTCAACAATGTTATTATGCATCAGAGATTTCCCGTTACAAAAATTTATTGATAAGTAAATGATAAAATATAATAATACGGGTTGTGAATGATAATAATTATAGTAAAAATAATAATAATAATAAAAATAATGATAATAATAATAATAATAATAATAATAATAATAATGATAATAATAATAATAACAATAATAATGATAATAATAATAATAATAACGATAACAATAATACTCGTCAGTTCTACTTTGATTTAGTGGTTATCAGATTTAAGTTTCAAATGACCCTTTCAGCATTTTTGAGGTTGTCTGGTCGAACGTTGATTTGACCTATTAATTTTTCTTCCTGATCCTCCTATCTCGGTTCTTATGGGGATTTTCATGTCGGGATGCAAGTTCTCGATTTTAGCCCTTCCCTATCTGCTGGCATTGGTACTAGTGTTTTCGGGCTTAGTCGTCATTTAACTTGATTATACGAGGTCGGTGACTCGATGTCGCACGAACGAAGTGCTGCGTATACATTATTCTGTGTCTTGAAAAATCACTGATTTACGTTTTATTTAATGAATGTTTAAATGATACGTCTCCGGACGTAACACCTCCCCCCTTGTTTTTCATAATTAGTTAAGATATTATTTTGTTCATTTTAATAGCGTTGAAAATTCTTATTATGCTGATCCTTTTGAAATTTATTCATATTTGGTTCTTTAATAGGCCATGTTTTGTCTCCCTTTTTAAACCTTTTTCTGATAGTAAATTTATTGTAGTAACCTTTAGATTTTAATTTTAACTTTGTAATTTTTGATAATTCTTTTAAATATTTTTTATAATTAGATATCCATTTTAGTTTTCTGACGTTTTTATTAGATTTTACTTTGATAGGATAGTTAAAAACTAACTGCAATTGGTGTACTTTATTAGGATTTGTATTTAGATTACGTTATGATCTTGATTACCCAAAGTTTCTTTTAGTTGATTTTTATTCTCAAGCTGTTCTTGGTGTTCTTGATTATCAAATATTTTTAGATGACTTTTATTCTCTAAATGTTTTTTTAGTTTTTGATTATCAAACATATCTTTTGGTTGATTTTCATTTTCGAAAACTAATTTACTATTATTTAATAAGTTCTTTAGATTTTTATTGTATTTTATATTGTATTGGGTTGTTGATTATTAAAAATCGTGTTTCTTGGCTTGTAATTTTTTCTTGAGTTTTGTTAATGAATCGGTTATAATTTCTTGTAGTATTTGGTAATTGATGAATTTCTTTATTTTCTAAAATTTTGTAGTTTGTGCTATTTTGAGAATGAGCATTTCTTTCTGGGCAATACTTTGCTGTATGTCCGATTCTGTTGCAAATTTGACAAATTATTCTATTTCTTAAAATCGCACGCTTGCAATCTGATGAATCGTGGTCTTCTTCCTTACATAACGCGCACCACATTATTTTTTCGTTTATAGGGCAGTATTTTATCCAGTGCCCGAGTTTATTGCATTTCATACATACTGCTGACAGACAGTCTTTAGTTGAGTGACCCGTGCTTCCGCAATACTCACAATCAAGTTCATATTTCTTTATAACAGGGCATTGAGTAGCTGCATGTCCTATCATTTGACAGTATTGGCAATAATCTTCATTTGTTTGGTTAAATGTACACTTCTCTACAGAATGTCCTCTGTGATTACAGAGTTTACAAAAAAGTTCTATTTTATTTTTAGCATTCTTGCAAAAATAAGATATATGATCTTTACTTTTACAATAAACACAAACTGCATTAGAGCAAAACAATGCTTCGTGATATTGATCTCGGCAAATTTGACAATGAAATACTTTAGTATAATAATGGTTTTGTTGTTTAAAATTATAAAATGTATTAGCTTGATTATTCATCATGGTTTTTTCATTTTATTAAATGTTCGTAATTATTATTGTAGTTTATTTTTGAATTTATCTTTTATTTTGTTTATTATTGTCTTATTTTCATTTTCTCGTTTGAGTATTGTTTATTTTTTATATTATAATATTTAAATAATTTTCATTTTCTTATTTTATTATATTCCCTTTTGCAATGTAATATTTTATTGTAATTTTTTTTTTGGTATGATTCTTCATTATAATATTCTTACTTTTATTGTAATACTTTTCGTTTGTTTAGTTATTTTTTATTATTATTTTGATTTCCTTATTTTGATACAAAATGACTTGATTATTTTATACACTGATTATATCTCTCATATGCTTTCTATTTTGTATTGTGTAAATTCTCTATTATTTATTTCCCTTTATTTATTTCTCTTCATTCATTTCTTATGTTTTGTTCTTTATTCTTTTTATTTATGTATCAGTATACTTAATATTTATTTTTAAATATCTTTTATTATTAGTTCAACTATATATTTTTTTGTGTATTATTTATTTGACAATTTATTTATTTATTTGCCAATTTTATATCTCTATTCTTAATGTTTTTCGTGTAATTTGATTTCTGATATTCTTATTTCTTGTTTATGTATAATATTTATCCATTCAATGATCATTATTTTGTATTATTATTTCATTTTTCTCCTTCGTGTTGGATTTGTTTTATTTATTTCAATTTCTTTTTATTTATTTATTCATTTGTTTATTTTTTTTTTCACTAATATTTTAGTTATTTGTTTTTACTGATATTATTTAATTATTTGTTTCTTAATGTTTCTCTATATGAATTTTTCACTTTAAATTTCTTGTTTGTTAAATATATTTGCGTGATGCTATTTACTTATATATTTTGATTTATTTTGATTTTATCTTTATGTGAAATCTTTTTTTTTTTTTTTTATATTCGTTTACGTTATTTGTATTTGGGTTATCCTTTCTTCTTTCCCTATTTCTATAACATCGTCTATTTTCCCTTTTTTTTTTTTATTTATCTGTTAATATGTTAGTAATCTGGACGAGCCGTACACGTTCATCTTCAGAAGTTTAAACGATCATGCTACAATGATCCTCTCAACTTCTTACTGCAAAACGAGAAGCTCGGAAGCAGTTAGTAGTGATATTTTTAGTAATTTTCAAATACTACTCGTTTCCTCTCATTCCAGTCTTATTTTTTCGTATAAATCTAGTGAACTTACGTTCGATTCGTACCGGAACCACTGTTACGTTCCGAAAAATAGTTATTTTTATTCTTTTATTTTAAACAGTCTAGTGAACTAATGTTCGATTCGTACCGGAACCACTGTTACGTTCCGGAGAAAAGTTATTTTTATTCTTTAATTTGAAATAGTCTAGTGAACGATTGTTCGACCGGTACCGGAACCACTGTTAAGTCCGGAAATAAGTGGAAATAAGTAGTAATTGGTTTTATATAAGTTTATTATATAAAATACAATAATTTATTACCAATACAATCTGCTGGCTTCTGGTAGGTCGATGTGTTGTAATTTCAATTACAATTCTTTTTATAACGCTTGCTTTTATAAATTTACTATAAATAACTTATAAGATCTGCTTACTAGACGAGTAAGGCTTACGATTACAATTTGAATAACTTATAAAATCTGCTTACTAGATGTGTAAGGCTTACGGTTTCAACTTCTCGATGTCGTAGAGGTACACGGAGTTCGCCAGGTTTCTTGTACGCTGTGACTGACTTGCGTGATGCATTTCGCAGTTTTATTATGCGGTTTAATTGGGTTATAGATGATAAATTGAGATCATCTTTATTAAGAAATTTTCGGTTGCGGCTTATACGCGTAGCATTTAAGTGGTAGCATTGTGAAATGCTGATTTGTTAAAAATTTGCACGCCACTGTCTTCTGGAGGTCGATGGCTCTCTACGTCACACGGTCTACGGTACGATGCCTGAGCGAAATGCTGCGTTGCATTCTCGCGTTTATATGTCAGGAAATATCTGATGTGAATAAACTTTCAGAATCAAATTCTAAATCTATAATACGTCTCCGGACGTAACACCGCATACAATAATCGTAAACATCGTACTATTGGTGTGAAACCAAAAGATGTAACAGCCAGTAATGAAGCAGATATACTGAGGAAATTCGCCCGCAAGATAACTAAGAAAATTAACCCAAAATTTAAAATTGGTGACAAAGTCCGAGTAAGCAAAGCTAAAGCAGTGTTTGACAAAGTATATATTCCCAATTGGTCTACAGAGATATTTACAATTATAAGTATTGCAGCTACAAATCCCACGACTTACCATCTGAAGGACTATCAAGATCAGCCCGTCTCAGGCGGCTTCTACGAGCAAGAACTACTCAAAGCCAAGTATCCAGATATTTATCTTGTAGAAAAAATAATTAAGAAAAAAGGAAGCAAAATTTTTGTAAAATGGCTTGGCTTTGATAATACACATAATAGTTGGATAGAGAAAAAAGATATGTAAGAATATGGAATGTTGAATAGAAACAATTTTTTAAGTTAAACAAAGAGTTTGTTTATTATTAAATTAAAAAAAATTATGTACATTTATGCTATATATTTTTTCGCAATATATTTCGCAATACTTAACTATATTTCCGCAATACTTAAAGATTTTACATTAACTATATATATTCGTATCACTTAAACATTTTACAATAACAATATATTTATTTTCGCAGTACTTAAAAATTTTACATTAACTATTTCACAATGCTTAAAATCACTTGCCGCTAAATTCAACACTAGAACCACCATTGTATACTATAAAAAGTTCATATTTGTTGGCAGCGTCTTGGAGATTGATAAAGAATTTCTCATCTTGATGAAGAGCCTCTGATACTCTCTTCGGCATAAATACATCGAACTCACTCTCCAGTTCAGCCACGACTTTATCTCCATATTTAGTCTTCACAGCCTTCAAACTTGTGACCATGTAGCGATGGCCCTTGGTCAGATCGACCAATCTTTTTGTGGGAAGGAATCCTCCATGCGCAATAGTGTTTAATTTTGAAAAATCCATCTGTAACAGAAAGTTTTGTAAATGATTAGTTTTTTGAATAGAAGAAAAAATAAAACGAAAAAATTACTTTAAGAAAATACAAACCTTAGATTTCTCTTCGTTTCTTACTACTACTTCCAGTAGATGACTCGCAAGGTCTTTTTAAGACGAAGAGCGAAGCTGCAGGAAGTGGATGCGAAACAGCGAGAAGCGGCTGAGAGACAGCAGGAAGCGGCTGCGCAATTGAAGTAATCTGCTGCCAAGATGGAGGAAGCGGCGTTGAGATCTGCTAGAGCTGTTGCTGAAGACTCCTGCTGGAAGGCTCGACTGTGCGAATTAGCTCCTGCTCTCGCGCGGCCTCATTATATAGAAGCTCTTCGGTGGCGGCGGCGTTCGGGCGGCTTGCGTTCCATATCTCCAGCAACTTCTTCGTTCTGATTGGCCTGCTCTTCCCCCACAACTCCTACTCTGTAGTGGCCCCAGGGCCGCGTATCTGTAGTGCCAGGCTGCAGGCAGCGTTTGTCATCATGGGCACTGAGAGCAATTTTTTTCTCTTTCTCAGTGTGGATGTTGTGGCACCGAGACCTGATGTTTCGCTGCTCTCGAGTGATGATGGCATTTTCATGAAGGCACTTGATGTAATCGTCAAAGCAGATGGTGAGTTTGACTACAGAACTTTTTACTCCTTTGGCCTTCTTTATGGGTTTCTGGTTCTGTACTTCCACGCTGTACATCTTACTCCGCAGCCCGACAAATTCCAGCATGATTTCGCCATTACACTCGTCCTTCATCAAACCAACGATTTTCTTGTTGGCACGAGGCATATTGAAGGGATTAGTTTCAGGATAGTCTGATGTGTCGAATTCGTGGATATCTTGCCGCATCACGCTGTACATGTCAACACCTGTGACTTTATAGATCAGACTATCCGTATCGGTGTATAGCAACTTGCCGCTGTCTCCTACACGATCTCGCATATAGTCGTAGTGGAACCTGTACACTAACGTTTTCGGCAAGTCCAGAACTGACAATCCAATGTAGATTGGCTTTCTTATGCAGATCTCCATTCGCAGCAGCTGCACAGCGACGAGGTCTTCATAAAAAATGTCAGAGCTGTGAAAATTTGGCCGTGCGATGAGTGCCTCGGCTCCATAGAGGCCTCTCCATTTGTTGACTAACTTTACGTCAACGCGTTTCCTCTCGTTCTCCATTGTCTTGCCATACACAGCGTTGTTGAAAAGTTTGAAAAGCATTTTTTCAAACTCGTTCTTGGCTTCCTTCCTTCAAATCGATGTACTTTTTAAGCCAAGGAATCTGCTTGAATTGTATGGCACGATGGACTTTGACAAGAATCAGGCCATGTTTTAAGGCCTGTTTAAGTGCTCGATAGTGTAGTCCGTAACGAGTTTTGTCATGAAGCGTCGTCATAAGTTTATACTGTTTCGAGCCAGGAGGCGCCATGTGTTCGGCACAGAACGGCAGATCTTTATGCGAATCATGGAGTGACTCGGGATACTTCAGGTCCACTTCAACAAAGTATCCAAAGTCGCAGTCATCGGGGATGTCGAAGAAGTTGGGTTCGTTGATATTCTGCACCCACTTGAAGCCGCCATAGGGTAAGGGCTCAGTCATTGCCCAACCGTACAAATTATTCACATCCAAATACATCAAATATTTTTCATCTTCGTTAGCGTTGTAGCCATCTTTCATGTACGGGTTGTTCGCTTTTGCATAGCGATTGCAACATTGACTGATTCCTCCCCGTATGCCGCGCTCGATAAACAGTAACATGTCTACATCGGTGAGAAGTTCAAGTTTGATCTGTAAAAGAAAACAAATTTTTTTCAAATATGAATTTTAATTAAATTAATTTTAAAATTTGTTTCGTTGATCACTCATTTTCCAAATATTTAGATAAGATAATATCGATGTTAATGAATTCAAAATGATGTAGTTTTTATTTGCACAAATAAAAACTACATCATTTTGAACTCATTAACATCGATATTACCATATCTAAATAAATTAATTTTATTTAAGTGAATATTACCTGAGTATTTTTGAGCATGGCATCCCAAGTCAATCCGGGCGTCGTATAATAATGAGCAGGATCCAACTCATAAGCCTCAAGACAATTACTTCTAAAGTTCTCAAAAACTTCAGCCAATAGTATAACGTCTGTCTTGAGATATAAGTCAGAGTACTGCCCAAGATCTTGAATTCTAAAACGCTGACACACGTTCTGAGCGTGTTCGTAATCGTCGTCGCTAATGTGAGCGTTATACAAGCTGCTAAAGAAGTCATCCTTCGATGGGAGATTTGGCTCGTATAGCTTTTCAAATGACGAGACATAGTCATATGGGAAAACTCCTTTTCTCTTCAAAAGTGAAATTTGTTCATCGCATAGACCATCTTCTTTAAACAGTCGCTCCAAAGTATTCAGTTTCTCCAAGTATGATGCCAACTTGTCTAGCGATGAAGCCATAAACTTGAACGAGTCGATGAAACGCAGGTTTATGTCTGTACCTTCCACAAACTTTGTAAAAGATATGTATTTTTCCTTTGTTTGTGGAAGTAGCGAAACTCGCCCTGGGAAGCACGTTGCAATTTCTCTAATAAAGAGATGAGAATCGTATCCGCTCAAGTTGTGAAAAACTATGGGGATCGTTCTAGAGTCTTGGAAGCCAAGGTTACATTTGCTATGTGCTGGTCCACGATATCTGTAAAAATAATTTTTTTTATGTTGGAGAGAGAGAGAGAGAGAGAGAGAGAGCGAGAGAGAAAGACTAAGAAAAAAATACTCACTTTCCCGTAAAATGGCAATGATCGTGTATTCGTTTGTCATTCTTAGTAAATGGCTTCTCGCAAATGTGGCATAGAGATGCGCTATCAAACGTAATTTTCTCGAGTGTTGCTAAGTTACTCATAGGCTTTGGATGTTTCTACGAGTCATCCAACTTTGCAGCCAGTGAGTGGAGACTGTACAAACCATTTAGCTGGAGATTCGGCTTGTTCGTCCTCTTGTCTATAGCTTCTATATTCCGAGAGAGAGTCATCGTAACAACATTTAATGAAGAAGCCTACACTAAATGGCACACGATGTTGGTAAGCTCGTTCATCGTCAATCACAGGCTTCAATATACATTCAAAGTCTGCGTATATTACGAACGGCACACGATTTTGAAAACCAAAGTTCATAAACTCTAAAGTATTGTTTTTCACAGATGGAAGAGTGATTTTACACTTATTCATTTTTTCACAATCAATCACATGTTTCATCAACTTCTCTTCCGTCCAGAAATAATGTAGGCAACTGTCACATATGAAAGTTTTGTGATTGCGAGACGATAGCTATTTACTACACAATCGCGATAAATTTTGTATCCACACGTAGTGGAATTTAAAATCTATATCCTCATCAAGAGCCGAGCCATCTTCATCCTCATCAACATAATTATTTTTGATGAGACGTAGATTGATGTGCTTTTCTTTTTTGTTAGCTGTCAAGTGTCGCGGTAAAACTTCAAAAGCTTCTCTTTGCTTCTTCTTCAAATAATACACATTTACAGAAACGTCTTTTTGCTTTTCAAACTTAACAACTTTTCTGGGATTAACGGGAAAATCAATGCCCTTAAAGTTGAGGTCCTTCTGATGTGATGCATAAGTCCCCACTCGATTAGAATTTATCCTAGTATAATGTAGTGCCGATAGAATTGCCCACTTGAAACATTCATCGTCTTCATTTTCAACGTTTATACACGCCTTCTTGTTCTTGATGAATGGCGGCAAATCGATGTACGAGCTTCCTCTCATTGGATTGAACTTGTAAATGTTCACAACTAAATTTAAGATTAATTTGAGCGTCCAGCCCGATTCGCGCTCTTGAAACTCCTCCATATCAGTGTCGATGGGATTTTGCACGTTCATCACAAACCACTCGTTCAAATCCGTAGTCGAATATATCGGAGCTGTTTTCGTGTTGAAATATTTTATTTCGATTGTCTCTTCACCATCTTTAACTATCGCGTACTCGGCTGCTAACACCGTGTTCAGTTTCAAAGGTTCTTTAAGAATTTCACGCACTTCTTCAATAAATTCTTGCTTAGCGTCTTTCATAAACTTTAATAAATCAAGATGTCTACGGTTTGTAATGACACCCGTCTTTATTCTATTTTCAAAAGCTGAGTCGACATCATCCCAGCTTACCGAGGGGCCAATTTCACTCGCTTGTTGCCCGGCACCCACCACTCGATGTTCACTCAACAAGCGTAGAACACTCTTTATGAGCGCGATGGCAGCTTGCAACTTTTGCCTATCAGCCACTGTTAAGTCTGTTAACTCGGGCCTGCGCTGAGCCAATTTTTCAGCTTCAACTAGAGCGCCACGGCCAAGCGTAATCCAATTGTTCACATCATTTTGGTCAGCCGCACCACTTAAAGCAAGCCGATACGATTAACATAGCATAAGAGCTGTATTTTTAAAGTATTGAGACATCTTGAGCCACTGACCGCGCGAGGCAGTCGAATGACTTTCTACTGCACGCACACCCCCTTTTATCTCAAAAATTCGCGAAAAGAGATCGATTCTGATTGGATGTAGACGTCATGGTGGGGGGTAAAAATAACGCGATTGGTTAAACAAAATAGGAAGGGTGACAATAAAATAAACAGCAAGACGCTAAAAACCTCATTCGCTCCTTTGCTCTCGTTCGAGAATAGTCACAGCAGCAAGATGAAGTATATTGTCGATGTGCAAGGGTTTAAGCTCACCTTGAATGAATTCGTCTTCAAGGAGGTAGCCGTCGTCCCTCTTGAGGAAGACCCTACACCGTTGGTATTTCTATTTAAACCGCCTTATGCATGGGACAAATTGTTGGAGAAAAACAAGTCCGAAAATCGCTGGTTTGAACAAAATTTCCACGGAATTATGTGGAGAGCGGGCAACATCCCGTACGATGAACTAAAAAACACTCTAAGTAGTGTACTCTTCGGAGCGGAGATTTACGTAAAGGGATGGAGAAAAGTAAATGGTTGAAGAGATTTTTCCCAGACGAGTAAGCTATTTTTTGTTATAAAATTATTTTCCCAATAAAAAAACAGTTTTCTCATATTATTTTTTAATTTTCAGATTAGTTATCAATATCGAGGAGATGGGATGTCCTTCATTGAAAAGTCTACCTGCAGAAACAGTCTCATGTACCAACCATATTGCCTGCAACTTTCCAGTATGCGCACTTCGAAACGCGCTGGTCATGAAAAGATGGATGATCGAGCAGCAGCAGCAGCAGCATCGCAAAAATATGAATGAATCCTTTCATTTCACGTACATTTGAATTTTATATATATATATATATATATATATATATATATATATATATATATATATATATATATATATATATATATATATAATCATATGAACATCGACTTATGCTGACACCAATGTATAAGACCACGTGACCTGTCTGCATAAGTGTAATACCGTTTATACAAGTGTCTGCACAAGTCTAGCGTGACTAAAGAAATAATCTCTCTACTTATGCTGACGTCTGCATAAGTCGGTCTCTGTCTGCATAAGTCTATTTCAATTCCGGAAAGTGTCTGCATAACTAGCGTTTCATATATTTATATATATATATATATATATATATATATATATATATATATATATATATATATGATATTGTACATTTATTATAAGTTAATAAATGTATTTTTTAAAATTTGAGTTCCATTTCTGTTTTAACATATAAATAATAATATATAATAAATGAATATATTTGTCCCAATGTTGAAATAATATTGGTGGCCCTGAAAAGGGCCGATTGTTTAGTCCTGAAAAGGACTGATTAAACGGTGAAATTGATACGACGACGAATTCGTCGACTTGGAGCGTCATCACAGTCGACGTGTCGCAGTCGTTTCATAGGCATCTTCACCGGTGACATCGTGCCTGAGGAGACGGTGATGCACATTGGTGAAGAGCCCAACTCGATAACATCATGCTTCTCTCCGAATTCTGGAGAAAAGCACGATGGTCGCAGCTTATACTTCTCCAAAAATCCGGGCGAGAAGCACGAAGGCACCGGCGAGAGCGATGACGGTGGCGACAGCGGCGGCAAAGCCAACGGTGGACAGTCGGGTAGCCGCTCAACGAATACTGGAGATGGATTCGGCAATCGTTGCGGCATGAATATTGGCGACGAAATCGGTGACTTGATGGGCGATGACGTAGCCATCGGCACCATCAACGCCGAAAGGAATTCGCCATCGCTATACATCGCGAGGCCGATCTCCCAATCGAAGTCGGCCTCAGTCCAAGTTGTACTCGTCGTCGTCTCAAATCCTCCTCCAAGAATATTGCTCGATGAGTCCATTTTGCGAATGATAATTAATTTACAAACTGCGCTGCTTTTATAGCCAAAGCGCGGACCTAGACGAGACTCGATGCATGGTGGCGGTAAATCGCTCGAGTAGATATTTGAACTTAAAATAATTTTCATTCGAGAGAACGTTATATTTCTTAAAGAATTTTGTTTATTTGAAATAATTTCAAGGTCATTCGATCTAGAAGAGAGAGATTCTTTTATTTCGCGTAAGTTAATTTGAAAAAGAGTAGAATTTTTTCGAATTGTGTATATACATCTTATAAAAATCACAATAAGTTTATTAAAAAGAATTTAAGTATGTGAGTGAGGATTGAAGTTATAATTTAAGATTGGGGTATAGTTTATTTCTACATTTTAATATATATATATTAGCTCTGAAAAGGTCTGATTATAACATAAATAATAAATGAATATAAAACAAAATAATAATTTTAGCTCTGAAAAGAGCTGATTACCATTTTTAAAGTATATATTAGCTCTGAAAAGGGCTGACTATAACATAAATAATAAATGAATATAAAACAAAATAACAATTTAGGTCTGAAAAGAGCTGATTACAATTTTTAAATAAATAGTTTCTACATTTTAATGTATATATTAGCTCTGAAAAGAGCTGATTATAACATAAATGAACATAAAACAAAATAATAATTTAGGTCTGAAAAGAGCTTATTACAATTTTTAAATAAATAGTTTCTACATTTTAATGTATATATTAGCTCTGAAAAGAGCTGATTATAATATATAATTAAATAAATTGTATGTTCTATGTTGAAAATATGTAGGGCCCTGAAAAGGGCCGATTGGTTTGGCCTTGAAAAAGACCGATTGAGTTTGGTCCTAAAAAGGACCGTTTATATGGCGAGGCGGCGACGATGATGATGCTTTCGAGGCCTACACTGTATATCGCATGAGTTATCTAACTCATCATAGGCGTCTTCATCCTTCTCCTTCGGCTGCTGCGGTTGTTGCTCAATTGCACAAAGCTGTGCAAGCTCCGCCGGCACCTCGTAATACCGCCGTTCATGGAGATCGTATAACATGAACGGCGGCGGCGATGCTGGTGGTGATAACACCACGAGATCCAGCGAAGGAGGCGAAGGAGACGAAGGAGGCTGAGGAGTCCAAGGTCTCCGCAGTGGGAACGCCAGCGGTGATGATGGTGCTCGCTGCTGCTGCTCCTCCTCCTCTTCTTCCAACTCAAGGCCCATGAGCCATGCGTTGAAAGCAAGAGGAGAAGAGAGCTCCGGTATCTCCTCCGCGTCCATATCGAAGACGGCCACGTCTTCTAAGGCTCTTATCCCTTCGAGAATTGCTTCCCGAAGGGAGTCGTCGTCCTCGCCAAGAAGGTCCTGAAGAGAATTTGGCTTCGGCTCCATTGTGAACAATGATGCCTGGCGAAGAAAAGCGCGCTACTTATATCCCCTTCCGTGGAGCTGCTCCGTGCCAATCAGCGGCCGCGAGCGCTTCTAGCAGAGCGGCGAAGGAGAGCGCGCCGGTAATCCGCGGCTTTACAGTGATATATGCGAAAAAGTCGTCTAATGCCCTGCACTAGTATCAGCAACCGCTCCCGAGTGCCGCGTGGAGGGGGGCACACGCAAAGGCGAAAAAAGTCATTTCGCGATCAAGCGCCGCGCGAGCAGGAGTTCTATACGCATAGGTACATTCAGCGATGACGGAACGCTGCCGCGGTGGCGCTGCCACAGTGCGCGCCATAGTCACGTGAAGTGTCATTCGACGCAGTGTCGCCATGCGAGCAAGAGCTCTCCCCCATGGACCACGGAAGGTGTGCGCGTGTGTGTTTTATCTCTCTCTCTCTCCCTCACTCTCTCATTATACTGCAATCTACCCTTCTAAGGGCAAAACGTAGGAACACTGCAGTGTCCTTTCTCTTTTTCCTCTCTCACACATACACACGCACACACATCGACTCGACTGCGAGGACAGCAGCGAGCACAACAACGAGAGGCAGGCAGTGAGAGCGGATACAGCGATAACGATCGGCATCAGGAAGCAGTGAAGGTAGGTTTTTCATTTCTATTCTTTTTCGTGTTTCGCGAGTGTATACTTTCTCTCTCTGTCACGCGCTTCCTCGACGTCGAGCATCGGATTCCCGCGTGCGATTATTTAGCTCGCCGACGGTGACACGTGCAACGTTAGTTTTCTTCCCGCGGACGACAATGGGTCTCGCGCATGCTTCCTCGATATGTCGCTCGCCGCCGGTGACGCGTGCGAGGTTCGTTTTGTTCTCGCGGACGACACTGGGTCTCGCGCATCTTATTCTCTCTCACTCGCCGACGGTGACGTGTACGAGGGTATGTTTTATTCTCGCGGACGTCGCGGGATCGCGCGCGAGCATATTTTTTCTCTCTCGCTCGAGAAGTTAGTTTTTCTTGCTTGTCAATGGCGACGAGCACAGGGTTAGGTTGTTGTTCGTCCCCCGACGACGTAGTTTTCTTGCGAGGGTGTATAATCTGTCTTGCTCGCTTCCTCTCGCTCGCGCGCGGTACGTCATCGCCGAAGGTAATTTAGGTTAGAGTTCTATGTCGCGTGCATAGAGTCAAACTCGCTCGCCGACGAGCTCGGGGTTAGGTTGTGTCTCGCGGACAACGCCGATGATGTTTTACACGCGAATATAACAGCTATTTCTCGTGTGCGAGTCTGCTTCCTCGACAATGATAATTTTATGTTTCTCTTTCTCTCTCAGTTCTCTATATTAGTTATGTATTTGTTTCAGATACCATTAGTCTACAGAGACCCCGAAAAAGCGGCTAAAGCGTACGATCTGGGTGACGATGGGGTCCTTCCTTGCTGTGACAGCCAAAATTCACGTGGGAGCAAACAAATGTGTATTTTTTGCAACGTAGACAAACTTGAAATCTGCTCTTTTTAGGACAATTTCATCATTCATATATTTTGTATTTTCTTTCAGGGCATTTATAACGTAAAACAAATTTATTCATATATTCGAATGTAGGAATTATATTTTTGTTTTTAAATCTGCTCTTATCAGGGCAATTTCAATATATTATTAATAGTAGGTAATAAAATGTTTATTGATGGACATCACTATTAGACAACTTCGAAAGGTAAGAAATTTTGTTCGCGCATTATCATCGCATGGTTTTGGATATATGTATATTTATAATAATAATAAATTTTCTTTTTTAATTTCAGTGGAACAGTTGTTCGCAACGTGGAAGCCCTCGCCGTTGGACAACTGCGCTAGATGCTGAACGCTGAAGACTACAACAAAAGATAAGTAAACTCTCTCTCTCTCTCTCTCTCTCTCTCTCTCTCTCTCTCTCTCTCTCTCTCTCTCTCTCTCTCTCTCTCTCTCTCTCTCTCTCTCTCTCTCTCTCTGTCTCTCTCTCTCTCTCCCTCTCTCTCTCTCTCTCTCTCTCTCTCTCTCTCTCTCTCTCTGTCTCTCTCTCTCTCTCTCATCGCGGGATGGGATTGGGGTTTTACGTGCGCGCATGGTAGTCCCAGGCGCGTACGTATATTATAATAATACATTTTAATTCTTTTGTAACGTTACAGAGTTGTCAACGTGGAAGCTCTCGCCGCTGGACAACTTCCAGGACAACAACCGCACGCTGCACCGTGAAAGCATCAGGCCGCCAACCACTGACAGCCCGTTGCAGTGGGTAAATATTTTTTTACAATTCAATACCCGCTGGCTGCACTGGGTCAGCAGCATGAACAGCAGCAGGCCACCAACCGCCGAGAGCTGCAAGCTGAACAGCAGCAGGCCGCCCGCCGCCGACCGCCGGCCGCGTGGAGCAGGCTATCATGCCGCTCTTCGCTGGCCGTTCGCTGCCCGCGACCCGGTCGTCGGTCTCCCGGGGCAAGGCCTGCCGCATGCACACGTGCATTCACGGCTGGCCGAGAGAGTTACGGGCAAGACCTGATCGAGAATCGGTAGGCCGGTTCTGGCTCAACTCGTTGGCGCGCGGGTGAGTCAGAGGCGATATACCGATTCTGCAGATCTGGGTTATTAACTCCCCGTGCAACTACGGGTGACCCAAAAACCCTATGCCGGTTCTGCATCAACAGGTCTTGACCTGTAACATGGGTTAATGGCGCCAGTGCAATTGCGTGGAGGGGGAGGGAGGAAGGGGGGAGGGGGACCCAAAAAAGCTATGCCGGTTCTGCATCAGACAAGTCTCGACCTGTTTGATGCAGAACCGGCACAGCTTATCTACTCAAATTGTTGAGAGAAAAAAAACATGCTCGAGATTTGAACCCTAAGCAAAAGATCAACAGGCGCGCGCCTTAACCGCGCCGTCATCGACGACACGCTCTGTATGTAACGTGAGATCGTTTATGATCATCTTTACCCGTTCGGGGTTTAGGTTTCGATATTTGGTTTGGTTGTTAATATTGGGTTCACACGATATCTGTTACTTTTATTTAGGGATAATATTAGATATTATAATTTAATATATCATTTTTAATCATAAATCATTATTTATAAATCGTTTCCTATTACGTTCTCAACCGCTCTCTGTTCAAGCGCGTGCGCGCAGTGCGGACAGCCAATCCACGCAGAACGCTTCTGCGCAGGTGCCAGGTAGTCATAGAGCAAGGTGTGCTCGCAACGCAGGGGAGGGGGGCGGGCGCGTGAGATGCCAGGGTCTCACCTATTTTCACTCATACAAACATTACGCGGGTTTCAATTTGCCGCTCGACTATCGCCTGACTGTGACGTGGCTCCCACGTCATAAACGAAGGAGAACGCTTTGCAGTTCCGTCTCTCTCCAAAGCACGCTTATTCGAGAAACGCGACGCAATTTCCAACACATTTTTTAAATTAATTTTTTAAATTAAAAAAATATTATTTACATATAAAGTAATTTAAAACATTTTTTTTTAAAATTAAAGTATAATCTTTTTATCATTTTGTTTATTTCAGACTTTTTAGTTGAACGCCTTTGTTGAGCAAGGATAAAAATGGCAAACATTCGTTGCGAGGAGTCTTCTATAAAATCTATATTTTATAAGAAAGTTTTATAACAATTTTTAAACGCTATTTTCGATCGCTTAAATTTCCTCATAAGTTGATATTTTTTAACGAAATAAAGCTTAAAAATGATCTGTTTCTGTTTACGTTTACAATCTTTTTTACTCGTTTTCGTATAATAAATACTTGCTAAGTAATAGTCAATAGAAGAGACATCATTTTTTAATAAAATAACGCATTTTTAATATTAGGTAACCCATGTCTCAAGAAAAAGGCGTATCAGAACTAATTACTGGTACAGAGCTTTATTTTTAGGTACGAAAAACCGATTTTTAAAGCCCAGTTAATATACGCTTCCCAAATGTTATGCACTCTTTTCGTTAGTTTCGTAATAAGTATTTATTTATTAGATTTGGCACTTGTATTGAGGCTGTAGTTGTATCTGAATATCAATATACATTCTATTCGATTTTTTTCTTATATTATTGTCAATTTTACTTGAAAAATATTGGCTCATATTTTTTTCAATTTCATTAATACCATAATTTGTAAACCAATGATCATGGCTTTATTTCTCCGAGCAGGATTTCATATGGCACCTAGATTTAGTAAGATATTTCCTGAGTCGTGCCTATTGATCGTTGTAGGAGTGGTCGTCGGACTACTGCTATTCAAAACAAATGATGTTCATATATCACCACTGACACCTGACACATTCTTTTTGTACATGTTACCACCTATAATATTGGATGCTGGATACTTCATGCCAAACAGATTATTTTTCGATCATCTAGGAACAATATTGTTATTTGCAGTGATTGGAACTATTTTCAACACATTATCTATTGGTAAGCTGTTTAAAATATAATTAATTATGTGATATATTAAATGAATTCAATGCGATTATCATAATGTATTAGTCTCTTTTTTGGAAAGTCCTGCTTTTTCGTTTTAGTTTCTTTGTTTGAAAGGTATTATTTGTGAATTACATAGGTAGATATGGATAAATCTCCAGAACTTTTGACTATTGTGTAATATTTTTTCAAAATTATTTATCGCTGCTGTTAGCATGGCCTGCGAAGTTCATAAGTGAGACTGGGTGTAAAATCTTCAATGTAACCTAGAAAACAAGTACGATATTTATATAGTGTGCCAAGCAGGCCGCAGTCTGGGGATGTACAAAACTGTCTAAAAAAAGTCGCTGAAACCATTACAGCGATTACCCATATATGTATATTGTTAGGTTCGAAGGAATCAATCTGCGTAACGTAAATGTACATATTCTATGAAAGTATAAGGTAAGGCAAGTTATGTTCGTTGTTATTATACTGAAACATAATTAATAATGTACATTACTTATTTATTCTCATAAATATAAAAATCGTTAATATAACACAATTTTTCAATTTCTTTCTTACGTTCTCTTTAAATCGATAGTCAAGTAATGCAATCAACTCTCACCGAAACAACCATCATGAGTTTTCTAAGAACTGCATTGAAAATTTGTTCAGCCATCAACACGGAAAGAAAGGTAGAAGTACCATAACTCCGAGACACCTTGAATACGCTAAGTACAAATCACAGCGCGGCAGAACTCAAGAGTAAGCATGCAGAACCTCCAAAAATCTCGGATATACGGGAACTCGGCGTTGGACATGTGAGAGCTCCAACTTGAAGTTCAGTGTGATGCAGCTGGGAGGGGCTATAAGGCACACGCTGCCCTTCTCTAGCGCACGTGATCGCCGGGCAGCCAATCAGCGCGCATCCCATATCCTCGTCCGGCTACACCGCACTGAACAGCAAGGTTGGAACTCTTCCATGTCCAAGGCTGAATAACGGTATATCAGAGAAAGTCGGAGGTCCTGTATGACGAACCCAAAGCGGAACGCACTCCAGTTTATAGTCAAAATAAATCCGAGGCTTTACTTTCAAAAACACCGAGACTTTCTGACATTATAAATGTTCAAAGACGGAGATTTTTTAATACCACATTTCTTTCCGTATATACAAATTAAACACAAGAAAGTATTGAAATCATGTATTGATTTTCAATTAATGAAAGCAACTCTCTTCGACACAACTATGAATTTTTTAAGAAATATATTTAAATTTTTCCATCCTCTACAATGTAAACACGTCCATTTGACAAATGTTAAATAGCTAATTAATCGTATATATATTACAAGGCAAATTTGGAGTTTACACTGAAAATGAAACTATACGAATTAAACACAAGAAAGTATTGAAATCAATTTTTTATAGTCAAGTAATCATAAGTTAAATTGACTGACATAATAGTACTTTTTGCACCTGGGGGATAGAGTTACACTTTACACCCGCGTTGTGATAATGAACCCACGGCTTGCAAAACTGCTAATCATATCATTTTTTTTTTAAATATATAGTGAGCCAATTTGGGAATCCAAGTGTGTGAAGTGCAGCATTAAATTTTACTCCCGCAAAAGCCTACAGAATCACTTGACATCCGTGAGAGTGAAAATTATTTTTTGAATTTTTTAAACGATTCTAAGCCTATTATATAGACAAAATTACATACTTACCGACACATCATTATTTTTCGTTATTTTTTCTCAGTTTCAAAATTTTCTATAGTATATTACGCATCTAGGGAGAACAAAAGAAGAACAGTCCAGAGCTGCTCTAGCTGGAATGGTCCTACATTTTTCCACACATACTAGGCGGGCCCGACACACAGTGGGAAATCTGAGAGACTTTTTTTTCAAAATTCGAGAAGTGGCTCAGTTTTTAACCAATCTTTGCGAATTTTTTTTTTAAATACTCGTGATGGATTGCATTTTCACTACACACTGCGAAAAAAGTGATACAACCTCCATAAATAGATTAGAAAAACAAAGAAGGGAGAAAAAAACTTTTTCTTCTTACTTGCAGAATATAAATAAACCCATAAAAACTAAACCCATAAACACTAAACCCATAAACCATAAATCCATAAATCATAAACCATAAACCCTAAACACTAAAAATAGGTTAGAAAAACGAAAAAGGGAGAAAAAAACTTTTATTTTTACTTGCAGCTTATTAATAAATCCATAAATCCTAAATCCATAAACCCATATCCCATAAACCCTAAAAATAGGTTAGAAAAACCAAAAAGGGAGAAAAAGACATTTTTCTTGTTACTTGCAGCTTATTAATAAACCTATAGACCCTAAACTCATAAATCCTCAACCCTGAACACATAAACCATAAAAATAGGTTAGAAAAACTTAAAAGTGAGGAAAGTAGATAAGCTATGCCGGTTCTGGAATCAGCCGGTTCTGGCATTAAGCCGGTTCTGGAATCAGCCGGTTCTGGAATCAGCCGGTTCTGGAATCAGCCGGTTCTGGAATCAGCCGGTTCTGGAATCAAGCCGCTTCTAGAATCAGCCATTTTGGCTTGATGTCAGAATCGGCTCGATGTCAGAATCGGCTTGATGCCAGAAAGGTTTGAAGCCAGAACAGACACAAGTTAAAATAGCGGCTAGCGACAACGGCTTGATGTGGCGGATAAATGCGGCGTGCGAGCGGTTCGCAGCGGGCGGTCAGCGGCGAGCGGTTGATAGATTATCTACTTATAAATATTTAGAACTTTTTATAACCCTGTTGTTGGGGCAAAGAACAGGTGTTTGTTGAAATTTTTTCCGAACATTTTTTCCACTGCGACTTTTGATTCTTCTCGTTTTTGTCGTTGATTAGTGGTTGTTGCTCTGGAGCAACGGCCGAGCTACTTTGACCCATTATTAAGGAATGAAAGCCTTTAACGACCTCATCACGCTTATATATAACCCATATCCCAACTGGCTGCTTGTGAGAGTATCGTAGCCACTTAGTGGTCAGCTATGAAACTATTAAAAAAATTTGAAGGGGGATAGGAGCCCCACCTCGCTCCTATCCTGTGAGGTTCTACTGGTCTATCAACCCCTCCATTACCCCTCAAATTTTATTCTCCTATGTCTTCCCACTCCATAACGTCTTTCCACTCCATGTTGGGATCGTTGCGGTAAAATTTTTTCATGCGCTTTACATTGTACAGGACACAAATAGTTTTGCACGCTCCATTGTGGTTAGTACATATAGTCACTGATCTTGGAGAGTCGAAAGATGGATAGTTCATTTCGTTGATATCAGTAACATTAAAATTAAAACGTTCTAACCACAACTTTTTTATTTCACCAATCACGAAAATTCTTTTAGTATCTTTGAATGCGTCTTGAAGAATTTTTCCAATTTCAGTATAGTCATAATCACCGTCATTCCACGATAGTCCATGATAACAAAGTTCTAACGACAAATTTTCACGTTTGTACTTGTCTGTTAGTCTTCGCCAAGGAAACGGCGGTTTGAAGAGTAGCACTACAGGCACATCGTTGTCGTTGAGAGACACGAAAGCCAACCCTTTCAAAACGAAATCATTGCCAGGCTTTTTAAAGCCCTGCATGTCCACTGCGTAGTCCATGCTGTACAAAATGTCGCTTCGAGTTCCAAATGACGAATGACGAGGAGCTGGAGGCTCGCTCACCTTATATACTCCTTAAAGTCTGACGGGACTATATTGAACTATGCGATCGTGTAAGATCAAGCAGTAGACTGAAGTTCCAGCAGAAAATTTTTCCTTTGCTTCAAATTCCAGACGAATGTCTACAGGGGCACTCTTTAATGATTCATTTTGTTTTGAACAGTCTATCACTATTAGGGGCACGTAAGTGAGATATTGCGACTTTTTCAACATAGGTTCTGGATCTTTACCATAGTAAGAATTTTGAAAATTAGCGTACATATCGTAGAGCATGGCAAATTGATTACGATTCACATCGAGGTTAAGATTGCCATACGGATATGACTGAGAATTGAGAAAGAGTTTTACATTCGTAAGATTGCAATGATCGAACTGACTAGCATTTGCAGCTCTTCGATCTTTTCTATTAGTTTGAAAACCTAAGATGACAAAGCGTGGTTTTTCAAGTTGATTTGATGTTTTAACAGTCCATACCTGTGTTGATGTAATCGGAAGTAGTGGATACTCGTACAATTCCCACATGCGGAAACTCATGACAATAGGACGATCTTTCCCAACAAAATCTAGTAGGCGAATTTTGTTAGAGTTCGATGCAACTACTATGGCATTAGCCATTCGATTCTAGTTATTTCAACTTCAAAGTCCTCGTAACCCTCTGCATTGTCTACTCTTATTGTTGTTTGTTTAACTGCGTTTAAATCGTTTCTCGATCTCATGAGAACGAGTTCATGCTTTGCATTTACTACAATTTTACGATAGTCCTCTGCGAAGCCAAAAATTAGGCTCAATGGAATCGATACATTAAAGTAACCAGCATTATCAACAATATTCTGTGTTTCTTCTACATCGATCCAGCCCGCATTTTCAATGATAAAATTCTGAGTCGGATTGAGTGCAACCCAACCTTTCATGAGAGTGGTTAAACCACCATTTTTGCACTTGTCTATCTCAATAACATTCAACTCATATCTGATTTCTTCAAATAAATGACAAATGGCATTATTCACAAGTTTTGTATTTGTAGTGGGAGTATTATTAGTTTTAACCAATCGCCCGCAGATATGTAGTGCACTGCGGGAAGGTAAGAGACATAAATCTTGATGTTGAATAGATATACGTATTCCATCGCTGTTGTTGAATGTCGCTGTATACGGTTGGTGAGCGTGAACCTCGTAGTGCGCTACGGATTAATCGAAAGTTACAGGTGTTTGTATGCTTAGAATTTCTTCCATTTCGTTGAAAGCAGCAAAAGATGATACAAGTTATTTTCCACCAAGTACTACTTTTAATCCTAGACTTTTTAGTTTTTTTATGCTCTGACGTGTTAGCGCCTTCACAGTTGATTGATGACTGATGCGCTGTGGGCATATTTCTCTGCTTATATAGTTTTTGTTGTAAACGATTCCCATTATGATTGACGAATATGCAATCTTATAGTTGTAACTTCTCCGCGGAAATTTACTAAATCCCCGTCTTGATCGACGATACGTACTTGGAAATGATCTATACGCTTTACGGCAATCGGTAAGTAAATGACGTGCGAGGGAACTTCGATGATTTTATACCCCAGAGGTACTGCAGGGAAAAACTCGTGTATCGTGTGTACTTTTTTGTCGTTTATGTATGCTCCCGAAGTGATATTACACTCGACTCTCAAAGCGTTGATTTTGAGAATTGTAACAGGTAAGTCAGAATTATGGACAACGTCCGGTTCAAGAATACGTCTGGTGAAGCCCAGTAGACGACCGAGTGAATTTTCAGGTCGAAAATCTATAGGCTGACTACACTTGATTGTACAGCGAAGAGTATTATTATTTGGCTTTAAATTGAAAGTAATGTCGTTGTGCGCTAATTTTTTACGAAAGAATGTCAATATCCTCAATTTCGTAACTTCCTACTGGAAGAGAGACAACGTTTCCACCTACGTAAAACTTGTTATTGTTATTATCTATATTGGGTATTGAATTAAATGTTAAAAGTTCAACAAGCCCTAAAAAATAATTTTTATTTGGCAATAACTCGATTGGTGGAAAATATTGTGCTTCTAGTGTAGAAGATGTACCTGAAAGTGTTAGATTTAATGAACCTTCCATGACAGCTTAAATCAGAATGACACAATGTTTCCCCCACCTCTGCTTATATAGCCCCACACAAGAATTTTAGACAGAGGTAACCGCAATTGTATGTGTCAAAATCTTGATATCTTTCATGATTATATTTAACTTCGTCTACTCCGAGGTATAATATTAAATCTAACGGGGCGCGAAGATCGCCAAAACGATCTAAATATATAACATTTTTGCCTCTTTTTCTATATGTAACCCAGTGTGTCCCAGGGCCGCTAGCGTCATCAAGATGTCCGCATCGGTAAGTGCTCGCTGACGTAATTTCATGAACTTTTTTTTTTAAATGGAGACCTAACCCTACTTTGTGTGGTTTAAGATATAAGCCATTAGCCAACGCTACACTTTCCATATTTTTATTATGCCTTTTATTTTCTTCCAACTACTCCTTAGCGGTTTTTGCGTCGTTTACGGCTTTTACTATTCCAGCAGCACCACCAGCTAGAGCGCCAGTTGCACTCCAACCTGCAAATAGAGGTATGAGAAATTGCAATACCCCTCCTGTTTTCGTGGGGACTGGTAAAATACGTGGAATTTTAATATTCTTTATACCTCCAGCTTCTTTAAGGAGGCTAGACGCCTTTTTTCTCTGAAATAAGAAGTCACATTTTAATACATAAATGTAAACTAATTATTTCATACTTTTTACATATAAAAGTGGGTATATTTACCTTAGCTTAAAACTTTCCCTGATGGGCCTTTTATATGGTCCAGAACGATAGTCATCGATGAAACAAGTTTTTTCACTATCCGTAAGCTTTGAAATTTTCCTGTGGATGGATTGACTCCAGATATGAACTAAATTACTCCTGAATAGTGTAATTCTCATATGAGTGTAGGGATTTAGGATTAAATGTCGGAAAAAATTTTTACATCAGAAAAATGATAAAAAAATATAAAAAATTAAAAAAAATTAAAAAAAAACTCTTGAAAAACAGCACAATTTTTTTTTCTCATTAGAACAAAAATCCCTACACTCATATGAGAATTATACTATTCAGAAGTAATTTAGTTCAAATCTGAAGTCAATCCATCCACAGGAAAATTTCAAAGCTTACGGATAGTGAAAAAACTTGTTTTATCGATGACTGTGGTTCTGGACCATATAAAAGGCCCATTGGAGAATGTTTTAAGGTAAGGTAAATATACCCACTTTTATATGTAAAAAGTATGAAATAATTAGTTTACATTTATGTATTAAAATGTGACTTCTTATTTCAAAGAAAAAAGGTGTCTAGCCCCCTTAACAGCGCTCCGAGCTTTTTTCAAAGCTGATCGTATGACTGTTAGAGCGCAGTTACTTGACGTTGATTTAAAGGCACCAGCTTTGATAATTTTTTTCAAGGGAACTTGGTTTCTCTTCTTAGCTTTTAAACCCATTCCCAATTTTTTAGCGTTCTTTCTCTTTTTACTTTTTTCTTCAAACCCATACCAAATCTAGATTTTAATTTCATAGTATTAGTTATAGCGTATGCAGCCGCTTTTTCGCCAAAATTAGCGTCTTTTGATTTAATGCGATTCCAAGCTTTTTCAGCTAAAATTTTATCTGCGACATTTCTCGCTTGAACTTTTCCCGATTTCTAGAATAAGCTATATCGTGCTTTTTGCAAGCAGCGTCTAGCGGATTAACTCCAAGATCTCCTCTAGCTAATCATTTTGCCAACTTAGTGCCTGGACCACAATACTGATAACCGGGTATGTGAAGTTCAAATGGAAGTTTATTGATTATTTTATTAACTAAACCGCGTCCACGTTTGTGAATGATCATCACTCTTCGATAGTCAACGGGCAACTGATGGTGGAAGCTATATAAGACCGTTATTTATACTCATAGCCATCAGTCGTAATTTGGTTGTCATAGTGTAAAGATCATGAACTTTAAAGAACAATCGATAAAGCTGCCAATAGAAAATTTTGATGCACTTGTAGAGCATGGTAAAAGAGCAAAGCGACACGGCGATCTACTTCCTGATAGTTTACGAGCCGTCTTCTGCGGCCCGTCAAACTGTGGAAAAACAAATAGTTTACTTGATCTCATAACACACCCTAATGGCGTTCGATTTGAAAACGTATACGTCTACTCAAAGTCTCTCAATCAGCCAAAATATACATTTTTAAATGAAATCTTAGAACCTATAGAAGGTGTACAATATTTTCCGTTCAGCGAGCACGATGCAGTTGTCGACCCCGATCACGCACTTCCAAACTCTATCATGATATTTGAAGATATTGCTTGCGAAAAACAGGATAATGTTAGAGCATTTTTCTGCATGTGCAGGCATAAAAAGGTTGACTGTTTTCATCTATGTCAAACTTATGCTCACATCCCCAAACATCTTGTCAGAGATAATGTAAACTTACTTGCTATTTTTAGACAAGATGAAGTAAATCTAAAGCATATCTCTGACGATCACGTAAATACTGATATGACTTATATTCAGTTTAAAGAATTGTGCTCCAAGTGTTGGAGAGATGATAAGCATGGTCGGCGGCTCGAACCCCTCCTCCTCTCGAGATGCTTCCTGATTGGCCGTCTGTGTTGCGGCGATTGGTGGCTTGACCCTCTTCTCTCGAGATGCTTTCTGATTGGTCCTCTCTCTCTCTGCACTATGCTGTAGTGGTCCCGGGGAAGCGTATCTATAGTGTCGGGCTGTAGATAACGCTTGTCATCATGAGCGCTCAAAGCAATCTTTTTCTCTTTTTCTGTGTGTATGTTATGATGCCGAGATCTGATGTTACGTTGCTCACGAGTAACAATGATGTTTTCACGAAGGCACTTGATATAATCGTCAAAGGTGATGTCTGCTTTGACTACATAACTTTTTACTCCCTTGGTCTTCTTAATAGGTTTTTGATTCTGCACTTTCACGCTGTACATCTTGCTTCGCAGCCCGATAAATTCCAACATAATTTCCCCGTTACATTCGTCTTTCATTAAGCCAACGATTTTCTTGTTTGCTTGAGGCATATTGAACTGGTTGATCACCGGATAGTCTGATGTGTCGAATTCATGTATGTCATGTTTTATTACCCCATACATGTCAACACCTGTTACTTCATACACCAAACTATCCGTGTCGGTGTATAACAGCTTGCCCTGGTCTCCCACACGATCTCGCATGTAGTCATAGTGAAATCTGTAGACTAATGTCTTGAACAAATCCAAAACTGCCAAACCGATGTAGATTAGCTTTCTTATGGTGATCTCCGTGCGCAGGAGTTGTACAGCAATGAGGTTTTCGTCAAAAATATCACTACTGTGAAAGTTTGGCTTAGCAATAAGAGCTTCAGCACCACAACGGCCTTTCCACTTGGTGACTAGCTTCACATCAACTCGTGTCCTCTCGTTTTCCATTGTCTTGCCATAAACAGCGTTGTTAAACAGTTTGAAAAGCATTTTTTCAAACTCGTTCTTGGCTTTCTTTCGTTTTGCGCTGTTCAAGTCAATATCTTGTTTTAGCCAAGGACTCTGCTTGAATTGAATAGCACGATGTATTTTTACGAGAACTAAGCCATGTTTCAAAGCTTGCTTGAGTGCTCTATAGTGAAGCACATATCGATGTTTATCGTGAAGCGTTGTCATCAATTTATGTTGTTTAGATCCTGGAGGTGCCATGTGCTCAGCGCAGAATGGAAGGTCTTTGTGAGCATCGTGTAGTGTTTCGGGATACTTCAGATCCACTTCAACAAAGTATTCAAAGTCGTAGTCGTCGGGCATGTCGAAGAAGTTTGGCTCATTCACATTCTTCACCCATTCAAAGCCTCCATATGGTAAGGACTCGGTCATCGCCCAACCGTATAAATTGTTGACATCGAAATACATTAAATATTTCTCAGCCTCGTCAACGTTATAGCCTTCATTCATATACGGGTTGTTCGCTTTGGCATAGCGATTACAGCACTGACTGATTCCTCCCCGTGTGCCTCGCTCGATAAACATTAACATGTCTACATCCGTGAGAAGTTCGAGTTTAACCTATAAAGAAAGTTTTTTTTTTAGAATAATACAATGTTATTTTTTTTTTAATAATTAAATTTATACCTGAGTATTTTTGAGCATAGCATCCCATGTGAGGCCGGGCGTTGTGTAGTAATGAGCTGGATCCAACTCGTAAGCAGCAAGAAAATTATTTCGAAACTTTTCAAAAACTTCAGCCAATAATATTACATCCGTCTTGAGATACAAGTCAGAATAGTGCCCAAGATCTTGAATGTTGAAACTCTGCCAAACGTTTTGGGCATGCTCACAATCCGCATCGCTGATCTGAGTGTTGTATAAATTGTTAAAGAAATCATCCTTCGACGGAAGATTCGGTTCCTTTAACTTTTCAAACGATGTGACATAGTCATAAGGAAACACTCCTTTCCTTTTTAAAAGTGCAATCTGTTCATCAGTGAATCCTTCTTGCTTGAACATGCACTCTAAAGTATCGAGCTTCTCCAAATACGATGACAACTTGTTCAGAGATGAGGCCATAAATTTGAAAGAGTCAATAAATCTCAAATTTATATCTGTACCTTCCACAAACTTCGTAAAAGATATATATTTCTCTTTTGTTTGTGGAAGAAGTGAAACACGTCCTGGGAAGCATGTCGCTATTTCTCTAATAAAGAGATGCGAATCGTATCCACTTAAGTTGTGAAATACTATAGGGACGGTTCTCGAGTCTTGAAAGCTGAGATTACATTTGCTGTGTGCAGGTCCACGATATCTGTAAGAATTTTAGAAATAATAGACAATTAATAATAAAAGAAAATCAATAATACTCACTTTCCCATAAAGTGACAGTGGTCACGAACTCTTTTGTCAGTGTCGGTGAATGGCATCTCACAAATGTGACATACACGAGCGCCGTCGAACTTTATATTCTCGAGAGGTGTTAAGTCAATCATTGGCCGTGGATTTTTATAAGCATTGTTGGGTTTCATAGCTAAAGAGTGAAGACTTTGCAAAAACCATGTAGCTGCAGATTCAGCTTCTTCTCCCTCTTGTCTGTAGCTTTTATATTCTGAAAGTCTATTGTCATAGCTACATTTGATAAAGAAACCCACGCTGAATGGTTTGTGACTTTGATAAGTCCGGTCATTGTCAATCACTTACTCCTATATACACTCAAAATCGGCATATATTATGAATGGCACTCGATTTTTACAGTAAAAGTTTTTAAACTGTAAAATACTGTCTTTTTTAGATGGGAGTGTAATTTTACACTTATTAATTTGTTCACAGTCAGTTGCATGCTTCGTCAGCTTCTCTTCAGTCCAGAAAAAATGTAAACATCGGTCACAGATAAAAGTTTTATGGTCACGCGAACCTAACTGTTGACTACATAGTCTTGATAAATTTTTTATCCACACATAGTGATTTTTAAATACTATGTCAAAACTATCGAGAGTCTCTTCCTCTTCCTCCTCATCAACATAATGACTTTCAACAAGAAGTAAATTGACATGCTTTTCTTTCTTGCAAGATGTCAAGTGCCGGGGTAGGATGTCAAAAAATTTTCCCCTTTTCTTCAAATAATAGAGATTTATCGGAACAACATTTTGTTTTTCAAATTTTTTAATTTTTCTGGAATCTACAGGAAATTCAATCCCGTCAAAGTTGAGTACATCTTTATGTGAAGCGTATGTCGATACTCGATTTATATTTATTCTAGCTGGATGTAATGCTGATAGAACAGCCCATTTAAAACATTGATCATCAATATTCTGTACGTTGACACACGCCTTCTTGTTTTTGATGAACGGAGGCAAATCTATGAAAGAGCTCCCCCTCATTGGATTGTACTTATAAATATTTATAACTAAATTTAAAATCGATTTGAGGGACCAGCCCGATTCTCGCTCTTGAAATTCTTCCATTTCTGTGTCGATAGGCTGCTGCACATTCATCACAAACCACTCATTTAAATCTGTCGTCGAATAGATGGGGCCAGTCTTTGTATTAAAATATTTAATATCGACAGTTTCCTCGTCATCCTTTACAATTGTGTACTCAGCAGCCAAGACCGTGTTAACTTTGAGAGCAGGATGTTCTTCGAGAGCTTGAGTCACTTTCGCAATGAACTGCTTTTTAGCATCTTTCATGAAAGCTAATAGATCGAGATGCCTTCGATTAGTAATAACTCCTGTCTTTATTCTGTTTTCAAAGGCTGACTGAACGTCGTCCCAGACGAGTGCAGGATTATTTTCTGCAGGATTATTCTCGTTTAGACCCGCACCTACGCGACGTTCACTCAACAGATGCAGAACGCTGTTAATAAGTGCGACTCCAGGTTGAAGTTTCTGCTTATCTGGCAAGAGCTGTATCCTTACAATCTTGAGCGATGTTAGATTGATTTAGGCCACCGGCAACGACAGGATTATTCGCATGATTTGAGCTACTTGGATCGACGACTGCAGGATCATTCGCGTTAATCTTTATGCGACGTTCTTTTATCAAGTTCATCACGTTTTTTATAAGTGTAACAGCAACTTCAAGTTGCAGCTTTTCGGCCTCTGAAAAGTTTCGGGCTGAATTTCGGGCTCTGCGTAGAGCGACATCATCCATCCATAACAATGGTCATCTTCATTAGCAACATCATTCCTAGTGTTCATGTACACTTTCCATAGGTTAAAACCTATATCCATAAACTCTTGCGCCATCTTGATACAACTGCTCTTGATCACTCCGAGCAGAGGACTGATTTTCCGTTGTTAACGCAGCGCCTTCTATCTCTGAGCTGTGAAGAGAGGTCGATTGTGATTGGTTATGTAGTGCGGGGTGGGGGAAATAACATGATTGGTCGAAAAACGAGCAGTGGGGAAAAGCGCTAACGAGGAGGCTATAAAAGTAACCACGCGGTAAAAAATGTCATTCGCTTCTCCGCTCTCGTTCGAGAGCAGTTGCACCAGTCGCAGCAGACGCAGCAGTTGCAGCAGTAGCACGATGAAGTACATTGTCGACATGCAAGGATTCAAGATTACCTTGAACAAATTCGTTTTCAAGGAGGTTGCCGTCGTCTCTCTCGAGGAACACCCTACGCCATCCGTCTTCCTCTTCAAACCGCCTCATGCTTGGGAAAAGCTATTGGACAAAAATAAGTCCGAAAATAGATGGCTTGAAGAGAATTTCCATGGAATTATGTGGAGAGCAGGCAACATCCCATACGAAGAACTTAGCAACACTCTACATGGCGTACTCGATGGGGCAGAGATATACGTAAAATGATTGGAGAAAACAAAATGGATGCAAAGATTTTTTTCTGACCGGTAAGTTATTAAAATGATGTTTTTATAAAAGAGAAATTCTCAACAGTCATTTTTCTTTTCAGATTCATTTTTAACATCGAGGATATGGGATGCCCATCTTTAAGAAAGCTCCCAGTGGAATCTCTTTCGTGTAGCAATCATTTTGGTTGTGACTTTCCCGTATGTGCCCTTCGAAATGCAATGGCCATGAAAAAGTGGATGCTCGAGCAATGTGATAAAAGAATAACCGAATCGTTGTATTTAATGTATAATTAATATTGTAAATTAAATATTGTATTAAGTGAATAAATTTATTTTCAATATATAACTTTCATTCTGCAGAATTTATTATAAACTTCTTGAAAAAATGAATGAGAGAAAAAAACAGAACTTTTCAGGGTTTCAAACTTTTTAAACGTAAAACAAATATTACAAATTAATAACATATAGAAAAAATACTGCAAGTTAGCCTTTTTCAGAATATAAAAATTTCTAGGGAGGTCATTTCTCTGTAGGGAGGTTATCATCCTGCAAAACATAAAATATTTTTTTTCATATGAAGGTTATTTGAGGTAGTAAAAATTCTTGGTTGCATAGATTTAGTCAAATCGTTGTAAGGATAACAAAATAGCTTATTCCTTGGACTGAAAATCAGAGTGAGAGCGAGAAATGATAAAGAAATGACATACACGGGCACGAAATACTCGAGTACAAAATCGCTAACGTGAATGCATGTTGGATCTATACTGCGCGATCGCCTACGCTCTCCCCTTCGACTTACTTTCCCGAACGAGAATTTTACTGCTATCGTACGTTATCTCTCGTATACACTTCCGGCCGTAGGACCAGCTGGGTGAATATGAGAGAGAGAAACAATAGCAGTAAAAACTCGCGAGTACTATTCCGCGGTGGGGGAGAGAGAACGAAAAAAAGAAACGTCACCTCGACCGAGCGAAAACTTCATACTTGCGCGCGAATGATATTTACAGCGGACTCGCGCGCGATCACTTACGCTCTCCCCTTCGACTTACTTTCCCGCGGGAGAATTTTACAGCTATCGTACATTATCTCTCGTATACACTTCCGGCCGCAGAACCAGCTGGGTGAATACGAGAGAGAGAAACAATAGCAGTAAAAACTCGCGAGTACTATTGCGCGGCGGGGGAGAGAGAACGAAAAAAAGAAACATCACCTCGACCGAGCGAAAACTTCATACTTGCGCGCGAATGATATTTGCAGCGAACTCGCGCGCGATCACCTATGCACTCCCTTTCGACTTACTTTCCCGCGCGGGAATTTCCAGCTATCGTACATTACCTCTCGTATACACTTCCGGCCGCAGGGCCAGCTGGGTGAATACGAGAGAGAGAAACAATAGCAGTAAAAACTCGCGAGTACTATTGCGCGGCGGGGGAGAGAGAACGAAAAAAAGAAACATCACCTCGACCGAGCGAAAACTTCATACTTGCGCGCGAATGATATTTGCAGCGAACTCGCGCGCGATCACCTACGCTCTCCCCTTCGACTTACTTTCCCGCGCGGGAATTTCTAGCTATCGTACATTACCTCTCGTATACACTTCCGGCCGCCGGGCCAGCTGGGTGAATACGAGAGAGAGAAACAATAGCAGTAAAAACTCGCGAGTACTATTGCGCGGCGGGGGAGAGAGAACGAAAAAAAGAAACATCACCTCGACCGAGCGAAAACTTCATACTTGCGCGCGAATGATATTTACAGCGGACTCGCGCGCGATCACCTACGCTCTCCCCTTCGACTTACTTTCCCGCGCGAGAATTTTACTTCTATCGTACATTATCTCTCGTATACACTTCCGGCCTCAGGACCAGCTGGGTGAATACGAGTGATAGCAAAACAACAGCAGTAAAAAAACTCGTGAGTACTGTTGCGCAGCGGGGCGGAGAAAACGAAACTCACGTGAGAAAAGAACACAACGAAAAGAACGAAGCGTGCACACAGAAAACGCGGGCCATTGATGTTGCGCATATGCTCACCAACCCCTCCCCCTCGACTTACTTTCCACCACGAGCATTTTGTCATGGTCATGCCTTATCACTCGTATACAATTCCGGCTTCAACGCCAGCTGGTTGCATATGAGCGATAGTTGCAACCATTGTTAAAATGCTCGTGCGTACTGTTTGCGTACAGAGGAGAGAAAAAACGAAGCACAAAGAACGAAGCGTGCACATAGAAAATGTAAGACACGCGGAGGCACACGGGCACACGTCAACGCGCATGTGCTTGCCTAACCTCTCCCCCTCGACTTACTTTCCACCACGAGAATGTTGTCACTACTATACCTTATCGATCGTATACAATTCCGGCTTTAACGCCAGCTGGTTGCATATGAGCGACAGATACAATAAGCGACAAAAACTCGCGCGTACTGTTTGGGTACAGAGGAGAGAAAGAAACACATGCATAAAGAAAAACTGCAGGTATACGTGCGATTCTTTGCTATTGCTCAAAATATATTTATGTTTGTTCCTGCGTTGAGAGAGCAACAGCAAAGAATATGAAATAAAGCGTGTATCCCCGATATTCACGCGACGAAGAAATGACGCGAGCGACCGAGTACATGCGTGTACTCACCTAACCTTACTTTCCGCCGCTAGAATTCCTCGTGGAGTCTGCTTCACCGTCCTGAGTGCAGCTATGCACTTGCGTACAAATCAATCTCTCTCTTAAACGTAATCGCGTTCAATGAAAATGACGAAGATTGACCGTAGTCGACTTTTACGTCGTACTGTCGATCATTAATGCCAAGGTCCTTTAATTACTCAGAGGCGAAAGACTGCATGCATCCTGCAGACGGTTGCGCGAGAAACCATAAGCGAAGGTGCGAGAGCGGGAAGGCGTGCTCGCGAACTAACGAAGTCGCACGTACGCTCGTTGTATTTATATCTTTACTCTCAATGCCCCCTCTTCGAATTATCGACCAATCAGCGTATGAGCGGCGCCGGCGGTGCTCTGTCGACGAGTATAAAATGGAGTGCGTTGAGTAGAAGCACCAAAGTCGAGCACCGGATAATTGGCCAAGTTCCCCCGGGCTTATATAGCCGGGAGGGTCGTTTTTCCGCGACGCAACACCACCTAACATCGGCCGAACGCTAGTACAAAAAAGAGGGGGCAGGCGTCATAGCCCCCCTCTGCTTGAAGGAAAGGAAGGGAAGTTACGGTCCATTACAACCCTGTGCGGGTATTTCTCAAATTCTCCACCTGGTGAACCCTTCCTCTTCAGAAAGGTCCTTATGGCGTTGGATGCCGAGGTCAACCGGAGGTTAGGTAGGAATAGGAGGGAAAGAGAGGATCGAGGGAACAAGCCTTGCATGAGCACGAGTGGTCAGCCACCCGGGTATCAGCTTGCCCTGTTCGGGTAGGCCACCCCGGCAGACTCCTATCCTTTCGGGCCAGGTGTCGGGGCCGACTGAGAGTCGGCGGCGCGCGCGCCGGCTCTATGCTTGCCGCTCCACGATCCGCCGCGCCGCTGTGCGGTAGTGGGAACGTATGTTCGTCCGCTGGCTGCTATACTAGCATAGCGCTCTCCCACCACTGCGCCGCGCGCGCCGGCTCTCTGCTTGCCGCTCCGCGAGACGCCGCGCGGTGGTGGGAGCATATGGCCGGCCGCTGGTATGAGGATATTTTTTATAATTTTCCTATGAACTGTTTGTACACGGGGCTGTCAAATTCGGAAGCAGAAGTTGGATGATACTTCGAAAAATAGGGCATATGCCTAGGTTCAGATAAGTATAGAATTTTTGAAAACCGGTGGTGGGGGTAGAAACTTTGGTTTTTTGCTTATATCTCGAGAAGGAGCGCTCGGATCGAAAAACGGACGAAATTTTGGGGGTGCAACAATAGAGGGGACATACTTTTAATATACTATCGAATGACGTTGGCGGAATTTTCGAAAACCGGTGGTGGGTGTAGAAATTTTGGCTTTTCGCTTATATCTCGAGAAGGAGCGCTCGGATCGAAAAACGGACGAAATTTTTGGGCTGCAACAATAGGGGGAACACACTTTTAATACACTATCGAATGACGTTGGCGGAATTTTCGAAAAACGGTGGTGGGGGTAGAAATTTTGGTTTTTTGCTTATATCTCGAGAAGGAGCGCTCGGATCGAAAAACGGACGAAATTTTGGGGGTGCAACAATAGGGGGGACATACTTTTAATATACTATCGAATGACGTTGACGGAATTTTCGAAAACCGGAAGGGTTAAAAAAAGTTCTAAATATTTATAAGTAGATAAGCTATCAACCGCTGGCCCCTGACCGCCCGCTGCGAACCGCTCGCGCGCCGCATTTATCCGCCACATCAAGCCGTTGTCGCTAGCCGCTGGCCACTCGCAGACCATTTTAATTTGTGTCGGTTCTGGCATCAAACCTTTCTGGCATCAAGCCGATTCTGACATCGAGCCGTTTCTGAGATCGAGCCGATTCTGACATCAAGCCAAAATAGCCTATTCCAGAACCGGCTTGATTCCAGAACCGGCTGATTCCAGAACCGGCTTGATGCCAGAACCGGCTGATTCCAGAACCGGCTTGATGCCAGAACCGGCTGACTCCAGATCCGGCATAGCTTATCTACTGAGGAAAAAACTTTTTTCTTCTAACTTGCAGCGTATTAATAAACCTGTAAACACATTAACTCTAAATACATAAATCCTAAACTCATAAACCCATAACCCTAAATCCTAAAAATAGGTTTCTACTTGCAGATAATTAATAATCCCATAAAGCCTTAATCCATAAATCCATAAATTATAAACTCATTTTAGGAATAGGTCAAACAAAAAAAAGTGAGGTAAAAACTTTTTTCTTACTTGCAGCCTATTAATAAACCCGCAAACACTAAACCTATAAATCTTAGATCCAGAGGCTCATAGACATTATCCCTGAATCCATGAACCCATATACCCATACGCCCTAAACCCATATATCCTCAGCTTATAATCTCGAAACCCACAAAGTCTGTAAAAACTAGCAGATGACAATTTCGGAAATAACCTAATGGTTCAAACAGAAATAGGCCGCAGTAAAGGCTAGAAAATCCCAAAAACGAAATATATGAGAAAATTCACTTCAAAGTATTTAAATATTTAGATAGCATGCAAATAGCATTCATAACTTACAAGAATTTTCTATAAAATTATATTATTTTTATATTTAAATTCAAGTTTATTTTGATTATTTTATGTTCATAAGACTTAAAATAAAAGGATTTTAAGTATTATAAATTAAAGTTATTTATAAATAAAACTCTTATCCATGTGTTAAAATGAAAGTGATATTTAACATAAATTTTTCGATATATACAAGCTCAGTATGCCATCCGTATATGGGAGCGTCCAGCAGAAACGGGCCACCGAGCGCGCGCGGTGCCTTTTTTCGCGTAAAAGGCGCTCTATTTAACTCGCTCCTAATCGTATGCTGCGTCTTTGAAAAAAAAAACCGAGGACCTATATCGATAGATTTTTTTCTGCTCTTTCCAATTGCGCTATTGTTTTTATTGCGAAACGCGTTCTTCCAGACGAAAACTCGAATTGAATATTGAAAGCCATTTTTCTCAAAGTATATCATGTTTTTTTCAAAATAAACTACATCATTGGAAAGTACAACTCTTAAGCTTCAAAACCCTATCTTGGAGAAGTTGGAGAAATAAAGGGTTTAAAAGTAACAACATGAAAAAGACAGCGCCGAGGGTCCGCGCGAGCCCCTCGCGCCCGTGCGTACGGTACGTTTAAGTGCACGCTCTATTCAATTCGCTAATAATCGTGTACCAAGTCTCTGAAAAAAGAACTAAGGACGTATATCGATAGATTTTTTCCTGCTCTTTCCAATGGTGCTATTATTTTATTCCAAAATGCTTCCTTCTAGTTGAAAATTCCATTTGAATGTTTAAACTCTATTTTTTCAATAAAATATCAGTCTTTTCTTCAAAATGAATTATATTCTTCAAAAGTACAAGTCTTAAACTATAAAATATTATATTTTTAAGTTGGAACATGAAAAGTTCAGAAATAGTAAGATCAAAAAGACAGCAGCTGCCCGAACTTTTTACGCTATGCTCAAGGGCGGATTAATACACGCGATGTGCTATTTTGCCCTTTCTTTTTTGTAAATATAAAATGTTTTGTAACTTACAATGCCAATGCGTGGACATAATTTTGTGGATCTAGTTGTAACAGTTAGTATAATATTACAATAAACTTTCTTCATTTATATAACAAAAACTTGGTACACGATTATTAGCGAATTGAATACAGCGTGCACTTAAACGTGCCGTATGCACGGGCGCGAGGGGCTCGCGCGGACCCTCGGCGCTGTCTTTTTCATGTTGTTACTTTTAAACCCTTTATTTCTCCAACTTCTCCAAGATAGGGTTTTGAAGCTTAAGAGTTGTACTTTCCAATGGTGTAGTTTATTTTGAAAAAAAACATGATATACTTTGAGAAAAAGGGCTTTCAATATTCAACTCGAGTTTTCGTCCGGAAGAAAGCGTTTCGCAATGAAAACAATCGCACCATTTGAAAGAGCAGGAAAAAATCTATCGACGTAGGTCCTTGGTTTTTTTCTCAAAGACGCAGCATACGATTATGAACGAGTTAAACAGAGCGCCTTTTACGCGAAAAAAGGCGCTCGGTGGCCCGTTTCTGCTGGACGCTCCCATATACAGATAATAGAGAGAAAATATATTGAATTTAATGACGACGGATACTTTTTAATACGGTTGAGCCTATGGCAGTTTTTGTCGAATAATGTTTCTTGATCTTTTTAAGCTTTCGAACACCTTATGCGATTAGTTTCTATTGCTTCAATAATAGTTCGTTTGCAATTATTTTTCATTTTTCTTTACTCTTCTTCTTGCTTTGATATAGTCATACTACTTATGTTTGTTATATTCGACATAGGTTTGACACTGACTCCGAATACTTCACTTTTAAATTTTTCACAAATAACACACTATTTATTATTCGACAAACATTCTATTGAGTGAAAATTAAGATATCAGAAATAAAAAACAATTACAGCTTTTCCTACCCTTGTGATACTCATTAACTAAGTTTTTAAATAATAAGTGATGATTATAATAATCATTAAAAGAAAATAAGTAAGAGAATGAATACATCGATAGTTGCGCCTTATTTTTGCTTGATTGATTATACTTTGAGTTAAAATGGTTATGAATTCAGGAAAATGTCAAAAAATGTAGAAAAGAAATTTATCATATTAATTGTTTTTTCATAATTTTTCTTATTTTGGATGCTGATATTCAATTTAAAATTATTATGTATTTTTTTAAAGTTAAAATAGAAATTTAAATTTTATACCATTTATCTCATTGTAATTTTAATACTCAAAAATTAATTAATTAATTATTTAAATAATATTAGTTTCTAAATTATTATTGATCCCTCCATTTCCAGAAATTTTGGATGATGTTGATACTTATAATTTAAGATCAACATATGTCTTTAAAAATGGAAATAAAATTTGAGATTACATTTATTTTTTCTAGGTTCCTATAATTTTCTTTTTATTTTATCATCAAAGAATAAATAATTTAAAAAATATTAATTTTGAAACCTTTATATCATTACCTATATAATCACCATCACCATAGCAACGGTACTATGTTGATAAGATGTCAAATTAATAATACATTGATAAATAATCGCAATTACATTGATTAAAGGACTGTTCTTTTCTTAATTTTCGAAGTAAACTGTGTATGTGAATATATAAAAACATAACTATTTTTAAATAACTATTCAATATTTCGCAGCAAGAATAGTGCTTGTTTATTATTGTATTTCTATCAAGTACTAATTTCATTATTAAAATGTAAGTAGCTTCGTATTGGTTAACTCTTTTTTTTCAAATTTCTTGCATTCTTTTACAAAAATCTATTTGAATTTACAGTTGAGAATTCTTAAAAATGAAAATGGCCCTTTTGAATGGGCATATCTGTAGTTGATTTATATAATTTTTGAAATTCTCAACGGAACATAATTAAAACTATCACTACTATGATTGTGAGGAGAAAATATTTAGAATTATATAATTTGATTTGGGGATCTCCCAGTAAAGAAAAGATTGATGTTATATTAAATGATTTGAAATGTCAAGTACCTTTTTCAGATATTCAGAACAAATTAATTAGAAAAGAACTACAAATTACGTTTCTAATGAGAAAAAAAAATTGTGCTGTTTTTCAAGAGTTTTTTTTAATTTTTCAAATTTTTTATATTTTTTCATAATTTTTCTGATGTAAAAATTTTTTCCGACATTTAATCCTAAATCCCTACACTCATATGAGAATTATACTATTCAGGAGTAATTTAGTTCAAATCTGGAGTCAATCCATCCACAGGAAAATTTCAAAGCTTACGGATAGTGAAAAAACTTGTTTCATCGATGACTATGGTTCTGGACCATATAAAAGGCCCATCGGAGAAAGTTTTAAGGTAAGGTAAATATACCCACTTTTATATGAAAAAGTATGAAAGAATTAGTTTACATTTATGTATTAAAATGTGACTTCTTATTTAAGAGAAATAAGGTGTCTAGCCCCCTTAATGAACATAAAATAAACAAAAATAAAGAGTCTGTTGTCAGTACACATCGATTAGAAAACAAACATGAGTTCGATTGGGAAAATACATCCATCTTAGATTTTGAAAGCAATTACAAAAAAAGACTGATTTCGGAAATGATCTATATAAAAAGCAATCAAAGTAGTATTAATAAAAAGGAAGATATCCAAAGACTAAGTACAATGTATTTTCCTATTATTAACGAACTTGATGCTGTATAACTCTTTATGTAAACATCGTCCAGCGTATATGTTATTGTTACGTGTTATTGTTTTCAGTCGAGAATAACATCTGATCGACGTAGGATATACGAGGGTCATTTGATAAGTACCTAGCCTACAAATGAAAACACCAAAATTTTACAAAAAATAAAATTTATTTTTCAATGTAGTCTCCTTTTAGTTGAATACACTTGGTCCAGCGGTGTTCCAATTTTTTTAACCCCGTTGAAAAAAATGTTTTCTCTTGGTTTGCAAAATAGGCCTCCGTGGCGGCGATTATTTCGTTATTGAAGTGGAATCTCTTCCCGGCGAGCGAATTTTTTAGGTTCGGAAACAAAAAAGTCGCACGCAGCCAAATCTGGAGAATACGGTGGATGGGGCAGCAGTTCGTAGCGTAATTCGACCAATTTAGCCGTGGCGAGTGCAGAAGTGTGAGCCGGTGCATTATCGTGGTGGAAAAGCACTTTCTTTTTAGACAAATGGGGCCGTTTTTCTTCTAACACGGCGTCAAATCGGCTCAATAGTTCGGCATAGTACTGTTCTGTGACCGTTTTGCCCTTCTCCAGATAGTCAATAAAAATCACACCTTGAGAATCCCAGAAAACAGTGGCCATCACCTTTCCGGCTGACGGGACCGTCTTCGCCTTCTTCCGAGCAGGTTCACCGGGTAAGGTCCACTGTTGTGACTGCTCCTTGGTCTCTGGAGTGTAGTAGTGAATCCATGTTTCGTCGACGGTCACGTAACGACGCAAAAACTCTTTTGGATTGCGATTAAACAGCTCCAAACACTGCTCTGAACTGGTCACACGGATGCGCTTGTTGTCTGCAGTCAGCAAACGCGGCACCCACCTTGCTGACAGCTTCCTCATGCCTAAAATCTCATGTAGGATATGCCACACGCGTTCTTCTGAGATGCCTACTATCGCAGCTATCTCGTGCACCTTTAATCGGCGGTCTGACAAAACGATATCGTGTATTTTTGTCACGTTCTCCTCCGTAGTGGCTGTTTTCGGAGCACCTGGGCGTGGATCATCAAAAACCGACGTACGACCACGTTGAAACTCGTTATACCAAAATTTAACGGTCGCCATCGAAGGAGAAGCATCCCCATACACTGCATCCAAGCGGTCTTTAATTTCACTGCGCGATTTCCCTTCCAAAAACAAGAATCGAATCACCGACCGATATTGTTCTTTCTCCATTTTTTCAAAAATCAACGGACACATTTGCTTTCACACGCTCTCAAAAATAAACTACAACTCCGATCCGGCTGAAATTTCGTCTGTAACCGTTTACAGGAAGATACTGCACTGTAGTGTATTTCTGGTGCGATAGTGGCACCATCTGGCGGTGAGGCTAGGTACTTGTCAAATGACCCTCGTATACGGTTATAATTTCGGCAATTTTGATGTTTGTATTTATACTTTGTTGTTTAATTGTCTTTAAAAGAAAAGTTTTATATGTTAATTTATTTCTGTGTTTTGAATAAAGGCCTGATGAGGTTGGCGTACTAAGCCAACGAAACGTTGTCAAAAAAGAAATAAGATCATTTCATTTTGCCTTCAAAGATCATCCTCCACTATTTAATTCAATATGATTGGAATAACATTTTTTTTTTCATTTCAGTAATTTCAAGGTAAGTCGGATATAATTTTTCACCAAACAAATTTTCATTATGATCTCTCAAGTTTTCGTATTTACTTTTTTTTAGATTTAAATCTACATACATTGCCAAAACTTTATAATTATACTCTTCTTTTTTGTGATCTGGTCGAATATCTGCAGTAACTTGAGATTTGTCTCTGTCCTCTATTTTAAAATCTTGTTTTAATTTTACAGCTAAAGAAAGTTCCTCCAGAGTGTAATTTAATGCAAGTTCTTTTGCACGTCCATACTTAGTGCTTTCGCTACAATCATCAGAACTTACTCTTGGACGTCCAACTTTGACATTCCGATGAATGTTTTCATTTTCAGGTTCAGGATTTTGTGGAGCCTCAGCAAGATCAAAAACAAATTCTTTTTCTAAGAAATCTTTAAATTTTGATTTAAATAAATCTTTTTTACGACGCACTTTTTGATATTTTTCACTAAATTGCTTAAGAAACGTAATTTGTAGTTCTTTTCTAATTAATTTGTTCTGAATATCTGAAAAAGGTACTTGACATTTCAAATCATTTAATATAACATCAATCTTTTCTTTACTGGGAGATCCCCAAATCAAATTATATAATTCTAAATATTTTCTCCTCACAATCATAGTAGTGATAGTTTTAATTATGTTCCGTTGAGAATTTCAAAAATTATATAAATCAACTACAGATATGCCCATTCAAAAGGGCCATTTTCATTTTTAAGAATTCTCAACTGTAAATTCAAATAGATTTTTGTAAAAGAATGCAAGAAATTTGAAAAAAAAGAGTTAACCAATACGAAGATACTTACATTTTAATAATGAAATTAGTACTTGATAGAAATACAATAATAAACAAGCACTATTCTTGCTGCGAAATATTGAATAGTTATTTAAAAATAGTTATGTTTTTATATATTCACATACACAGTTTACTTCGAAAATTAAGAAAAGAACAGTCCTTTAATCAATGTAATTGCGATTATTTATCAATTTATTATTAATTTGACATCTTATCAACATAGTACCGTTGCTATGGTGATGGTGATTATATAGTGTAACAGGGCGAATAGTTTTCGGAGCGAGAGAGTTTTCGGCAACGCCGAAAGCTTACCTGTATGCTCTCTCTCTCGCTCACACTGCTCCGCAACGACGATGCCTTCCTCGGCGCTGCTCGTCGAGGACGATGCTCGCCTACGTTGCGGCTCGAGCGGCGCCCTGGCAGAATTGCCGGCTCTGCGCGCGCTCGGTACAATGCCGTTCGCTGACTGTGTACAACCGGGTAACTCAGAAGTTACCCGGGAATTTTAATATCGTGTGTGTGACTCTACGCGTTCCTTAATGAAGGGGGAAACACGCGCGAGTACCTGGGGCTCAGATGATCGCCGAGGAAGTCGGCGATCCCGCGGAGGCGGCGGTATCCGAGGTACTCGTAGGAATAACGGCGGAAGGGAAGGGGGCGAAATAACAATTCGCGAACTCTTAATTAGGAAATATAAAAGACCGTTTTAATATCTAATCACAAGAGGGGTTTACAAGAGAAAAGGATATTGAGCGCGCCGCGGTCTCTAATTCTCGCGAGGTCGAAATGCCTCGCGAGTCGCACGCGTTGCGGATGTCGCGCACAGATACACTCCCGGAGACGAGGTGCACCACTCGTCTCCGACGCTCTCTACCTCGCGCGTCGAGGTAGAGTCTCGCTCGCGCGTAGGGGGCCTGCAGGCACTAACCTTACTTAGGTGTCGACGGAGTCCGGGCTAGATCCGTCTCGTTATCTCTCGCGCACGACGATGAGGACTTCCTCCGGAGCCTTGCGACCTGGATTGCTCCCTCTCCTTTCTTTCTCTCTCTTCTTTCTCTCTCTTCTTTCTCTGTCTTCTTTCTCCGTCTTCTCTCTCTGTTTTCCTGCGTGCGCGCACCGAATCGGCAGAAAATCGACTGAAACGTTCTCGCGCGCACCGTTGCCGATCCGCCCTCCTCGCGCCTGCGCATCCCCACTTCGCTCCTCGATGGCTCGAGTGCGTGGTAGTTTTCCCGCGGATTCCGAACTTCGTTACAATAGGTAATGATATAAAGGTTTCAAAATTAATATTTTTAAATTAATTATTCTTTGATGATAAAATAAAAAGAAAATTATAGGAACCTAGAAAAAATAAATGTAATCTCAAATTTTATTTCCATTTTTAAAGACATATGTTGATCTTAAATTATAAGTATCAACATCATCCAAAATTTCTGGAAATGGAGGGATCAATAATAATTTAGAAACTAATATTATTTAAATAATTAATTAATTAATTTTTGAGTATTAAAATTACAATGAGATAAATGGTATAAAATTTAAATTTCTATTTTAACTTTAAAAAATACATAATAATTTTAAATTGAATATCAGCATCCAAAATAAGAAAAATTATGAAAAAAACAATTAATATGATAAATTTCTTTTCTACATTTTTTGACATTTTCCTGAATTCATAACCATTTTAACTCAAAGTATAATCAATCAAGCAAAAATAAGGCGCAACTATCGATGTATTCATTCTCTTACTTATTTTCTTTTAATGATTATTATAATCATCACTTATTATTTAAAAACTTAGTTAATGAGTATCACAAGGGTAGGAAAAGCTGTAATTGTTTTTTATTTCTGATATCTTAATTTTCACTCAATAGAATGTTTGTCGAATAATAAATAGTGTGTTATTTGTGAAAAATTTAAAAGTGAAGTATTCGGAGTCAGTGTCAAACCTATGTCGAATATAACAAACATAAGTAGTATGACTATATCAAAGCAAGAAGAAGAGTAAAGAAAAATGAAAAATAATTGCAAACGAACTATTATTGAAGTAATAGAAACTAATCACATAAGGTGTTCGAAAGCTTAAAAAGATCAAGAAACATTATTCGACAAAAACTGCCATAGGCTCAACCGTATTAAAAAGTATCCGTCGTCATTAAATTCAATATATTTTCTCTCTATTATCTGTATATGGGAGCGTCCAGCAGAAACGGGCCACCGAGCGCCTTTTTTCGCGTAAAAGGCGCTCTGTTTAACTCGCTCCTAATCGTATGCTGCGTCTTTGAAAAAAAAAACCGAGGACCTATATCGATAGATTTTTTTCTGCTCTTTCCAATTGCGCTATTGTTTTTATTGCGAAACGCGTTCTTCCAGACGAAAACTCGAATTGAATATTGAAAGCCATTTTTCTCAAAGTATATCATGTTTTTTTCAAAATAAACTACATCATTGGAAAGTACAACTCTTAAGCTTCAAAACCCTATCTTGGAGAAGTTGGAGAAATAAAGGGTTTAAAAGTAACAACATGAAAAAGACAGCGCCGAGGGTCCGCGCGAGCCCCTCGCGCCCGTGCGTACGGTACGTTTAAGTGCACGCTCTATTCAATTCGCTAATAATCGTGTACCAAGTCTCTGAAAAAAGAACTAAGGACGTATATCGATAGATTTTTTCCTGCTCTTTCCAATGGTGCTATTATTTTATTCCAAAATGCTTCCTTCTAGTTGAAAATTCCATTTGAATGTTTAAACTCTATTTTTTCAATAAAATATCAGTCTTTTCTTCAAAATGAATTATATTCTTCAAAAGTACAAGTCTTAAACTATAAAATATTATATTTTTAAGTTGGAACATGAAAAGTTCAGAAATAGTAAGATCAAAAAGACAGCAGCTGCCCGAACTTTTTACGCTATGCTCAAGGGCGGATTAATACACGCGATGTGCTATTTTGCCCTTTCTTTTTTGTAAATATAAAATGTTTTGTAACTTACAATGCCAATGCGTGGACATAATTTTGTGGATCTAGTTGTAACAGTTAGTATAATATTACAATAACTTTCTTCATTTATATAACAAAAACTTGGTACACGATTATTAGCGAATTGAATACAGCGTGCACTTAAACGTGCCGTATGCACGGGCGCGAGGGGCTCGCGCGGACCCTCGGCGCTGTCTTTTTCATGTTGTTACTTTTAAACCCTTTATTTCTCCAACTTCTCCAAGATAGGGTTTTGAAGCTTAAGAGTTGTACTTTCCAATGGTGTAGTTTATTTTGAAAAAAAACATGATATACTTTGAGAAAAAGGGCTTTCAATATTCAACTCGAGTTTTCGTCCGGAAGAAAGCGTTTCGCAATGAAAACAATCGCACCATTTGAAAGAGCAGGAAAAAATCTATCGACGTAGGTCCTTGGTTTTTTTCTCAAAGACGCAGCATACGATTATGAACGAGTTAAACAGAGCGCCTTTTACGCGAAAAAAGGCGCTCGGTGGCCCGTTTCTGCTGGACGCTCCCATATACAGATAATAGAGAGAAAATATATTGAATTTAATGACGACGGATACTTTTTAATACGGTTGAGCCTATGGCAGTTTTTGTCGAATAATGTTTCTTGATCTTTTTAAGCTTTCGAACACCTTATGCGATTAGTTTCTATTGCTTCAATAATAGTTCGTTTGCAATTATTTTTCATTTTTCTTTACTCTTCTTCTTGCTTTGATATAGTCATACTACTTATGTTTGTTATATTCGACATAGGTTTGACACTGACTCCGAATACTTCACTTTTAAATTTTTCACAAATAACACACTATTTATTATTCGACAAACATTCTATTGAGTGAAAATTAAGATATCAGAAATAAAAAACAATTACAGCTTTTCCTACCCTTGTGATACTCATTAACTAAGTTTTTAAATAATAAGTGATGATTATAATAATCATTAAAAGAAAATAAGTAAGAGAATGAATACATCGATAGTTGCGCCTTATTTTTGCTTGATTGATTATACTTTGAGTTAAAATGGTTATGAATTCAGGAAAATGTCAAAAAATGTAGAAAAGAAATTTATCATATTAATTGTTTTTTTCATAATTTTTCTTATTTTGGATGCTGATATTCAATTTAAAATTATTATGTATTTTTTAAAGTTAAAATAGAAATTTAAATTTTATACCATTTATCTCATTGTAATTTTAATACTCAAAAATTAATTAATTAATTATTTAAATAATATTAGTTTCTAAATTATTATTGATCCCTCCATTTCCAGAAATTTTGGATGATGTTGATACTTATAATTTAAGATCAACATATGTCTTTAAAAATGGAAATAAAATTTGAGATTACATTTATTTTTTCTAGGTTCCTATAATTTTCTTTTTATTTTATCATCAAAGAATAAATAATTTAAAAAATATTAATTTTGAAACCTTTATATCATTACCTATATAATCACCATCACCATAGCAACGGTACTATGTTGATAAGATGTCAAATTAATAATACATTGATAAATAATCGCAATTACATTGATTAAAGGACTGTTCTTTTCTTAATTTTCGAAGTAAACTGTGTATGTGAATATATAAAAACATAACTATTTTTAAATAACTATTCAATATTTCGCAGCAAGAATAGTGCTTGTTTATTATTGTATTTCTATCAAGTACTAATTTCATTATTAAAATGTAAGTAGCTTCGTATTGGTTAACTCTTTTTTTTCAAATTTCTTGCATTCTTTTACAAAAATCTATTTGAATTTACAGTTGAGAATTCTTAAAAATGAAAATGGCCCTTTTGAATGGGCATATCTGTAGTTGATTTATATAATTTTTGAAATTCTCAACGGAACATAATTAAAACTATCACTACTATGATTGTGAGGAGAAAATATTTAGAATTATATAATTTGATTTGGGGATCTCCCAGTAAAGAAAAGATTGATGTTATATTAAATGATTTGAAATGTCAAGTACCTTTTTCAGATATTCAGAACAAATTAATTAGAAAAGAACTACAAATTACGTTTCTAATGAGAAAAAAAAATTGTGCTGTTTTTCAAGAGTTTTTTTTTAATTTTTTTAAATTTTTTATATTTTTTCATAATTTTTCTGATGTAAAAATTTTTTCCGACATTTAATCCTAAATCCCTACACTCATATGAGAATTATACTATTCAGGAGTAATTTAGTTCAAATCTGGAGTCAATCCATCCACAGGAAAATTTCAAAGCTTACGGATAGTGAAAAAACTTGTTTCATCGATGACTATGGTTCTGGACCATATAAAAGGCCCATCGGAGAAAGTTTTAAGGTAAGGTAAATATACCCACTTTTATATGTAAAAAGTATGAAATAATTAGTTTACATTTATGTATTAAAATGTGACTTCTTATTTAAGAGAAATAAGGTGTCTAGCCCCCTTAATGAACATAAAATAAACAAAAATAAAGAGTCTGTTGTCAGTACACATCGATTAGAAAACAAACATGAGTTCGATTGGGAAAATACATCCATCTTAGATTTTGAAAGCAATTACAAAAAAAGACTGATTTCGGAAATGATCTATATAAAAAGCAATCAAAGTAGTATTAATAAAAGGAAGATATCCAAAGACTAAGTACAATGTATTTTCCTATTATTAACGAACTTGATGCTGTATAACTCTTTATGTAAACATCGTCCAGCGTATATGTTATTGTTACGTGTTATTGTTTTCAGTCGAGAATAACATCTGATCGACGTAGGATATACGAGGGTCATTTGATAAGTACCTAGCCTACAAATGAAAACACCAAAATTTTACAAAAAATAAAATTTATTTTTCAATGTAGTCTCCTTTTAGTTGAATACACTTGGTCCAGCGGTGTTCCAATTTTTTTAACCCCGTTGAAAAAAATGTTTTCTCTTGGTTTGCAAAATAGGCCTCCGTGGCGGCGATTATTTCGTTATTGAAGTGGAATCTCTTCCCGGCGAGCGAATTTTTTAGGTTCGGAAACAAAAAAAAGTCGCACGGAGCCAAATCTGGAGAATACGGTGGATGGGGCAGCAGTTCGTAGCGTAATTCGACCAATTTAGCCGTGGCGAGTGCAGAAGTGTGAGCCGGTGCATTATCGTGGTGGAAAAGCACTTTCTTTTTAGACAAATGGGGCCGTTTTTCTTCTAACACGGCGTCAAATCGGCTCAATAGTTCGGCATAGTACTGTTCTGTGACCGTTTTGCCCTTCTCCAGATAGTCAATAAAAATCACACCTTGAGAATCCCAGAAAACAGTGGCCATCACCTTTCCGGCTGACGGGACCGTCTTCGCCTTCTTCCGAGCAGGTTCACCGGGTAAGGTCCACTGTT